>CM053030.1:518852710-519232720 GCA_028564925.1 Lithobates sylvaticus | reverse complement strand
ACCCCCAATCCATCCTCCCCCCTAACTGGCTAGACCCTTCAGGAGATCGTCTTTTTCATGTCTCTTCCACTTTTACGTCCATCAACTTTTTTTCTTATTTCCTTAAATCTTTTTTTTATTTTTTTTTTCTTAATTTTAGACACAACAAGGAATCCGAGACCCGGGGAGAGCAATGGGAAAGGTAATGATGCTTGTATCTTAGTGTGTATATGAATGTACTATATATATATAGTATATATATATATAATATATATATATATATATATATATATATATATATATATAATCTATCTCAATCTATAATACACACACAGTCTCCGTCCACTTTATTAGGTCCCCCTTTGCTAGTAGCGGGTTGGACCCCCCTTTCTGCCTTCATTCTTGGTGGCATAGATACAACAAGGTGTTGGAAATGTTCCTCAGAGATTTTTCTCCATAGTGACATGATAGCATCACACAGTTGCTGCTGATTTCCAATTCCACCACATCCCAATGGTGCTCTATTGGATGAGATCTGGTGAGTGTGGAGCTCTACTGGATTGAGATCTGGTGAGTGTGGAGCTCTACTGGATTAAGATCTGGTGAGTGTGGAGCTCTACTGGATTAAGATCTGGTGAGTGTGGAGCTCTACTGGATTGAGATCTGGTGAGTGTGGAGCTCTACTGGATTGAGATCTGGTGAGTGTGGAGCTCTACTGGATTGAGATCTGGTGAGTGTGGAGCTCTATTGGATTAAGATCTGGTGAGTGTGGAGCTCTATTGGATGAGATCTGGTGAGTGTGGAGCTCTATTGGATGAGATCTGGTGAGTGTGGAGCTCTACTGGATTAAGATCTGGTGAGTGTGGAGCTCTATTGGATGAGATCTGGTGAGTGTGGAGCCATTGGAGTGCAGTGACCTCATTGTCCAGTGGTGAGATGATCGGATGTTTGTGACATGGTGCATTATCCTGCTAGAAGGAGCCATCAGAAGATGGGGACACTGTAGTCATAAAGGGATGGACATGGTCAGCAACAATACTCAGGTAGGCCGTGGCATGTAAATGCTCAATTGGTACTAAGGGGCCCAAAGTGTGCCAAGAAAATACCCCCCCCCCCCACCATTACACCCCACCACCAGCCTGAACCGGTGATACAAGACAGGATGGATCCATGCGCCATATTCTGACCCCACCATCTGAATGTCGCAGCTGAAACCCAGACTCATCAGACCAGGCAACGTTTTTCCAATCTTCTATTGTCCAATTTTGGTGATCCTGTGCCAATCGTAGCCTCAGTTTCCTCTTCTTAGCTGACAAGAGTGGCACCCGGTGTGGTCTTCTGCTGCTGTAAAAATGTGACAATAGGGGCGCTAATGTGATATATATGAACAAAAATGCCCTAGTTACCTAGACTCAAAAATAGAATTAATATAGTGAAATCTTCCACAGTGATCAAAAAATAACAGATACAAATGATATGTTCGCACTCAAACCATCTATACATGCATGTGCATAAAATAACAATTGCGATGCAAAAACTATAAAGTCCCATTTAAATATTCATAAGAAACGCATGGAAAGTCCATTTAGGTGACTGAACACCATAGAATAGGGATTATATACTGTTGGTAAAAAATATTAAATATATGACCTGCCCTCCTATGTTTTTTTTTTTTTTTGTTTTGTTTGTTTGTTTACCCCCACCGCGCCACCTAATAGTGAAAATTTTAATATTAAATAAATATATTGGTGACAATAAATAAATAAATAAATTTGTGTAAATAGCTGCTACTTAAATTAATATAAAAATGTAAAGTCTGCAATTTGACCTAAAAATATATAAATATATCTAGGAAAAAATTAGTAGCGCTTATGTGAAAAAAACTCATACAAATTTCAAAGTACAATTACGTGATATACAAATAGTTTCATACAATAAAACTATTAAAATCAAAAATCCAAATATAAATAAAAATCACCCTAGTGAAAAAGTGATATATATATATATATATATAAATATATATATATATATATATATATATATATATATATATATATATATATATATATATATATATATATATATATATATAATATATATATATATATATATTGATGCAAAATATAAGTTGCAAGTATGGACTATATATTTGCATCACTATATGTGTATCACTTTTTTTCACTAATCAAAGATCCAAATATAAATATAAATAAAAATCACCCTAGTGAAAAAGTGATAGAATATATATATATATATATATATATATATATATATATATATAATATATATATATATATACACATACACATACACATATAGTGATGCAAAATATATAGTCCAAACTTGCAACTTATATTTTGCATCACTATATATATATATATATATATATATATATATATTTATATCACTATATATATTTTATATATTATATATTTTTCATATTTATTTATATTTTATATTTTTGATTTTAATAGTTTTATTGTATGAAACTATTTGTATATCACGTAATTGTACTTTGAAATTTGTATGAGTTTTTTCACATAAGCGCTACAAATTTTTTCCTAGATATTTTTATATATTTTTAGGTCAAATTGCAGACTTTAAATTTTTATATTAATTTAAGTAGCAGCTATTTACACAAATTTATTTATTGTCACCGATATATTTAATATTTCAATTTTCACTATTAGGTGGCGCGGTGGGGGTAAAAAAAAAAAACATAGGATTGCAGGTCATATATTTAATATTTTTTACCAACAGTATATAATCCCTATTCTCCCTTATTCGTAATTGTACTTTGAAATTTGTATGAGCTTTTTCAAGCGCTGCTAATTTTTTCCTAGATATATTTATATATTTTTAGGTCAAATTGCAGACTTTAAATTTTTATATTAATTTAAGTAGCAGCTATTTACACAAATTTATTTATTGTCACCGATATATTTAATATTTAAATTTTCACTATTAGGTGGTGCGGTGGGGGTAAAAAAAAAAAAAAAAAAACATAGGAGGGCAGGTCATATATTTAATATTTTTTACCAACGGTATATAATCCCTATTCTCCCTTATTCGTAATTGTACTTTGCTCGTAATTGTACTTTGAAATTTTGTATTTTTCACATAAGCGCTACTAATTTTTTCCTAGATATATTTATATATTTTTAGGTCAAATTGCAGACTTTACATAGAATAGCGATTAAAAGAAATTGTGATCAACTCCAACTGATGCAACTTCCAGAGTGCAGTAAAGTCTTCTGAAGATGTTCGAATACCTTCACCACAGATTTCAGCACGCAAACGCCCAATAGTGATTGTATAAGTTATCCGCTTACCAGATTTATTTTCAGATTTATTTTCAGTACTTTAATTAAAAAGATAGTCAACTGCGCTTGTGCAGGTTTGTGCCCGCTCGCATGTGAAATGGCATGGAGTCTACAGGTAACACCTCCTCCTCATTGGCTCAGACGGGGCATATAGAAAGAGCAAACGCAGCCATAGCGTAATACTGTTTATTTAAAAGATAAAAGCCAAACGGCTGCTTACATTATACGGTGCCCGACCCGGCACTGGGGCTGCTCGCTTAACAGGTTTGTGTCATCCGGGTAGGAAGATCCTTGTGGTTCGCCGCTTCGAGCGACATGCGTTCCACCTTGTGCAGCCGACAACCAGGAGACCGGAAATTATGTACAAAAAACGTGACCAGGTACCGCCTCTGAAGACTTTACTGCACTCTGGAAGTTGCATCAGTTGGAGTTTATCACAATTTCTTTTAATCGCTATTCTATGGTGTTCAGTCACCTAAATGGACTTTCCATGCGTTTCTTATGAATATTCAAATGGGACTTTATAGTTTTTGCATCGCAATTGTTATTTTATGCACATGCATGTATAGATGGTTTGAGTGCGAACATATCATTTGTATCTGTTATTTTGATCACTGTGGAAGATTTCACTACATTAATTCTATTTTTGCGTCTAGGTAACTAGGGCATTTTTGTTCATATATATCACATTAGTGCCCCTATTGTCACATTTTTTACAGTATTAAGACTAGGGCTGCAACTAACGATTATTTTCATAATCGATTAGTTGGCCGATTTTATTTCAAAGTCACTTAAATCCCCCTTTCTTTCCCATTCTGATGCTTGGTTTGAATTGCAACAAGTCCTCTTCACCACGTCTAGATGCCTAAATGCATTGAGTTGCTGCCATGTGATTGGCTGATTAGCAATTTGTGTTACCGAGCCATTGAACAGGTGTACCTAATAAAGTGTCCGGTGAGTGTGTATATATAAGGGGAGACGATCTCTACTTACAATACAATAAATTACAAGAAGGTAAAGAGGGCCTTGCTCATAAGAGCTTACAATCTAATAGTTATGCGCAATAAATTAAAATAATTAATTGTATGTTTTTGTCCTGTGTGGCCCTTCAACCAACCCATCCCCCTCTTCCCTTCTACAGATTACTACTTTGTCTCCCGGGAGGTGATGCAGAAGGGAATTGATAACGGGGAGTTCATAGAGACGGCCGTCTTCTCAGGGAACATGTATGGGACCAGGTATGTGGATCCGGAATAAGCCCCGCCTCTCCGACCCGCCTCTCCGACCCGCCTCTCCGACCCGCCTCTCCGACCCGTCTGACCTGCCTCTCCCACCCGCCTGTCCGACCCGCCTGTCCGCCTGTCTGACCTGCCTCTCCGACCCGCCTGTCTGACCCGCTTGTCCGACCCGCCTGTCTGACCTGCCTGTCCGCCTGTCTGATCCGCCTCTCTGACCCGCCTGTCCTCCTGTCTGACTTGCCTCTCCGACCCGCCTCTCCCACCCGCCTGTCCTCCTGTCTGACCTGCCTCTCCGACCTGCCTCTCCGACCCGCCTGTCCGCCTGTCTGACCTGCCTCTCCGACCCGCCTGTCTGACCTGCCTCTCCGACCCGCCTGTCTGACCCGCCTGTCCGACCCGCCTGTCCGCCTGTCTGACCTGCCTCTCCGACCCGCCTGTCTGACCCGCTTGTCCGACCCGCCTGTCTGACCTCCCTGTCCGCCTGTCTGATCCGCCTCTCTGACCCGCCTGTCCTCCTGTCTGACTTGCCTCTCCGACCCGCCTCTCCAACCCGCTTGTCCGCCTGTCTGACCTGCCTCTCCGACCCGCCTGTCTGACCCGCCTGTCCGCCTGTCTGACCTGCCTCTCCGACCCGCCTGTCTGACCTGCCTCTCCGACCCGCCTGTCTGACCCGCCTGTCCGCCTGTCTGACCTGCCTCTCCGACCCGCCTGTCTGACCATGGAGTTCTGCGCTCGCTGTCTCTGTGTGTTCAATGCACAGCGGGGCTCATTATATGTCAGACATGAATGGACGGCTCTTCTCCAGAGCTATATGTGAAGGATCCTATAGTTACCGCTCTCCGGGGCTCGGAGCCATCCCATAGATTTAAGCCTTTAATTCTCAGCTTTTAAATGGTTCATTACCCAGAATTCTCTTCCGCAGCAGATTTGACATGCCTGGTCATGTATAACCCTCCAGACACCCGTGACCCGTGTAAGTAATCCCCAGCGTGTGGATCTGACATAACGGAGGATAAAGACGGCTGATAAACCGGCATAATCTCTCAGCACCTGTCATGTCTTTAACCGCTTTCAGCCCGCCTCATTTCCTGGCTGGAGGACGTCCAACATTATCTAGTGCTTTCCTCCCCAGCCCGATTGTCCCTGGCCCCGCCCCTTTCATTTATTGGAGCCGAGATATGGGGAAAATGTCATTCTCTGCTGCAGAAAAGTGCTGGACATTTTCTGAACCGACTTTGGGGCCCCATATCTCAGGGCCACTTGGTGCTAGGAACCCCATCTGGATATCCGAGATACGGGGGCCCCAAATTCGGTCAACTGTGTCCATCTGCAGCAATGTCATTTCGGGAACCCTTTGGGTCCAGAGACCCCAAATTTTGGCTGCAGCTAGGGGGCATCTAGGAACCCTCTACATAGTTTGAGGGGACCTATGGCTGCAAATGGCACAGTGAGGCTGCAAATGGGCATTGTTGACCCTCTTTTCCACTTACAGTAGCTGCGCATTTCTCACCCTAGGCTTATACTCAAGTCAATACGTTTTCACAGTTTTTTTTTGTGGTAAAATTAGGTGCCTCGGCTTATATTCGGGTCGGCTTATACTCGAGTATAATGGTATATATATAATAAATATATATATTTATTATTATTCAGGATTTATATAGTACCAACAGTTATATGCACACACATACATAATAATACACATAAGTAAAGTAAGTGACTAACCAATAATATAATAATAAAAAATCTACATAATCAATAAAAAAAAAATATATATATATATATTATTGGTTATTTACTTATGTGTATTATTATGTATGTGTGTGCATATAACTGTTGGCACTATATAAATCCTGAATAATAATAAATATATATATATTTATTATATATACCGTATATACTCGAGTATAAGCCGACCCGAATATAAGCCGAGGCACCTAATTTTACCACACAAAAATATATAATATATAATATATAATAATTAATATTATTACTAATGCTAATAATACACATAAGTGAATAACCATATATATAATAATAATAATAATAATAATAATAATAATAATAAAAAATATATATATATAATAAAAAAGAATTTAATTATTTTATTTTCAAAGTAATACGTTTTCTGATTTGGGGGGATTTGTGTTGGGAGTGGGGATGGGACACATAATGCCCATACATCTTGGGGGAGGGGGGGGGCGGCAATTTGGCATGTTCGCCCTGGGCTCTAAATTACCTTGTCCCGCCACTGATTGCATGCAATGTAGTTTCGGCAGAGAAAAGTCTCAGCAAGCCGGTGATTAATTGGGTGACTTTGGGGCTTGTGATTGGATTATGGTGGTGACCATATGGCACGGGGGTCAGATCTAAGCGCTGATGTCTGTGATGGATGGAAGTCTTGCAGCTTAGGTGCCTATTTATACCGAATCAGATTAAAGTCTCTGAGCCTTTTACGGTATCTCTCAGAGGACGCCGTTTTTCATGGTTAGTTGCTGTCAGACGTTTCTCTCCAATTGACATCAATGTCCAAAAAAGTTGTCATACACCAGTGGTGCAGCAAGTGGTTGCTGCACCACTGCGCTTCCCCTCCCTCGATCCGGAGTGACGTCATACAATCGCCGGCTGGTCCGTGCGAGCGTCCGGAGTGGAGAGAGGTTGAGATGTATCCTAAGCAACTCATCCTATGTAGGAAGTTCCAGTGAGCCAGCCTATTCGAACGGAGCAGGAGAGGAGGCCGCTGTGGAGCCTTACATGCGCTTTGTCATTGGATGGCAGTGAGTGCAACTATTGTAAGCTATACATTTGAACTCTCAGTTAAACAATAATACACTAGGGTTGTCTGTCTCTCTCTCTCTCTCTCTCTCTCTCTCACTCTCTCTCTCTCTCTCTCTCTCTCTCTCTCTCTCTCTCTCTCTCTCTCTCTCTCTCTCTCTCCTCTCTCTCTCTCTCTCTCCTCTCTCTCTCTCTCTCTCTCTCTCTCTCTCTCGTGTTTTTTCATGTTGCCAATACACCTTTTATGTATGTTTTAAACCTAAAATGAAAATTTTTCTATACCCAAGATGCCCCAGGGGTGTACAAAGCTTCTTATGCCATCCTTGTCTCCCCCCCAGCAAAGCGGCGGTCCAGGCCGTGCAGGCCAAGAACCAGATCTGTATACTGGACATCGACATGCAGGGCGTGAAGAACATTAAGAAGACCGAGCTGAACCCCATCTACATCTCCATTCAGCCCCCCTCTGTCGAGATCTTGGTAAGTAACATTGAAGCCTCCCCTTCAGTCTTGCACAGTTGTAGCGGCTCCTCTCCAGGACTGAAAGGTCTTCCTCTGATTTCACCGCACACTGTGAGCTTCTCACCATGTTCATTAGAAGCTGCAGAAAATCAGAGAGTCCCTCATCTCCTGGCTGGGTGGATGTCCGGTATCATCTAGTCCTCTCTTCCCCAACCTGACAGCCCACAGGGTTGGACTTGTTATCGGGGGTCAAAGCTGGTGGTTGCTGGGTCATTAGATCCGACCTGGTAAGTGGTGCCCTTTTTGTCTTCATCTCAGATTTTTCTGTTATCTGCCTTACAGGAGAAGAGGCTGCGAGACCGCAAGACCGAGTCCGAGGAAAGTTTACAGAAGAGGCTGCGGGCAGCCAGAGAAGACATAGAGATCAGTGAGTTCTCTCCCCTGCATATGGCCGTGTACTGTACATGAAGATCTCTTATCTCTTCCTTGTGGGGCCCGGCTTACATATAATCCATAGGCGTCATTAACCACTTCAGCCCCGGACCAATTGGCAGCCAAAGGACCAGGCACTGCGTCGCTTTAACTGACAATTGCGCGGTCGTGCGACGTGGCTCCAAAACAAAATTGGCGTCCTTTTTTTCCCACAAATAGAGCTTTCTTTTGGTGGTATTTGATCGCCCCTGCGGTTTTTATTTTTTGCGCTATAAACAAAAATAGAGCGACAATTTTGAAAACAATGCAATATTTTTTGCTTTTTGCTATAATAAATATCCCCAAAAAATATATAAAAAAACATATTTTTTCCTCAGTTTAGGCCGATACGTATTCTTCTACATATTTTTGGTAAAAAAAATCGCAATTAGCGATTATTGATTGGTTTGCGCAAAAGTTATAGCGTTTACAAAATAGGGGATAGTTTTATAGCATTTTTATTACTAGTAATGGCGGCGATCAGCGATTTTTATTGTGCCTGCGACATTATGGCGGACACATCGGACATTTTTGACACATTTTTGGGACCATTGTCATTTTATACAGAAATCAATGCTATTTAAATGCACTGATTCCTGTATAAATGACAGTTGTAGTGAAGGGGTTAACCACTAGGGGAGGGGGAGGGGTTATGGGCTGTGACGTGTGTTTTTTTTTTTTTTTTTTTTTTTTTTTTTTTTTACATTAGGGGGCGGGGCTGACGTCTGACGTCATTGATCGGCTTTCCCGATGACATGGAACAGCCGATCAATGACAGGCAGAGTAGGAAGCGCGGGGAGAGGTTTGTTTACACAGACCTCTCCCCGTTCTTCAGCTCCGTAACCCGATCGCGGGACACCAGCGGCGATCGGGTCCGCTGGTCCCGCGGCCGGGGTCACGGAGCTCCCGACCGGGTCGCGAGCGCGCGACCCACAGGCAGGCACATGCACGATCACGTACAGGTACGTGATTTTGCCTGCCCGTGCCATTTTGCCGACGTATATCGGCGTTAGGCGGTCGGGAAGCGGTTAAGGGGGGGCTATTGAGGCTTGAGCCCCGAATGTGCGTCCAATAGCCCCGAGTGTCTAAGCGCCGGGTCCTGCAGTAGGTTTGGACACATGTGCCCGGTTTTCAAGCCGCCTGAAACCCGGGCACATAACTGTTCAGCCGACCTGTGATCAGTTGCCCCGGCCACAAGATCTAGAGCGGTGCATCCCGATTCCCGTGCCCGCCGACACTAGTGTTATACTGTCACATACAGCTAGTACAAGCTCTGGGCAGCGGGCGCTCTGTGATTGGCTGTGCAGGCGGCGGACATAAGGCTCTGTGATTGGCCCGGTGGAGCTGCTGACTGGTCACATGTGGAGGCGGGGCTGGGCTGGACTGTGGATGATCACGGCCGCCCAAAGCCCCGCCTCCCTGCCTGGCGCTCGCTGTGTCTCCTCCTGACTGAGGTCTCTCTGTTATCTGTCCTTCCACCAGCCTCTCTGTAAGCCCGCCCCTCTCTGTCATCCCGCCCCTTTCTGTAAGCCCACTGCTGACTGCTGGTGACCCATTAGATCAGCAGTCAGTGTGTGTCAGGTAGGTAACAACCCCCCCCCCCCGTTGCCGGGCTCTGACTTCGGGCCGAATAATTGTTTTCAGAAAGATGAGGATTTTATTGTGTGTGTATGTGTGTGTATATATATATATATATATATATATATATATATATATATATATATATATATAATATATATATCCAAAAGTATTGGGACGCCTGCCTTTACGCACACACAAACTTTAATGGCATAGTCCGTAGGGTTCAATATTGAGTTGGCCCACCCTTTGCAGCTATAAACAGCTTCACCTCTTCTGGGAAGGCTGTCCACAAGGTTTAGGAGGGTGTCTATGGGAATGTTTGACCATTCTTCCAGAAGAGCATTTGTGAGGTCAGGCAATAATGTTGGACGAGAAGGTCTGGCTCGCAGTCTCAGCTCAAAAATGTGTTCTATCGGGTTGAGGTCAGGACTCTGTGCAGGCCCAGTCAAGTTCCTCCACCCCAAACTCGCTCATCCATGTCTTTATGGACCTTGCTTTTGCACTGGTGCGCAGTCATGTTGGAACAAGAAGTTCCCACAAAGTTGGGAGCATGAAATTGTCCAGAATGTCTTGGTACGCTGGCGCCTTAGGAGTCCTCTTCACTGGAAATAAGGGGCCAAGCCCAAACCCTGAAAAATAACCCCCCACACCGTAATCCCCCCTCCACCATGGAGGGTCTGAAACGGGTCAGTGGACATCTGATCCAGTCCTCCACCCTCATGTATCTCTGTAGCAACAGACCCCTTCTAATAGTGATTCAGCCAGCCAGTCACCCAAATTTATGAGGACCCACTTCAAATGATGGAGTTCAGATGTCTCCAGTGAAGGGTACTTCTACTCCTACAAACACATTGTAGACAATTGTGGTAACAGTTTGGTGAAGACCCTTTTCTGTTCCAGCATGGCTGTGCCCCTGAGCACAAAGCCAGCTGTGCCAGCTCCATAAAGACATGATTTCACCAGCTTGGTGTAGAGGAAACTCAAGTGTCCTGCACAGATCCCTGACCTCATCCCTACTTGATCACCTTTGGGATGAATTGGAACACCAATTTCGAGGCCAGGTCTTCTCATCCAACCTTGGCTCCTGAGCATCAAATATGGATACAAAGTCCCACAGACACTTCTCGTGGAAAGCTTTCCCAGAAGAGTGGAGGTTGTCGTAGCCACAAAACGGGGTCAACTTCATATTAATGTTCTTCCTTTTTGAATTGGATGTCCAACAAGCTCCTCTAGGTTATAGTTTGGTGCAGGCCCTTTTCTGTTTCACCCTGACTGTGCCCCCTGTGTACAAAGCCAGCTTCATAAAGACATGGTTTGACCAGTTTGGTGTGGAGGAACGCAAGAGTCCTGACCTCAACCCCACTGATCACCTTTGGGATGAATTGGAACACCAATTCCGAGACCAGGTCTTCTCATCCAACATTAGCTCCTGACCTCAAAAATGGGTACAAAGTCCCACAGACACTTTTTGTGGAAAGCTTTCCCAGAAGAGTGGAGGTTGTGATAGCACAAAACAGGGTCAACTTCATATTAATGTTCTTTGTTTTTGAATTGGATATCCAACAAGCTCCTAGAGGTTATAGTTTGGTGAAGGCCCTTTTCTGTTTCACCCTGACTGTGCCCCTGTGTACAAAGCCAGCTCCATGAAGACATGGTTTGACCAGTTTGGTGTGGAGGAACGCAAGAGTCCTGACCTCAACCCCACTGAACACCTTTTGGGATGAATTGGAACGCCAATTCCGAGACCAGGTCTACTCATCCAACATTAGCTCCTGACCTCCAAAAATGGGTACAAAGTCCCACAGACACTTCTTGTGGAAAGCTTTCCCAGAAGAGTGGAGGTTGTCGTAGCCACAAAACGGGGTCAACTTCATATTAATGTTCTTCGTTTTTGGATTGGATATCCAACAAGCTCCTAGAGGTTATAGTTTGGTGAAGGCCCTTTTCTGTTCCAGCATGGCTGTGCCAGCTCAATAAAGACATGATTTCACCAGCTTGGTGTAGAGGAAACTCGAGTGTCCTGCACAGATCCCTGACCTCATCCCTACTTGATCACCTTTGGGATGAATTGGAACACCAATTCCGAGACCAGGTCTTCTCATCCAACCTTAGCTCCTGAGCATCAAATATGGATACAAAGTCCCACAGACACTTCTCGTGGAAAGCTTTCCCAGAAGAGTGGAGGTTGTCATAGCCACAAAACGGGGTCAACTTCATATTAATGTTCTTCGTTTTTGAATTGGATGTCCAACAAGCTCCTCTAGGTTATAGTTTGGTGAAGGCCCTTTTCTGTTTCACCATGACTGTGCCAGCTCCATAAAGACATGGTTTGGTGTGGAGGAACGCAAGAGTCCTGACCTCAACCCCACTGAACACCTTTTGGGATGAATTGGAACGCCAATTCCGAGACCAGGTCTACTCATCCAACATTAGCTCCTGACCTCCAAAAATGGGTACAAAGTCCCACAGACACTTCTCGTGGAAAGCTTTCCCAGAAGGGTGGAGGTTGTGATCGCCACAAAACGGGGTCAACTTCATATTAATGTTCTTCGTTTTTGAATTGGATGTCCAACAAGCTCCTAGAGGTTATAGTTTGGTGAAGGCCCTTTTCTGTTTCACCATGACTGTGCCAGCTCCATAAAGACATGGTTTGGTGTGGAGGAACGCAAGAGTCCTGACCTCAACCCCACTGAACACCTTTTGAGATGAATTGAAACCCCAGTTTCGAGCCAGGTCTTCTCATCCAACGTTAGTTCAAAAAGTCCCACAGACACCTTCGAAAAACCTTGTGGAAAGTCTTCCCAGAAAAGTGGAGGCTGTTGTAGCCACAAAGGAGGCCAACTCCATATTAATGGCCATGGCTTTGGAATGGGATGGCCAACAAGCTCCTATAGTTGTGATGGTTGGGTGTTCACCAACGTTTGACCATATAGTGTACCTCGCCCTCTAATAAGTGGCTCTTCCCACAAGAGTTTTATCCAATGTAATTTGGCTTTCTATTGGCATCCAATCTTAATACAACCAATCTCCACCCTAGGTGAACACCATCAGTCCTGGTTTTTTATGTAGGACACTCCATATGATACGTTAATAAATGTCTTTGTCTGCAGGTAAAGAGCGCGGTCTGTTTGATGCCGTCATTCTCAACGATGATTTAGAAGAAGCTTATGGACAACTCAAAGATTCCCTCACGGAGGTGGGTGGTACGGCACAGTGCCGGTATAAATGAGTGTCTCTTTGTGTCCAATGTTGGCCTGTCTAGAAATAATTTGTAATTCCATTCTTCTGCTCTTGTAATCCCATACATGGTGGAAACCAATGATCAATGTGCCATGTGGTAGAGCTTCATTGGCTTGAAGATTCTTGCCATGTATGGGATGTCCACTGTGTGGAGAAGACCCTGGTGGATCAGGTTGCCGGTTGGGTTCCTGTAGAGTATCTCCGGGTTCTGGTGTGGGGATTGGGCTTGGTTTCTGCTACTTGGCCATACGTTGTTCAACTCCTAGGAATCCTCCATCCAAACAAATTACGAACCGCCCTGCCTGGGCAACTTTCTCCAAACAGCTTTGCGTGTGGTCTGTCCGAATACCCAGACAACGGCTCCATCTGATTGGACAGCTCCGTTGATTGTCCAGTCGAAGGATGTCTGATTAAAAGGAGGTTGACGGGGGTCACCCACTAAGTCAATTTTGGCTGGTTAATCTGGAACCTGACACAATTGGCCCCCCGTCAGCCTCCTTCCACCCGACATCCTTCAACCTAAAAAAAAATTAATGGAGCTGGCTGATTGGGTGCATCCAATCGGAGGGAGCTGCTTATTGGTCGCATCCAATCAGAGGGAGCTGCTGTTTGGGATACCATTGCCCAGCAAGGGGGGGGATTCGTCATTTGCCTGGATGGAAGTTTCTTAGATTGAACAAAAAAAAATTGAATGGTGTTTGGTCAGCTTTACATACATCACAGCAATGCTATATTAATTCATTCATAACAGCTGTGTTCCCTAATCTGTGATTGGCCCACAGATATCACATGGTGGTACCTGGGTTAATCACAGCACCCTGTACCATGTGATTAGCTGTTGCCAATCACGGGTCACTAGTGAACACAGCTCTCGTGAATGGTTAACCCAGTTGAAAACGTTGCTGTTACAATGATCTTCATTGTAACATCAAACAAAATGTAAAAAAAATATTAAAAAATAAATAAAAATCCCCTGTCAGCCCCCAGAGTAGTACTAGGGTGACACTGAACGTCCCTGATAAAAGCATGTTAAATGAAATAGTAAAAAATGTTTGTTTAAAAGAAAAAAAAAAAAAAAACATTAATTAAAAAAATCCCTGATCAGCCCCCAGAGTAGTACTATGGTGACACTGAACATCCCTGATAAAAGCATGTAAAATGAAATGGTAAAAAATTAAGAAAAAAACATTTGAATAAAAAAAATAAAAACATTAATTAATTAAAAAAAAAAATTAAAATTCCTGCTCAGCCCCCAGAGTAGTACTATGGTGACACTGAACTTCCCTGATAAAAAAAATAAATAAAAAAAAGCATGTTAAATGAAATAGTAAAAAATGAAGAAAACATTTTTTTTTCATAAAAAACATTAATTAAAAAAATAAATAAATTCCTGATCAGCCCCCAGTGTAGTAGTATAGTGACACTGAACTTCCCTGATAAAAGCATGTTAAATGAAATAGTAAAAAATTAAGAAAAAAACATTTGAATAAAAAAATAAAAACATTAATTTAATTAAAAAAAAAAAAATTAAATTCCTGTTCAGCCCCCAGAGTAGTACTATGGTGACACTGAACTTCCCTGATAAAAAAAAAACATGTTAAATGAAATAGTAAAAAATGAAGAAAAAACATTTTTTTGAATAAAAAACATTAATTAATTAAAAAAAATAAAAAAAAAAAAAAAAAGAACCACAAAAAAAAAAAAAAAAAACAAAAAAATAAAAAAATAAAAAAAAAAAATAAAAAACATTAATTAATTAAAAAAAATAAAAAAAAATCCTGATCAGCCCCCAGAGTAGTACTATGGTGACACTGAACTTCCCTGATGATTAAAAAAAAAAAAAGCATGTTAAATGAAATGATTAAATAAAATTATTACATTTCTTCATTTTCAAAAACCAATAAAAAAAATGACAACTTCAAAAAACTCGTCATGCCTCTTACTAAATACCTCAGACTGTCTACTTTCCAAAAAGTTTAAAGTGGAGTTCCACCCAAAAATGGAACTTCCGCTTTAAGCGTTGGTGACCTCCTGACATGCCACATTTTGGCATGCCATTTTTTTGGGGGGGAGCGGGTACCCCGTTTTTACAGGCACCCAGCCCCCACTTCCTTCCCCCTCCCTCCCTGCAATCTTCTGGGACATGTCACAGGTCACCTCTCCAGAGTAGTGCAGTGTTATTATTGTAACCCTGTATTGCTCTGGTCACAGTGTGTATAAAAAAAAAAATTTAAAAAAAATGTAAAAAGGAATAAAAAATTGTTTATTTTTCTGGCGGTGAAGTGGTTAACACATTGTTGCTTTCTTGCAGGAAATTAAGAGAGCTCAGAGCGCGAAGACCTCCTGACCTGCGCACCTCGCCAACATCTTCCCCCCATTCCGCAGCCATTCCTCCCCCCCCCCCATCCCCGTACCATCATTCCTCCCCATCCCCGTACCATCATTCCTCCCCCCCCCCCCCCATCCCCGTACCATCATTCCTCCCCCCCCCCCCCCATCCCCGTACCATCATTCCTCCCCATCCCCGTACCATCATTCCTCCCCCCCCCCCCCATCCCCGTACCATCATTCTCCCCCCCCCCCCATCCCCGTACCATCATTCCTCCCCCCCCCCCCCATCCCCGTACCATCATTCCTCCCCCCCCCCCATCCCCGTACCATCATTCCTCCCCATCCCCGTACCATCATTCCTCCCCCCCCCCCCATCCCCGTACCATCATTCCTCCCCCCCCCCCCCCATCCCCGTACCATCATTCCTCCCCATCCCCGTACCATCATTCCTCCCCCCCCCCCCATCCCCGTACCATCATTCCTCCCCCCCCCCCCCATCCCCGTACCATCATTCCACCCCATCCCCGTACCATCATTCCTCCCCCCCCCCCCCCCCCATCCCCGTACCATCATTCCTCCCCCCCCCCCCCCCATCCCCGTACCATCATTCCTCCCCCCCCCCCCCATCCCCGTACCATCATTCCTCCATGGGTGCGATTCCTCTCCCTTCCTGTAGGTGTCCTCACCAATCCCGTACAACGCTCCGGCGGCATCTCCGTTCTATCTGTATGTTTTATGCAGTTCTTATCCGTCTTCCGACACTCAGTGATTCCGGTGGCAGCTACAATATTTCCTAAGGAAATGGGAGACTTTTCCACTCTCTCCCATGAAGAAAACTTCACATCCGGCTGGACATTTTTATTTTAACAACATTTTTTTTTTTTTTTGAAAGAATTCATTTATTTTGTGCTCAGCGGGATGAAATCTGTCTTTTATTACCAGTGACACCGCCTGTACATATGTTCTGTCCTAATCTAATATTACTATACTGTCTTTTTTTTTTTTTTCCCTCTTCAGGTCGAATGTATTTCATTCATAAGAATGGCATGAATCAGGAAAATACTGCATTATGGCCACTAGAGGGAGCTGGTGATCATAGGAAATATTTTTATTGTGTTTGTCAACTCCCTATATTGTAGTATTTTTTTCTAAATTTACTTTTATAAAGAACATTTGACCTGGAGATAAAATGGCCTAATAGTAATTTTTTTTTTTTCCTTTCCATTGTTTTTCCTACATAAGAATAGCAAAATACCACATTATGACCACTAGATGGAGCTGATCATAGGAAATATTTCCTATGTCTGTGAGCTCCATCTTGGGACTATAATGTAGTATTTTTCTGATTTAATAAATGAGGAACATTCGACCTGGAGAGAAAATAGCCTAATAACGTTTTATTTTTTTCCTACATTACGACCACTAGATGGAGCTGATGATCAGAGGAAATATTTCCCATGTCTGTGAGCTCCATCTAGACACTATAATGTAATATTGTTCTGATTTAATAAATGAGGAACATTCGACCCGGAGAGAAAATAGCCTAATAACGTTTATTTTTTTTCCTACATTACGACCACTAGATGGAGCTGATGATCATAGGAAATATTTTCTATGTCTGTGAACTCCATCTTGGGACTATAATGTAGTATTTTTCTGATTTAATAAATGAGGAACATTCGACCTGGAGAGAAAATAGCCTAATAACGTTTATTTTTTTTTTCTTTTCCATTGTTTTTCCTACATTACGACCACTAGATGGAGCTGATGAACATAGGAAATATTTTTTATGTCCGTGAGCTTCATCTAGGGCAGGGGGAGGCAACATGGGGCCCCCTCCAGTACATTTCCCATGAGGCATTGCAAGGCTGGCAGTTGCAATTACTCCCATGGCATGATGGGACTTGTAGTTCTGCAACAGCTGGAGGGCACCAGGTTACCTACCCCTGATCTGGGGGTTATAATGTAGTATTTTTCTGGTTTGATCAATGAGGAACATTCGACCTGGAGAGAAAATAGCCTAATAACGTTCATTTTATTTTTTATTCTTTCAGTTTTTGTTTTTCATTCATAAGAATAGCGCAAATCAGCAAAATTACAACCACTAGATGGAGCTGATGATTGTAGGAAATATTTATTATGTTTGTCGGCTCAATCTAGTGGCTATATTGTGGTATTTTTCTGGTGCATTTTATGAAGAACATTCGACCTGGAGAGAAAATGGTCTAAAAACATAAAACAATTTTTGTTGCCGTCGCCTGTTCGCTCTAAAATCATGAAGATTACACTTGAACCAGCAGAACTTTTTTTGATACAGAATAATATGAATTTCTTTTATCATGTGCTGAGAGGGGGTTCTATGAAGAACATTCGACCTGGAGAGGAAATATCCTAATATCATTCATCATTTTTTTTTTTTTTTATTTCCATTTTTACTACCACTGATCTAGGGATTATAATGTAGTATTTGTCTGATTTAATCAATGAAGAACATTCGACCTGGAGAGAAAATAGCCTAATAACGTACATTTTTTTTTTTTTTATTCTTTCCATTTTCGTTTTTCATTCATAAGTATAGCGTAAATCAGCAAAATGTCACTTTATGACCACTAGATGGAGCTGATGATCATAGGCAATATTTATGTTTGACGGCTCCATCTAGTGGCTATAATTTGGTATTTTTCTGGTGCGTTCTATGAAGAACATTCGACCTGGAGAGAAAATAGGCTAAAAACTTTCTTTTTTTGTTTCCATGGCCTGTTCTCTCTAAAATCATGAAGCAGTTTTTTTTTTTTTGTAATAAAGAATAATATGAATTCATTTTATCGTGTGCTGAGCTGGCTTTTTATGAAGAACATTCGACCTGGGGAGAAGATAAAAAAAATGAATGATATTGAATTATGTTAATTTCCATTCATAAGAATAGCGCAAAATCAGCAAAAATGTCACTAGATGATCATAGGAAATATATACTATGCTTGTGAGTTTATCTAGTGCCCATTATGTAGTATTGTTCTTATTTTATCCATGGAGAGCATTCGACCTGGAGAGGAAATAGCTCAATAACATTAATTTTTTTTATTTCTTTTTTTTGTTTTTCATTTATAATAGCGTAAATTGGCAAACATCACTTTATGACCACTAGATGGAGCCGATGATCATAGGTAATATTTATTAGGTCTGTCGGCTCCATCTAGTGGCTATAATGTGGTATTTTTTTTTTGGTGATTTTATGAAGAACGTTCAACCTGGAGAGAAAATAGCTTCAAAACATTTTTTTTTTTTTTTTTTAAATAAAGAATATTATTAATTCCTTTTTATTGTGTGCTCAGCGGGGTGAAATCCGTCTCTTACAATGGAGTCAGAACATCACAGGGGGTATTTATCAAAAATTTGCAGAGCCACTCCCTATTTACACATCTTAACCCTCCTCCTCCTCCTCTTCTGGGAGTGACTACTTACCTTCCCCCTCCCTCCCTACATAACCGTTTTGCCTCATTTCCCACTACTGGTTTGCAATTTTCAGTGCACATAGAGTCCCATAGACTTCAATTCAAAAACGCCCCCTATAGACTTCAGTGCAAAATTGCATCCCATAGTCTTCAATGCAAAATTGCCACCTAGTGACTTCAATGCAAAAATGCGTTCCATAGACTTCAATGCAAAAACGTGACCCGTAAAATTCAATGCAAAAATGCATCCCATAGACTTCAATGCAAAAACGTGTCCCATAGACTTCAATGCAAAAATGCCCCCTAGTGACTTCAATGCAAAAACGTGACCCGTAAAATTCAATGCAAAAATGCATCCCATAGACTTCAATGCAAAAACGTGTCCCATAGACTTCAATGCAAAAATGCCCCCTAGTGACTTCAATGCAAAAATGCGTTCCATAGACTTCAATGCTAAAACGTGTCCCATAGACTTCAATGCTAAAACGTGTCCCATAGACTTCAATGCAAAAATGCCCCCTAGTGACTTCAATGCAAAAATGCGTTCCATAGTCTTCAGTGCAAAAACGCCCCCTAGTGACTTCAAAGAAAAATTGCATCCCATAGTCTTCAATGCAAAAACGCCCCCTAGTGACTTCAATGCAAAAACGTGTCCCATAGACTTCAATGCAAAACGTGTCCCATAGACTTCAATGCTAAAACGTGACCCGTAAAATTCAATGCAAAAACGTGTCCCATAGACTTCAATGCAAAAACGTGTCCCATAGACTTCAAAGCAAAAACGTGACCCGGAAAATTCAATGCAAAAACGTGTCCCATAGACTTCAATGCAAAAAACGTGACCTGTAGAATTCAATGCAAAAATGCGTCCCATAGACTTCAATGCAAAAACGCCCCCTAGTGACCTCAAAGCAAAATTGCATCCCATAGTCTTTAATGCAAAATCGCCCCCAAGTGACTTCAATGCAAAAATGCGTTCCATAGTCTTCAATGCAAAAATGTGTCCCATAGACTTCAATGCAAAAGCGCCTCCCAGTTAATTCACTGCAAAATCGCTTCTTTGTGACTTTAATGCAAAATTGCGTCCCATAGACTTTAATGCAAAAACGTGACCCATAGAATTCAATGCAAAAATGCGTCCCAAAACGCCCCTTAGTGACTTCAAAAGCAAAATTGCACCCCCTGGACTTCAATACAAAAATGCCTCCCAGTTAATTCAGTGCAAAATTGCTTCCTTGTGACTCTAATGCAAAAGCGCCCCCTAGTGACTTTAAAGCAAAATTGCGTCCCATAGTCTTCAATACAAAAACGCCCCCTAGTGACCTCAATACAAAAACACCGGCCACATTAATTCAGTTTCTAAAAAAAAATTCAAACTCTGTCCCTTTCGGTTTTTGGCCAAGTGAATCCTGAATTTTCAGTTTCGGCACCGGAATATTCATTGCGGTGCACCAAATAGCGACTTTGATGCGACTTGTTTGCTTTTTTTTTGCGTATTCTATGGGGTCGAGTTGCACTGTAAATTGCACCAAAGTAGTGAAGGAATCTTTTACAAAATCGCAGTGCAGTGCCGAGTCGCATTGATGTGAACGATCACCATTGAAAACAATCTGATTTCCCGTGTCATGCGATTTTGTGCGACTCAAATCAGTGTGAACCCGCACTTTAGCTTCTGGGGGAGGAGTGAAGGGGATTGCTATGGGGGGGGGGGGGGCTCTCTTGGCAGCTGCTGATATCACATCCAAGATGGACGCACCCGGCAGCAGTCTCAGAGCTTGTGGATGTTCAACAGAATAAAATCTGATAGATTCACAATGGAGTCTTATGGGAAAATGTTTAATGAAATGAATGGAGTGGCAACACGGCCTCTATAAGTCAGGGCAGGACCCCAAGACAACCAATACCGATACTTATCACTCCACATGATGAGCAGCACAAAGGCTCAAATCATTCGTCCTCTCCTCACACTGACCTCCTCTGCTCTCGCTGGCCTCCTCTGCTCTCGCTGGCCTCCTCTGCTCTCGCTGGCCTCCTCTGCTCACGCTGACCTCCTCTGCTCTCGCTGACCTCCTCTGCTCTCGCTGACCTCCTCTGCTCTCGCTGGCCTCCTCTGCTCTCGCTGGCCTCCTCTGCTAACGCTGACCTCCTCTACTCACGCTGACCTCTACTCACGCTGACCTCCTCTGCTCACGCTGACCTCCTCTACTCACGCTGACCTCTGCTCACGCTGACCTCCTCTGCTCACGCTGACCTCCTCTGCTCACGCTGACCTCCTCTGCTCACGCTGACCTCCTCTGCTCACGCTGACCTCCTCTGCTCACGCTGGCCTCCTCTGCTCACGCTGGCCTCCTCTGCTCTCGCTGACCTCCTCTGCTCACGCTGGCCTCCTCTGCTCACGCTGGCCTCCTCTGCTCACGCTGGCCTCCTCTGCTCTCGCTGACCTCCTCTGCTCACGCTGGCCTCCTCCTGCTCACGCTGGCCTCCTCTGCTCACGCTGGCCTCCTCTGCTATCGCTGACCTCCTCTGCTCTCGCTGACCTCCTCTGCTCTCGCTGGCCTCCTCTGCTCTCGCTGGCCTCCTCTGCTCTCGCTGGCCTCCTCTGCTCACGCTGACCTCCTCTGCTCTCGCTGACCTCCTCTGCTCTCGCTGACCTCCTCTGCTCTCGCTGACCTCCTCTGCTCTCGCTGGCCTCCTCTGCTCTCGCTGGCCTCCTCTGCTCACGCTGACCTCCTCTGCTCACGCTGACCTCCTCTGCTCTCGCTGACCTCCTCTGCTCTCGCTGGCCTCCTCTGCTCTCGCTGGCCTCCTCTGCTCTCGCTGGCCTCCTCTGCTAACGCTGACCTCCTCTACTCACGCTGACCTCTACTCACGCTGACCTCCTCTGCTCACGCTGACCTCCTCTGCTCACGCTGACCTCCTCTGCTCACGCTGACCTCTACTCACGCTGACCCTCTGCTCACGCTGACCTCCTCTGCTCACACTGACCTCCTCTGCTCACGCTGACCACCTCTGCTCACGCTGGCCTCCTCTGCTCACGCTGGCCTCCTCTGCTCACGCTGGCCTCCTCTGCTCACGCTGGCCTTCTCTGCTCTCGCTGACCTCCTCTGCTCACGCTGGCCTCCTCTGCTCACGCTGGCCTCCTCTGCTCACGCTGGCCTCCTCTGCTCTCGCTGACCTCCTCTGCTCACGCTGGCCTCCTCTGCTCACGCTGGCCTCCTCTGCTCACGCTGGCCTCCTCTGCTCACGCTGGCCTCCTCTGCTCTCGCTGACCTCCTCTGCTCTCGCTGACCTCCTCTGCTCTCGCTGACCTCCTCTGCTCTCGCTGGCCTCCTCTGCTCACGCTGGCCTCCTCTGCTCTCGCTGACCTCCTCTGCTCTCGCTGACCTCCTCTGCTCTCGCTGACCTCCTCTGCTCTCGCTGACCTCCTCTGCTCTCGCTGGCCTCCTCTGCTCTCGCTGGCCTCCTCTGCTAACGCTGACCTCCTCTACTCACGCTGACCTCTACTCACGCTGACCTCCTCTGCTCACGCTGACCTCCTCTGCTCACGCTGACCTCTACTCACGCTGACCTCCTCTGCTCACGCTGACCTCCTCTGCTCACGCTGACCTCCTCTGCTCACACTGACCTCCTCTACTCACACTGACCTCCTCTACTCACACTGACCTCCTCTGCTCACGCTGACCACCTCTGCTCACGCTGACCTCCTCTGCTCACGCTGGCCTCCTCTGCTCACGCTGGCCTCCTCTGCTCACGCTGGCCTCCTCTGCTCACGCTGGCCTCCTCTGCTCTCGCTGACCTCCTCTGCTCACACTGGCCTCCTCTGCTCTCGCTGACCTCCTCTGCTCTCGCTGACCTCCTCTGCTCTCGCTGACCTCCTCTGCTCTCGCTGGCCTCCTCTGCTCTCGCTGGCCTCCTCTGCTCACGCTGGCCTCCTCTGCTCACGCTGGCCTCCTCTGCTCTCGCTGACCTCCTCTGCTCTCGCTGACCTCCTCTGCTCTCGCTGACCTCCTCTGCTCTCGCTGGCCTCCTCTGCTCTCGCTGGCCTCCTCTGCTAACGCTGACCTCCTCTACTCACGCTGACCTCTACTCACGCTGACCTCCTCTGCTCACGCTGACCTCCTCTGCTCACGCTGACCTCCTCTACTCACGCTGACCTCTACTCACGCTGACCTCCTCTGCTCACGCTGACCTCCTCTGCTCACGCTGACCTCCTCTACTCACGCTGACCTCTACTCACGCTGACCCTCTGCTCACGCTGACCTCCTCTGCTCACACTGACCTCCTCTACTCACACTGACCTCCTCTACTCACACTGACCTCCTCTACTCACGCTGACCTCCTCTGCTCACGCTGGCCTCCTCTGCTCACGCTGGCCTTCTCTGCTCACGCTAGTCTCCTCTGCTCTCGCTGGCCTCCTCTGCTCTCGCTGGCCTCCTCTGCTCACGCTGGCCTTCTCTGCTCACGCTGGTCTACTCTACCAACGCTGGTCTCCTCTGTTCACGCTGACCTCCATTGCTCTCACTGGCCTCCTCTGCTTTCAATGGCCTCTGCTCACACTGACCGCCTCTGCTGTCGCTGGCATCCTCTGCGTATGCTGACCTCCACTGGTCTCGCTGACCGCTCACCCTGGCCTCCACTGCTCTCGCTGGCCTCCACTGCTCACGCTGACCTTCTTTGCTCACACTGGTCTCCTTTGCTCTCGCTGACTTTCTCTGTTCTCGCTGACTTTCTTTGCTCTCACTGGCCTTCTCTGCTCACACTGGTCTCCTCTGCTCACACTGGCCTCCTCTTCTCTCGCTGGCCTCCTCTTCTCTCGCTGGCCTCCTCTTCTCTCGCTGGCCTCCTCTGCTCACACTGGTCTCCTCTGCTCACGCTGGCCTCCTCTGCTCTCGCTGACTTTCTCTGCTCACGCTGGCCTCCTCTGCTCACGCTGGCCTCCTCTGCTCACGCTGACCTCCTCTGCTCACGCTGGCCTCCACTGCTCTCGCTGACCTCCTCTGCTTTCAATGGCCTTCTCTGCTCACGCTGACCGCCTCTGCTGTCGCTGGCATCCTCTGCTCATTCTGACCTCCACTGCTCTCACTGGCCTCCACTGCTCACCCTGGCCTCCACTGCTCACCCTGGCCTCCACTGCTCACCCTGGCCTCCTCTACTCACGCTGACCTCCTCTGCTCACGCTGGCCTCCTCTGCTCACGCTGGCCTCCTCTGCTCACGCTGGCCTCCTCTGCTCACGCTGGCCTCCTCTGCTCTCGCTGGCCTCCTCTGCTCTCGCTGGCCTCCTCTGCTCTCGCTGGCCTCCTCTGCTCACGCTGGCCTCCTCTGCTCACGCTGGCCTCCTCTGCTCACGCTGGCCTTCTCTGCTCACGCTGGTCTCCTCTGTTCACGCTGACCTTCACTGCTGTCACTGGCCTCCTCTGCTTTCAATGGCCTCTGCTCACACTGACCGCCTCTGCTGTCGCTGGCATCCTCTGCGTATGCTGACCTCCACTGGTCACCCTGGCCTCCACTGGTCTCGCTGACCGCTCACCCTGGCATCCACTGCTCTCGCTGGCCTCCACTGCTCACGCTGACCTTCTTTGCTCACACTGGTCTCCTTTGCTCTCGCTGACTTTCTTTGCTCTCACTGGCCTTCTCTGCTCACACTGGTCTCCTCTGCTCACACTGGCCTCCTCTTCTCTCGCTGGCCTCCTCTTCTCTCGCTGGCCTCCTCTTCTCTCGCTGGCCTCCTCTTCTCTCGCTGGCCTCCTCTTCTCTCGCTGGCCTCCTCTTCCCTCGCTGGCCTCCTCTTCCCTCGCTGGCCTCCTCTTCCCTCGCTGGCCTCCTCTTCCCTCGCTGGCCTCCTCTTCCCTCGCTGGCCTCCTCTTCTCTCGCTGGCCTCCTCTTCTCTCGCTGGCCTCCTCTGCTCACACTGGTCTCCTCTGCTCTCGCTGACTTTCTCTGCTCTCGCTGACTTTCTCTGCTCACGCTGGCCTCCTCTGCTCACGCTGGCCTCCTCTGCTCTCGCTGACCTCCTCTGCTTTCAATGGCCTTCTCTGCTCACGCTGACCGCCTCTGCTGTCGCTGGCATCCTCTGCTCATTCTGACCTCCACTGCTCATCCTGGCCTCCACTGCTCATCCTGGCCTCCACTGCTCTCGCTGGCCTCCACTGCTCACCCTGGCCTCCTCTGCACACACTGACTTTTGCACTCACTGATCTCCCCTACTCACACTGGTCTCCGCTGCTCTCGCTGGCCTCCTCTGCTCTCGCTGACCTCCTCTGCTCTCGCTGGCCTTCTCTGCTCTCGCTGGCCTCCTCTGCTCACGCTGGCCTCCTCTGCTCACGCTGGCCTCCTCTGCTCTCGCTGGCCTCCTCTGCTCTCGCTGGCCTCCTCTGCTCACGCTGGCCTCCTCTGCTCACGCTGGCCTCCTCTGCTCACGCTGGTCTCCTCTGTTCACGCTGACCTCCACTGCTCTCGCTGGCCTCCTCTGCTCACACTGACCGCCTCTGCTGTCGCTGGCATCCTCTGCGTATGCTGACCTCCACTGGTCACCCTGGCCTCCACTGGTCTCGCTGACCGCTCACCCTGGCCTCCACTGCTCTCGCTGGCCTCCACTACTCACGCTGACCTTCTTTGCTCACACTGGTCTCCTTTGCTCTCGCTGACTTTCTTTGCTCTCACTGGTCTCCTCTGCTCACACTGGTCTCCTCTTCTCTCGCTGGTCTCCTCTGCTCACACTGGTCTCCTCTTCTCTCGCTGGCCTCCTCTGCTCACGCTGGCCTCCTCTGCTCTCGCTGGCCTCCTCTGCTCACGCTGGCCTCCTCTGCTCTCGCTGGCCTCCTCTGCTCTCGCTGGCCTCCTCTGCTCTCGCTGGCCTCCTCTGCTCTCGCTGGCCTCCTCTGCTCTCGCTGGCCTCCTCTGCTCTCGCTGGCCTCCTCTGCTCACGCTGGCCTCCTCTGCTCACGCTGGCCTCCTCTGCTCTCGCTGGCCTCCTCTGCTCTCGCTGGCCTCCTCTGCTCTCGCTGGCCTCCTCTGCTCTCGCTGGCCTCCTCTGCTCTCGCTGGCCTCCTCTGCTCTCGCTGGCCTCCTCTGCTCACGCTGGCCTCCTCTGCTCACGCTGGCCTCCTCTGCTCACGCTGGCCTCCTCTGCTCTCGCTGGCCTCCTCTGCTCTCGCTGGCCTCCTCTGCTCTCGCTGGCCTCCTCTGCTCTCGCTGGCCTCCTCTGCTCACGCTGGCCTCCACTGCTCTCGCTGGCCTCCACTGCTCTCGCTGGCCTCCTCTGCTCACACTGACCGCCTCTGCTGTCGCTGGCATCCTCTGCGTATGCTGACCTCCACTGGTCACCCTGGCCTCCACTGGTCTCGCTGACCGCTCACCCTGGCATCCACTGCTCTCGCTGGCCTCCACTGCTCACGCTGACCTTCTTTGCTCACACTGGTCTCCTCTGCTCTCGCTGACTTTCTCTGTTCTCGCTGACTTTCTTTGCTCTCACTGGTCTCCTCTGCTCACACTGGCCTCCTCTTCTCTCGCTGGCCTCCTCTTCTCTCGCTGGCCTCCTCTGCTCTCGCTGGTCTCCTCTTCTCTCGCTGGTCTCCTCTGCTCACGCTGGTCTCCTCTTCTCTCGCTGGCCTCCTCTGCTCTCGCTGGCCTCCTCTGCTCTCGCTGGCCTCCTCTGCTCTCGCTGGCCTCCTCTGCTCTCGCTGACTTTCTCTGCTCTCGCTGACTTTCTCTGCTCTCGCTGGCCTCCTCTGCTCTCGCTGGCCTCCTCTGCTCACGCTGGCCTCCTCTGCTCACGCTGACCTCCTCTGCTCACGCTGGTCTCCTCTGCTTACGCTGGTCTCCTCTGCTCACGCTGGTCTCCTCTGCTCACGCTGGCCTCCTCTGCTCACGCTGACCTCCTCTGCTCTCGCTGACTTTCTCTGCTCTCGCTGGACTCCTCTGCTCACGCTGGCCTCCTCCTGCTCACGCTGGCCTCCTCCTGCTCTCGCTGACCTCCACTGCTCTCGCTGACCTCCTCTGCTTTCAATGGCCTTCTCTGCTCACGCTGACCGCCTCTGTTGTCGCTGGCATCCTCTGCTCATTCTGACCTCCACTGCTCATTCTGACCTCCACTGCTCATTCTGACCTCCACTGCTCATTCTGACCTCCACTGCTCATTCTGACCTCCACTGCTCATCCTGGTCTCCGCTGCTCTCGCTGGCCTCCTCTGCTCTCGCTGGCCTCCTGCTCTCGCTGGCCTCCTCTGCTCTCGCTGGCCTCCTCTGCTCTCGCTGGCCTCCTCTGCTCTCGCTGGCCGCCTCTGCTCTCGCTGGCCGCCTCTGCTCTCGCTGGCCGCCTCTGCTCTCGCTGGCCGCCTCTGCTCTCGCTGGCCGCCTCTGCTCTCGCTGGCCGCCTCTGCTCTCAATGACCTCCTCTGCTCACGCTGACCGCCTCTGCTGTCGCTGGCATCCTCTGCGTATGCTGACCTCCACTGGTCACCCTGGCCTCCACTGCTCTCGCTGGCCTCCTCTGCTCTCGCTGGCCTCCTCTGCTCTCGCTGGCCTCCTCTGCTCTCGCTGGCCTCCTCTGCTCTCGCTGACTTTCTCTGCTCTCGCTGACTTTCTCTGCTCTCGCTGGCCGCCTCTGCTCATGCTGACCTCCACTGGTCACCCTGGTCTTCTCTGGTCTCGCTGGCCGCCTCTGCTCTCGCTGGCCGCCTCTGCTCTCGCTGGCCGCCTCTGCTCTCGCTGGCCGCCTCCTGCTCTCGCTGGCCGCCTCCTGCTCTCGCTGGCCGCCTCCTGCTCTCGCTGGCCGCCTCCTGCTCTCGCTGGCCGCCTCCTGCTCTCGCTGGCCGCCTCTGGTCACCCTGGTTTCCTCTGCTCTCGCTGGCCGCCTCTGCTCTCGCTGGCCTCCTCTGCTCTCGCTGGCCTCCTCTGCTCTCGCTGGCCTCCTCTGCTCTCGCTGACCTCCACTGCTCTCGCTGACCTCCTCTGCTTTCAATGGCCTTCTCTGCTCACGCTGACCGCCTCTGCTGTCGCTGGCATCCTCTGCTCATTCTGACCTCCACTGCTCATTCTGACCTCCACTGCTCATTCTGACCCCCACTGCTCATTCTGACCTCCACTGCTCATTCCGACCTCCACTGCTCATCCTGGCCTCCACTGCTCTCGCTGGCCTCCACTGCTCACCCTGGCCTCCTCTGCACACACTGACTTTTGCACTCACTGATCTCCCCTACTCACACTGGTCTCCGCTGCTCTCGCTGGCCTCCACTGCTCACCCTGGCCTCCTCTGCTCTCACTGACCTCCTCTGCTCTCGCTGGCCTCCTCTGCTCTCGCTGGCCTCCTCTGCTCTCGCTGGCCTCCACTGCTCACCCTGGCCTCCTCTGCTCTCACTGGCCTCCTCTGCTCTCACTGGCCTCCTCTGCTCACACTGACCTCCTCTGCTCACACTGACCTCCTCTGCTCACACTGACCTCCTCTGCTCTCGCTGGCCGCCTCTGCTCTCGCTGGCCGCCTCTGCTCACACTGACCGCCTCTGCTGTCGCTGGCATCCTCTGCGTATGCTGACCTCCACTGGTCTCGCTGACCGCTCACCCTGGCCTCCACTGCTCTCGCTGGCCTCCACTGCTCTCGCTGGCCTCCACTGCTCTCGCTGGCCTCCACTGCTCTCGCTGGCCTCCACTGCTCACGCTGACCTTCTTTGCTCACACTGGTCTCCTTTGCTCTCGCTGACTTTCTCTGTTCTCGCTGACTTTCTTTGCTCTCACTGGTCTCCTCTTCTCTCGCTGGCCTCCTCTGCTCACACTGGTCTCCTCTTCTCTCGCTGGTCTCCTCTTCTCTCGCTGGCCTCCTCTGCTCACGCTGGCCTCCTCTGCTCACGCTGGCCTCCTCTGCTCTCGCTGACTTTCTCTGCTCTCGCTGACTTTCTCTGCTCTCGCTGACTTTCTCTGCTCTCGCTGACTTTCTCTGCTCTCGCTGACTTTCTCTGCTCTCGCTGACTTTCTCTGCTCTCGCTGGCCTCCTCTGCTCTCGCTGGCCTCCTCTGCTCTCGCTGGCCTCCTCTGCTCTCGCTGGCCTCCTCTGCTCTCGCTGGCCTCCTCTGCTCTCGCTGGCCGCCTCTGCTCTCGCTGACCTCCACTGGTCACCCTGGTCTTCTCTGCTCTCGCTGGTCTCCTCTGCTCTCGCTGGCCTTCTCTGCTCTCGCTGGCCTTCTCTGCTCTCGCTGGTCTCCTCTGCTCTCGCTGGTCTCCTCTGCTCTCGCTGGTCTCCTCTGCTCTCGCTGGTCTCCTCTGCTCTCGCTGGTCTCCTCTGCTCTCGCTGGTCTCCTCTGCTCTCGCTGGCCGCCTTCTCTGCTCTCGCTGGTCTCCTCTGCTCTCGCTGGTCTCCTCTGCTCTCGCTGGTCGCCTCCTGCTCTCGCTGGCCGCCTCCTGCTCTCGCTGGCCGCCTCCTGCTCTCGCTGGCCGCCTCTGGTCACCCTAGTTTCCTCTGCTCTCGCTGGTCTCCTCTGCTCTCGCTGGCCTTCTCTGCTCACACTGCCATCAATGCTTTTCAGGACCCCAACCCTTTAAGGTTTGTGATCCTAAATTCACACTGCTACTTCAAGGCATTATCCTTTATGAGAGTCCCTTTCCATCAAAGTCACTTTAATGAGGGGTTGCAGTCAGCGGCGGCCCCTGGGGGGGGTCTCGTGGTCGGTCATCCAGCGCCACACTTACCCCATCTAGGTTGCGGGTGGGCAGCGCTCCTGCGGGCGACCGACGGCTGCTTCTATCGTGTCACCTCCTCATCTGCATCACAGCGGCTTCCACCCTGCGTCTCCTCCTAGGCGTCCAATAGGATCGCCTGTCCTTTCAGATAATTGGGTGAAGGGTCTCAGGACCTGCTTTCTGATTGGCGGGAGGAGGATTAGTGCGGCAATAGTGAATATTTATTCACTATTGTCACACCACTAGGCGCCCGGAGCCCACTCTTTTTTGAAGCCAGTTAGAGCCTTTGACTCTAATCATGTGTTTAAACAAAAAAAAAAAGCACCCCCCTATTGGAATCTATGCGTCCGGCGCCCCACATGTAGATTAGGGGGCCGGATGCATTAATGGGGGGGTGGCGCCCGTGCACTCCTAATGGACAGCACAAAGATTTCTACAGTGTGAAAGGGTGTGGTTCCACTGGGGTGATGTATTCCAGGCCACTTCCACTGTCACCAAGGAGATGGGGATTTTTTGAATAGAAAGAACCCACTCAGTGTGTGGGGCCTCTTACCGGAACTGGTGGACCCCCTAAAGAACAAGGTCGTATGCACCAGCAGATTTAGCCCTCTGCAGGGTCTAAAGGTCCTCCTTGTCCCTGGAGCTCTCGGGTACCGGCTGGAAGTCCTCCACAGTATCCAACTTGAAGCTAAGAAGTCCCGTCTGAAGGGCGCACTGTGGCATAAGTCACAAGTGCGGGAAGATAAAAAAGACTCCAATGGTGTAGTAACGTTTTAAAAGGGGTAGCCTTTATTGCTAAGATTAAATAGATACGACTGCAATGAGCATAAAAACAACCGGCACAAAAATGTAAAAAAACACCCGTACTTCCGGGGTCACGTGGGGCGTGATGACGTCAGCGCGTAGCCTTCGCCCGACATGTTTCGTCATATGTGCCCCAGGAAGATGTCACGTATGATGAAACATGTCGGGCAGAGCTACGCGCTGATGTCATCACACCCCACATGGCCCCGGAAGTACCCGTTACCAGAGTTCCTTTCCATTAGCGTCACTCTAATGAAGGGTCATAGGCCACAGTGATACCGACATGTGATCAGAGCCCCTTTCATTAGACTCACTCTGATGAAGTGGTCTGGCCTTGAAACATGTTGGCATTGGTGTGGACTCTACCACCCTTCATCAAAGTGACTCTGATAAAGGGTAGTGGCCCTGAAACGTGTCAGTGGCGGTGTGTGTTTTTGCACAGGGAGACGCTGTAGAGAGAAACTGGTTTACTTTTTGCTCTTTTCCCAGTTGGGATGCTGAGTTCTCCATCCAGTAGGAGGCTCCTCTCTAGCACCACCTAGAAAGACTTTTCCGAGAACCTATCCTCCTGCTATACTTGTCCTGGCTGTGGTCCTGATTCACCCTGTTCACCCAGGAGTCTTTGTAGGCGCAACAGAAGCTTTTGAATGTCCTGATCTGTGCTATTTGGTGCAGCTGTGATTTGTATTAGACATATGCACTGCCGAAAAATTTGTTCGTTTTAGTTTTTTCAAAAATGAGAAAATTCGGAATTCCGAAATCTAGATTTTTCAGATTTTTTCCAATTTTCTAAATTTTGGATTTTCACATTTTCAAAATTTCCAAATTTTTTAATTTCTGAATTTTTTAATTTCATATTTTCAAATTTCTGAATTAGAAAATCCTAAAATTTGAAAATTCAGAAATATGAAAATTTGAAAATTAGAAAGAAAATCTGTAAAATTCAAAAAAATTTAAATCCGAAAATTCAAAATAATAACTAATAATAACTAACTATTAAATTATAGGTATTGGAGTTTCCTTTCAAATTTATCTGTTAGTGAATGTAACGAATACAAATTTATCGAAAGTTACGAATTATGCGAATTAACGAATGCCGCATCTAAACAAATGGATCGGAACAAATTAATAATAAATAATAATAAAACGTTTTTTTTATTATTATTATTTAATATTATTATTAATTCATTATGTTCCATTCTTTTAGATAAGGCATTCGTTATTTCTGATAATTCGTAACTTCAGATAAATTCGTAATTGTTACGTTCACTAACAGCCATATTTGAAAGGAAATTCCAATAACTTTTACTAACTATTAAATTATGGGTAAGTTATTATTAGTTAGTTATTATTTCAGATTTTTGTTCTTTTGAATTTCCAGATTTTCATTCTTATTTTCGGATTTTCGAATTTCCGAAATTTTGAATTTCCGAAATTTTTAAATTTTGAATTTCCGAAATTTTTAAATTTTGAATTTCCGAAATTTAGAAATTTTGAATTTCCGAAATTCTGAAATTTTGAAATTTTTGATTTCCGAAATTTTTGAATTTTGGAAATTAGAATTTTTGAACTTCCGAAAAGCTAAATTTCTGAAATTAGAATTTTCAAATTTTCGAGAATTCTAATTTCAGAAATTTTGCTTTTCGGAAATTCAAAAATTCTAATTTCCAAAATTTCTGAAATTCCAGAATCCTAAAATAAGAATGAAAATTTTCGGAATTACCTAATTTGTCAAAATTCGTTAAAAAATGAACTCGGAACTAAACGAATTGCACATGTCTAAATTGCCTTCTGATACCCCACACGCTAAAATTCAAAGGCCGAAGGACAATCATTCGTCAACGTTTTTTTTTATTTTTTTATTGCAAAATCAAACAAAATCATACGACAAAAAAAGTCAGTATAAATAACATGCAAATTATACAATCTCACTGGAATTAAAAATATGTTCCCTTAATACTAAGTATAATGAAGAGCGCGCGGCGTGTGTGTGATTTACCCTGCGACTAAAGATTGAACGGCACATCTGTGTTCAATGAGTTACGACACATCGGAAGAGTTGTAACACTGATGGTGAGGATGTAACACTGGCGGCTGATGAGCCTCACTGAATGGGCACCGGGCCGCGATCGACTAGTGAAAGATTTCGATGGAACACGTAGAGTATGTATTGTGTCTTTGTACTTCTAAATTCTCTGACGACTTTTTCTTACGTTGCACACAGTAAAACATTATGCGGTCATTGAGGTTAGTGTTCTACATCAAAACACCAGAAAAAACTCAGAAAAATAAAAATAAACTTGTTTCTATAAATCTTATAGTTAAATATTGCCTGTAGGATAAGTATAACTCCACACGGGAAACAGGATTTAGTTTGAAGTGAGTACAGGTATGGGGGGGAGGGGGGTTCTTTCTTGTGTATACTAAATATCCCATCAGCCCCTATGTTCTGGAACCATATATTCATTGCTGTTGCATTGTATTTTCTTGTGTATTAATGTCTTGATGCTGACATCTAGTGGAAATGAGCTGTAACTGCAACTTGTTATTTCTAGGTCTGTTTATGGTATAATCCAGCTTCCCTGCATGTTGGGACTAGTGTATAGACCCCTCCTTTCTTCATGGTTCCTCAGCGAAAGCTGAAAAGATTATTGTCTCTTTACACTTTAAAATCCCATGTACTACATTTTAGGAAGTAAAGCTCCCTTGGATTTAACTGCCATGTCTTATTGGAGAGTTAAAGTGTTACTAAACCCAGGAGCCTGCATTCACTATATCTGGTCCCCCCAGGAGCCTGCATTCACTACATCTGGTCTCCCCAGGACCCTGAATTCACTATATCTGGTCTCCCCAGGACCCTGCATTCACTATATCTGCTCTCCCCATGACTCTGCATTCACTATATCTGGTCTCCCCAGGAGCCTGCATTCACTATATCTGGTCTCCCCAGGAGCCTGCATTCACTATATCTGGTCCCCCCAGGAGCCTGCATTCACTACATCTGGTCTCCCCAGGACCCTGAATTCACTATATCTGGTCTCCCAATGACCCTGCATTCACTATATCTGGTCTCCCCAGGAGCCTGCATTCACTATATCTGGTCTCCCCAGGAGCCTGCATTCACTATATCTGGTCTCCCCAGGATCCTCCATTCACTATATCTGCTTACCCCAGGAGCCTGCATTCACTATATCTGGTCTCCCCAGGAGCATTCATTCACTATATCTGGTCTCCCCAGGACCCTCCATTCACTATATTTGCTTACCCCAGGAGCCTGCATTCACTATATCTGGTCTCCCCAGGACCCTGCATTCAATATATCTGCTCTCCCCAGGAGCCTGCATTCACTATATCTGGTCTCCCCAGGACCCTGCATTCTCTATATCTGGTCTCCCCAGGACCCTGCATTCACTATATCTGGTCTCCCCTGGAGCCTGCATTCACTATATCTGGTCTCCCCAGGACCCTGAATTCACTATATGTGGTCTCCCAAGGACCCTGCATTCACTATATCTGATCTCCTCAGGACCCTGCATTCACTATATCTGATCTCCCCAGGACCCTGCATTCACTATATCTGATCTCCCCAGGACCCTGCATTCACTATATCTGGTCTCCCCAGGAGCCTGCATTCACTATATCTGGTCTCCCCAGGAGCCTGCATTCACTATATCTGGTCTCCCCAGGACCCTCCATTCACTATATCTGCTTACCCCAGGAGCCTGCATTTAATATATATGGTCTCCCCAGGAGCCTGCATTCACTATATCTGGTCTCCCCAGGACCCTGCATTCACTATATCTGGTCTCCCCGGGACCCTGTATTCACTATATCTGGTCTCCCCGGGACCCTGTATTCACTATATCTGGTCTCCCCGGGACCCTGTATTCACTATATCAGGTCTCTCACAGTACACAGAACATGGATTGTATTGCAATTGCAATACAATTATGTTCGTAAATATAAACTGCTAAATGTCTTTTCTCACCAGCAGTATATAGCAGTCTTGTGACTTCTATCAGTATCTGGTTAAAGCTTGTAGGAGCAGTTTTCATTCTCCTCTGACTGTCCTATGAGGCTGCAGGACCCCTGACCCTCTGTCTTGGACAGTGCTGATTGGCCCTGTGCCGATCACATGCACCCTCCTAAGAAAAAATTCTCTAGCAATTCACATCAAACTGAATATGTGCAGAGTACCCCCAAGGCTCTGTACTATCAGCAGATGGATTGAGGACAGTAAAAAAAGGGGAGGATCAGACAAGACAGGATCAAACAGCCTTTTTACACAATGCAGAGGATTAACCCCTTAGGTCCTACAGTGAATATAACAAGCATGCTTTACTGCATATAAAGACCGATTTTACTGTCGTGGGTTTAGTAACACTTTAACTGCCATGTCTTATTGGAGAGTGAAGCTGTCTGTGGCGGGCGCTTATTCAGCAGGTGACCATACAGTCTGGATGGATCAAGGGGGTATGTCAATGCATAATGTGGTGCTTGAAAGTAATTACCCAATGTAGCAAAGGCAGCCATGTTTTGAAGTCCAGTCTGGGTGGCAACTGTCTCCTTCCACTGATACAGTGCAGGAGTGAGTGTCGCCACCTAGGGGTAGGAGGTGTGCAGGATTACCAGATTTAATTAAAGGTAAAAAAAAAACAAGGCCGTACATCACCATGAGTATATTTCTAAGCCACAGTTATGATTGGACACATGAATGGGTGTCGCTGTTGGCGATGTATGGCTCTTATCAGTTAAAAGAAAATGAATGCCGACACCTCCTGTACTACAGTGGATATAAAAAGTCTACACACCCCTAATAAAATGTCAGGTTTCTGTGATGTAACAAAATGAGACAAAGATAAATAAATTCAGAACTTTTTCCACCTTTAATGTGACTTATAAACTGTACAACTCAGCCGAATAAAAAAAATGAAATCTTTTAGGTGGAGGGAAGTAAAAATAAAGTAATATGCTTGCATAAGTTTGTACACCCTTACACTAATACTTTGTTAAAGCACCTTTTGATTTTATTAGTCTTTTTGGGGATGAGTCTATCAGCATGGCACATCATGCCTTGGCAATATTTGCCCGCTCTTCTTTCCAAAAACACTCCAAATCTGTCAGATTGCGAGGACATCTCCTGTGCACAGCCCTCTTCAGATCACCCCCACAGATTTTCAATGGGATTCAGATCTGGGCTCTGGCTGGGCCATTCCAAAACTTAAATCTTCTTCTGGTGAAGCCATTTCTTTGATGATTTGGATGGATGCTTTGGGTGGTTGTCATGCTGAAAGATGAAGTTCCTCTTCATGTTCCACTTTCTAGCAGAGCCCTGAAGATCTTGTGCCAATATTGACTGGTATTTGGAACTGTTCATAATTCCCTCTACCTTGACTAAGGCCCCTGTTCCAGATGAAGAAAAACAGCCCCAAAGCATAATGCTGCCACCACCATGCTTCACGGTTGGTATGGTGCTCTTTTGGTGCTGTGCAGTGTTGTTTTTGCGCCAAAACATATCTTTTGGAATTATGGCCAAAAAGTTCAACCTTGGTTTCAGACCATAATACATATTCCCACATGCTTTTGGGAGACTTCAGATGTGTTTTTGCAAAATTTAGCCGTGCTTGGATGTTTTTCTTAAGAAAAGGCTTCTGTCTTCCCACTCTACCCCATAGCCCAGACAGATGAAGAATACAGGAGATTGTTGTCACATGTACCACACAGCCAGTACTTGCCAGATATGTTTCTGTAGGCCTCTTTGCAGCCTCCCTGGCCAGTTTTCTTCTCGTCTTTTCATCAATTTTGGAGGGACGTCCAGTTGGTAATGTCACTGTTGTGCCATATTTTCTCCACTAGATGAGGACTGTCTTCACCGTGTTCCATGGTGTATCTAATGCCTTGGAAATTCTTTTGTACCCTTCTCCTGACCGATACCTTTTAACAAGGAGATCCCTCTGATTCTTTGGAAGCATGGCTTTTGCTGTAGGATGCAACTAAGAAAATGTCAGGAAAGACCTACTAGAACAGCTGAACTTTATTTGGGGTTAATCAGAGGCATTTTAAATGATGGCAGGTGTGTACTGACTCCTATTTAACAAGAGTTTGAGTAATTACTTAATTCTGAACACAGCTAGTCAGTTATAAGAGGGTGTGCACACTTATGCAACCACATTATTTTATTTTTTAATAATTATTTTATTTTTTTATTTTTACCCCCCTCCCTAAAATATTTCAGTTTGTTTTTCAATTGAGTTGTACAGTTTATAAGTCACATTAAAAAGGTGGAAAAAATTCTGAAATTATTTATCTTTGTCTCATTTTTTTAAATCACAGAAACCTGACATTCTAGCAGGGGTGTGTAGACTTTATATATCCACTGTAAATGCTAAGCTGACAGATATTATTTTTTTATCTTTGGATTTAGATTCACTTTAAAATCAACACATGTCTTCAGAAAGTGTCTGGAAGCATTTCTACAAATGGAAGTGTATTGAGGGAAGAGGCTACAGTGTCATGACCACTGTCCCTTTAAATGTGCATCATTTAAATCATATACAATATATGTTTCTTGGGGGAGCAAAAACAGATGTAGATTGTAATCTCCTTGGGGGCAGGGACTAAAGTAGAATGTAAGCTCCTTGGGGCAGGGACTGATGTAGATTATAAGCACCCTTCCGGCATGGACTAATGTAGATTGTAAGCTTCTTGGGGGTAGCGACTCATGTAGATTGTAAGCTCCTTGGGGGCATGGACTAATTTAGATTCTAAGCTCCTTTGTGGCATGGACTAATTTAGATTGTAAGCTCCTTGGGGGCACGGACTGATGTATTTAGTAAGCTCCTTGGGGGCAGGGACTAATTTAGATTGTAAGCTCCTTGGGGGCACAGACTGATGTATTTTGTAAGCTCCTTGGGGGCAGGGACTGATGTAGATTGGAAGCTTTTTGGGAGCATGCACTAAATTAGATTGCAAGCTTCTTGGGGGCAGTGACTCATGCACATTGTAAGCTCCTTGGGGGCAGGAAATTATGTAGATTGTAAGCTCCTTGAGGGCAAGAACTGAAGTAGAATGTAAGCTGCCTGGGGAAAGGGACTGATGTAGATAGTAAGCTCTTTGGGGGGCATGGACTAATGTAGATAGTAAGCTATTTGGGGGGCATGGACTAATGAAGATAGTAAGCTCTTTGGGGGGCATGGACTAATGTAGATTGTGAGCTTCTTGGGGGTAAGGACTGACTTAGATTGTAAGTTCTTTGGGTCATGGACTAATTTAGATTGCAAGCTTCATGGGGACATGGACTGATGTAGATAGCTTTTTGGGGGGGCAGGGACTAATGTTTATTATACATTATGTGTTCCTTGGAGGGGGGGGGGGGCAGGGAATGATGTTGATTGTAAGCTCCTTGGTGGCAGAGACTGATGTAGATTGTAAGCTCCTTGGGGGCAAAGATGGATGTAGAATGTAAGTCATTAGAGACAGGGACTGATGTAGATTGTAAGCACCCTTCAGGCATGGACTAATGTAGATTGTAAGCTTCTTGGGGGTAGCGACTCATGTAGATTGTAAGCTCCTTGGGGGCATGGACACATTTAGATTGTAAGCTCCTTGGGGGCATGGACTAATTTAGATTGTAAGCACCTTGGGGGCAGGGACTGATGCCATTTGTAAGCTCCTTGGCAGGGACTGATATAGATTGTAAGTTTCCTAAAGGCAGGGGCTGATGTAGATTGTAAGCTCATTGAGGGTAGGGACTGATGTAGATTGTAAGCTTTATGGGGGGGGGCAGGGACTAATGTTTATTATACATTATGTGTTCTTTGGGGGGGCAGGGACTGATGTAGATTGTAAGCACCCTTCAGGCATGGACAAATGTAGATTGTAAGTTTCTTGGGGGTAGCGACTCATGTAGATTGTAAGCTCCTTGGGGGCATGGACTAATTTAGATTGTAAGCTCCGTGGGGGCATGGACTAATTTAGATTGTAAGCTCCTTGGAGGTATGGACTAATTTAGATTGTAAGCTCCGTGGGGGCATGGACTAATTTAGATTGTAAGCTCCTTGGAGGTATGGACTAATTTAGATTGTAAGCTCCTTGGGGACAAGGACTAATTTAGATTGTAAGCTCCTTGGGGGCATGGACTGATGTATTTTGTAAGGTCCTTGGGGGGCAGGGACTGATGTAGATTGTAAGCTTTTTGGGAGCATGCACTCATTTAGATTGTAAGCTCCTTGGGGGCAGGGACTCATGTATTTTGTAAGGTCCTTGGGGGGCAGGGACTGATGTAGATTGTAAGCTTTTAGGGAGCATGCACTAATTTAGATTGTAAGCTCCTTGGGGGCAGGGACTCATGTACATAATAAGCTCCTTGGGGCAGGAACTGAAGTAGAATGTAAGCTGCCTGGGGGAAGAGAATGATGTAGATTGTGAGCTCTTTGGGGGACAGTGACTAATGTGGATTGTAGGCTCTTTGGAGGCAGGGACTAATGTAGATTGTGAGCACCTCTGGGACATGGACTGATGTAGATTGTAAGCTTTTTGGGGACATGGACTAATGTAGATTGTAAGCTTTTTGGGGACATGGACTAATGTAGATTGTAAGCTTCTTGGGGGCCGGGAGTGATGTAAATTGTAAGCTCTTTGGAGGCAGGGACTGATGTAAATTGTAAGCTCCTTGGGGGTGGGGACTGATGTAGGCTGTAAGCTCTTTGGAGGTGGGAACTAATGTAAAATGACTAGTATGTAATGCATTAAATTGGTGCAATACAAATACCTGTATGCATAAAATATTGCATATTGCTTAGCCCCCAGTCCTGGCTATTCCAGAGAACAGCCCACCATACCTGTATTCACTTCATTGCCCCTCCGCTCACCCCGCCCCCTCCCCCAAAACCTTTCTGTCTCTCATCCTATAAGCCTTTAGCAAAGCCTATTATTCATACTGCATCCTCTTCAAACATTAAAAGCCACACGGCGCTTGCGTTAATGTTCTATAGATTAAAATCCTAACCAGAGATCCTAATGGAAAAAAATTCACGGACGCGGTTTTCTATAATGAGTCTGTCAATTGGGGGAATCTGATCTGCATCTACAATAGCGGTTGAAAATGCCTCACGACAAGACGACGCTGGACGTACACAAAAACTGTACTAAAAATACCTGAGTGGCAAGCCTAGAACGCCCGGGGACAAGGGGAACGGCTGTTAAAGTGAACCTGTCACCTGCCTGAAGGAGACCGTTGTGGTCGGTATTCAGCCCGTCGGTTGGGCCGGTAGGGAGCGATGGAGCAGAACCTACATCACTGCCAGCTCCGGGTTAAAGAAGCCGGATAAGGCTTCATCTCATATATTGGCTTCCTTCATTGCCTAAAGCAGTGATGGTGAACCTTGGCACCCCTAGATGTTCTGGAACTACATTTCCCATGATGCTCATGCACTCTTCAGTGTAGTTGTGTAGCATCATGGGAAATGTAGTTCCAAAAACATCTGGGGGGGCCAACGTTCGCCATCACTGGCCTTAAGTGACAGGTACACTTTATCGGGGGGGCAAACAAGACAACCGGTGAGGAGGAAGAGGTGTGGTTCCTATGGCTGATTCGCCTACACAGTGACCGTTGGGTGGTGTTGGTTTTGTCAGGACCGCGATGACCCCGCGCTCTGATTTGCTGCTGTCTTGGCGGCTCTCCGGTGGAGGAAGCTCCTCAGTTTGGCGCTGGGGAAGTAGACCGGCGGCTGCTGCTGCAACGTGGCCAGTCCGGCCTCCTGAAGCCACGGCATTTTCAGGCAGTCTGACGCAGAGGGACGCCCCCTGAGATTTAAAAAAAATAATAATTAATTGATACATAAAATTCCAAGAAAGCGTAAAATATATCTAAATGTGAGAGCAGCGAAGAATTCTGCTTATTACAGGATAATTTCATTATGCTTAGTTTAGGCAATGCTAAAGTCTGCTAAAAGCTTGCTTAAAGGTACAGCCTTTAGAATGTGTGTACAGCACTTCTAGGCTGGTGCTGATACTTTCAAGCTGAAGGGTAGTGCATACATATTATCCTTCCTTTGTTCTCCCATCTTCACCCGATCAACATGCAATAAAATAGTTCAATCAAATTGTTTGTTTTCAAGAAATAGCGCTTTTGAGACCCAGTGACATCATCACTGGGTGTGTCTGCTGTAGAGGTGCACTGTTTTTTTCACACGTTTTTGCATATGTTTGTATGCAGCGTTTTTTGAGGTTTGGCGTTTTTTTTTTTTTTTTAGCCAATAGAGAAAACAATTATCTGTTGAATCATTTGTTGCTAGATATTTCAGCTTTTTTAGCTTTTCCATAAGCTTTTATTTCTTCTTTTATTATTATTATTCATTTATTATAATGTTTTTTTTGTTGTTAGGGTACAGGGTTCGAGTTCAGTTTAGAATATGGGTTAGGAATAGGAGTTGGGGGTTAGGGTTATTTATTATAAATTTTTTATTATTTGAATAATAATAAATTAATAAATAAATGTAAAATAAATGCACAAATAAATAAAAATCATAAATAAAAAATACATAAATTCAATAAATGAATACTAATTAACAGTAAATAAATAATTAACCCTCAACTTTAACCCTTACCCCTTAAAAAATAAAAATAAAAACAACTAACCACTTGCTTACTGGGCACTTAAACCCCCCTCCTGCCCAGACCAATTTTCAGCGCTGACGCACTTTGAATGACAATTGCGCGGTCATACAACACTGTACCCAAATTAAATTTTATCATTTTTTTCACACAAATAGAGCTTTCTTTTGGTGGTATTTAATCACGGCTGGGGTTTATATTTACAAAAAAAGATGAAAAAAATAAAAAAAATAGTCATGTTTCATAGTTTGTTATAAAATTTTGCAAACAGGTAATTTTTCTCCTTCATTGATATGCACTGATGAGGCGGCACTGGTGGGCACTGATAGGCTGCACTGGTGGACACTGATAGGCATAGTTAAGGCTGCACTGATAGGGACAGATAAGGCGGTACTGATAGGGACAGATAATGCAGTACTGATGGGCACAGATAAGATGGCACTGATGGGCCCTGATGAGTGGCACTGATGGGTACCACTGATAGGTGGAACTGATAGGTGGCACTGATGGGCACTGGTAGGTGACACTGATGGACACTTGTAGGTGGCAGTGATGGGCAGCACTGTTGATGAGGCACTGATAGGTGGCACTGTGAGCACTGATTGGTGGCATTGTGGGCACTGATGGGTGGCACTGGGGGCACTGATGGGTGGCGCTGGTGGGCACTGGTAGGCGGCAATGTTGTGTACTGGTAGGTGGCAATGGCAGGTGGCACAGGTGGGCACAGATGAGCTGGCGGCAGCTCTCCGTGATCGGGACTGATGTCCCTCTCACAGCGGCCGGTGATCAGCTTTTTTTTTCTTCTCACGCTGTCAGCGCGAGGAGAAAAAATTGCTGATTACCGACTCTGTTTACATCGCATAATCAGCTGTCATTGGCTGACAAGTGATCATGTGGTAATGGGTTGGGATCAACCCCTTACTCCAATCTGTGATCAGCCGAGTCTCATAGACTCGCTGATCACAGAGCGCACCGCGAGCGCCCTGTAGGAGGTGCGCAGGCCGCTCGGGCACGGGACTACGTCAATAGATGTACTCCCGGCAAAGCAGGTCTGCGCTGTAGCTGTCATTCGTGGATCTGAACAAGCTAAACACCCTAACCCTAACACAAAATAAATTATTATTATTATTAATTTATTATAATGTTTTTTTTCGTTAGGGTAAGGGGTTCGAGTTCAGTTTAGGTTAGGATTAGGAGTTGGGGGTTAGGGTTATTTAATATTATTTTATTTATTTTTATTTTATGTATTATTATTATATGAATATATATATATATATATAATATAATATATATAATTTATTATATAAATGTAAAATAAATACACAAATAAATAAAAATCATAATAAAACAAACGTTATTCAGCTATTTCATGTGCTGTTCAAATTTTTTTTTGATGATTGATTTAAAATGGAAAATACCACCTATGGCTACTAGATGGCGCTAAGTATCAAAGGAATCATAATACTTAGCACCATCTAGTGTCCAAATGCAGTATTTATCAAATGAAGAACATTCAAACAGAACATGTAATAGCCTAATAACATTCGTTTGGAACATAAAATATACACATGGGTTGGACTTAATGGACTTGTGTCTTTTTTCGACCTCACCTACTATGTAACTATATACACTTTCACTGGGCGAATTGCTACACAGTGTTTTTTCTTTTATATACATATATATATATATATATATACTAATGGATGTATTATATATATATAATATATATATATATATATATATATATATATATATATAATACATCCATTAGTGCCACTGACTATGCAAATGATAGAAGTCAACATTACTGTCTGCATGCGTCTTCCACATCATTGAGCCAAAGTACTGAAGCAGAGGATCAGCATGACAGCCAGGCCACCATCTTTTTTTGGGGGGGGGGGGGCAGTGGTATCTTTCATGGTGCTGTACATGATGAGACAATGATGAGGGCTGTAGTCCCATACCATTGGTTAGACCACAGCGTGCTCTGCAGGAAGCGGACGGCCCCTCCGGACAGACCAGCGTAGCAGTGGCCGAATTTGATCAATCCTTTCTTGACATCTTTCTCCAGCTCCGGCCCGCAGTCAGGACTGAAGGGATACTCAGCGCTTAACCTGGAAGAGAGAGAGAGGATGATAGAAGACCAAAGAGCTGACAATTCATAGGTAGCTAATGCTGAAACTATGTCTACGCAGCTCAGTAATGAGAAGACTTCCAGAGATCACCACCACAATGCCATTATCTGCTTTTCTCTCCGATAGAATGGCGCCATCATAGTCCAGGCATTGTTATATACAGTGCCTTGAAAAAGTATTCATACACCTCAAAATGTTCCACATTTTGTCACGTTACAACCAAAAAAACATAAATGTATTTTATTGGGATTTTATGTGATAGACCAACACAAAGTGGCACATAATTGTGAAGTGGAAGGAAAATGATAAATGGTTTTCTAAATTTTTTACAAATAAATATGTGAAAAGTACATTTGTATGGCGCCCCCCGGAGTCAATACTTTGTAGAACCGCCTTTCACTACAGCTGCAAGTCTTTTTGGGGATGTCTCTACCAGCTTTGCACATCTAGAGAGGGACATTTTTGCCCCATTCTTCTTTGTAAAATATCTCAAGCTCTGTCAGATTGGATGCAGAGCATCTGTGAAAAGCAATTTTCAAGTCTTGCCACAGATTCTCAATGTGATTTAGGTCTGGACTGTGACTGGGCCATTCTAACACATGAATATGCTTTGATCTAAACCATTCCATTGTAGCTCTGGCTGTATGTTTCGGGTCGTTGTCCTGCTGGAAGGTGAACCTCCCCCCCAGTCTCAAGTCTTTTGCAGACTCTAATGCCGCGTACACACGGTCGGAATTTCCGATGGAAACAGTCCGATGGGAGCTTTTCATCGGATTTTCCGATCGTGTGTATGCCCATCGGTCTTTTTCAGTCGGAATTTCCGACGGACTTTGAATTGAGAACCTGTGCTCAATTTTTCCGACGGAAAACCTTTCTATCTGATTTTCCGATCGTGTGTATGCAATTCCGACGCGCAAAATTCCGACGCATGCTCGGAAACAATTTGACGCATGCTCGGAAGCATTAAACTTCCTTTTTATAGTGCTGTCGAACGTGTTTTATGCCGCTGTGTTATTGACCGTCGGAATTTGGTGTGACCGTGTGTAGGCAAGACAGTTTGAGTGGAATTCCGTCGGAATCCCGGTCGGAAAAACCGTCAGAGTTTTTTCCGACGAGTATTCCGATCGTGTGTACGCGGCATAACATGGTTTCTTCTAAGATTGTCCTGTATTTGGCTCCATCCATCTTCCCATCAACTCTGACCAGCTTCCCTGTCCCTGCTGAAGAAAAGCATTCCCACCACATAATTCTGCCACCACCATGTTTCACGGTGGGGATGGTGTGTTCAGGGTGATGTGCAGTGTTAGTTTTCCGCCACACATAGCGTTTTGCTTTTAGGCCAAAAAGTTAAACTTTGGTCTCATCTGACCAGATCATCTTCTTCCACATGTTTGCTGTGTCCCCCACATGGCTTCTTACAAACTGCAAACAGGACTTCTTATGACTTTCTTTCTCCAATGTCTTTCTTCTTGTCACTCTTCCATAAAGGGCAGATTTGTGGAGAACACGACTAATAGTTGTCCTGTGGACAGATTCTCCCCCCTGAGCTGTGGATCTCTGCAGCTCCTCCAGAGTTACCATGGACCTCTTGGCTCTTCTCTGATGAATGCTCTCCTTGCCCGGCCGGTCAGTTTAGGTGGACGGCCATGTCTTGGTAGGTTTGCAGTTGTGCCATACTCTTTGCATTTTCGGATGATGGATTGAACAGAGCTCTGTGAGATGGTCAAAGCTTGGGATATTTTTTTATAACCTAACCCTGCTTTATACTTCTCCACAACTTTATCCCTGACCTGTCTGGTGTGTTCCTTGGCCTTCATGATGCTGTTTGTTCACTAAGGGTTTCTAACAAACCTCTGAGGGCTTCACAGAACAGCTGTATTTATACCGCGATTAAATTACACACAGGTGGACTCTATTTACTAATTAGGTGACTTCTGAAGGCAATTGGTTCCACTAGATTTTACTTAGGGGTATCAGAGTAAAGGGAGCTGAATATAAATGCCCCCCACACTTTTCACATTTTTATTTGTAAAAAAATGTTGAAATACATTCATCATTTTCCTTCCACTTCACAATTATGTGCCACTTTGTGTTGGTCTATCACATAAAATCCCAATAAAATACATTTACGTTTTTGATTGTAACATGACAAAAAGTGGAACATTTCAAGGGGTATGAATACTTTTTCAAGGCAATGTAGTTAGGTTGAAAAAAAAAAAAAAAAAAGACACTAGTCAACCAATAAAAAAATAGATTAATTAAAATAAAATAAAAACCCATCATTCCAGGGTCACCACCATTACCAGGGCGGAGACACTGGCTTAGAGATGAAGCAATCATGTGCGATTCGTTTTGTACGAATCGAAAATTTGTACGAATTTCCGTAGATTCGTACATTCGGGAGGATCCGAAATACGAATTTCTATGCTTCCGAATTTTGTACGAAATCCGAAATTTCGTTTACGAATTTCGGATCCAAATTCCGTTACATCGGAAACGTGACGGGTGTTTTGTTGACCAATCAGAGGTTTTCTTCTGCCGCTGAGTGAGGGTTGGGAAAATGACCTTTTTAATATGGGAGTGGGAGAGACTGGTACTGGGAGTCGATGGGAGATTCAGAATCGGACAAAATAAGAAAGTTTGTTAATTACGATTATTCGTTATGATGAAGTTAAAAAACCCAGGAGGTCATCACAGCACAGGGATGGGGGGAGCTCCTCATAATGAGCACAGCACAGGGATGGTGGGGGCCCCTCATAATGGGCACAGCACAGGGATGGTGGGAGCCTCTCATAATGAGCACAGCACAGGGACGGTGGGGGCCCCTCATAATGAGCACAGCACAGGGATGGTGGGGGCCCCTCATAATGGGCACAGCACAGGGATGGTGGGGGCCCCTCATAATGAGAACAGCACAGGGATGGTGGGGGCCCATCATAATGGGCACAGCACAGGGATGGTGGGGGCCCCTCATAATGAGAACAGCACAGGGATGGTGGGGGCCCCTCATAATGAGCACAGCACAGGGATGGGGGGAGCCCCTCATAATGGGCACAGCACAGGGATGAGGGGAGCCCCTCATAATGAGCACAGGGATGAGGGGAGCCCCTCATAATGAGCACAGCACAGGGATGGTGGGGGCCCCTCATAATGAGCACAGCACAGGGATGGGGGGAGCCCCTCATAATGAGCACAGCACAGGGATGGTGGGGGCCCCTCATAATGAGCACAGCACAGGGATGGTGGGAGCCCCTCATAATGAGCACAGCACAGGGATGGGGGGAGCCCCTCATAATGGGCACAGCACAGGGATGGTGGGGGCCCCTCATAATGAGAACAGCACAGGGATGGTGGGGGCCCATCATAATGGGCACAGCACAGGGATGAGGGGAGCCCCTCATAATGAGCACAGGGATGAGGGGAGCCCCTCATAATGAGCACAGGGATGAGGGGAGCCCCTCATAATGAGCACAGCACAGGGATGGTGGAAGCCCCTCATAATGAGCACAGCACAGGGATGGTGGGGGCCCCTCATAATGAGAACAGCACAGGGATGGTGGGGGGCCCTCATAATGGGCACAGCACAGGGATGGTGGGAGCCTCTCATAATGGGCACAGCACAGGGATGGTGGGAGCCTCTCATAATGATAAATTCATCATAACGAAAATTCGTATTTTGTACAAATCCAAATTGAATTTCGGACACGAATTACGAAATACGAATTAATTCTAATATGAAACGGAACGCAACGAAACAAAACAAATTTATTGACGGCGCACATGTCTAGTAAATCCTAGCCTGGCAATTCTTGGACTGACTGACACAGTTTAGCCCCTGTTGGCTTTCCATTATTTTGCACAGGTGATTTGATCACTTTCACCGCCTTTTCACCTGAGGGAAAGCCTGAAAACATGACCTGTTGGGGGTACTTGGAGACTGGAAACATTGGTCTAAATGACACCTGTGTAAGTACTACATATGTCCAATAGGTGGCAGTAAACATTTAGAAACAAAAACAAAAAACTATTTTAGGAAAATATACATAGTATGATTGATAAAAAAAAAAAAAAAATTATATATATATATATACACACATATATACACACACACACACACATACATTGTAATGTAGACTTTACCTGAAATGTGCCTAAACTTCGGCACATTAAAATAAAAAAACAAAAAAACGAATTAAGCAGTCCGAATACTTTACATCGCACCCTACAAAGTTCATGACCCTATAACCATGTTCCATGTATGACTGTAGAAGAGAACGTTTGACATCATAGTGACAAGCCATGAAATGAATTTTTTTTAAATAAATTGTAACACAATACTCACATGATAAACGCTGTAATTCCGACGGCCCAGATATCTGTGGGGGGAATGGCTCCCTGCCCCTCCAGGACCTCCGGAGCTGGAAAAGTCAAATATATTGTAAGCCTCTGAGAATCCACAGCAATGCACACAGGATATACATTGTAACATTGTATGGGATATACATTATAAGATTGTATGGGATATACCTTGTAACACTGTACAGTATATACAGTGTAACATTGTACAGGATATACAGTGTAACATTGTACAGGATATACAGTGTAACATTGTACAGGATATACAGTGTAACATTGTACAGGATATACAGTGTAACATTGTACAAAGGTCTCTGTACAACAGGTTTTTCTCCACTAGGGGTTGAAGGGGTTCCTTGAGGAGAGGCGTGGTCAGCTCTATGGTAAGCTCTTTGTTACGGTACTCAGCAAAGCCGGTCACATAGGAATAGTTTATTTTTATTACACACATATTGCTTGAACTTCCAAAAGGCAAATACAAACATTAGCAGCGCTAATTGATCGACATTCAGATCAACATATAAAAAAAGTCCTTCTTTGACACTCCATATGACTATGAAAGCTGTGAGCCTGTTTACAATTTGGGTTGAATGGCAAGATTTTGTTGTAATTATCCCAGTTCCCGTCACCACACCTTGTAATGGGGCTCTTCTCCACTGACCACCTATATAAAGGGGGGGGGGGGTCTTCTCCACTGACCACCTATATAAAGGGGGCTCTTCTCCACTGACCACCTATATAAAGGGGGCTCTTCTCCACTGGCCACCAATGTAAGGGGGCACTTATTTAGTATGATCACTGATCACTATTGTAAGGGAGAACTTCTCAACGGATCACCAATGTAAAGCGGCCCAACTCCACTGACTACCAATATAATGGGGCTCTTTTCCACTGACTACCAATATAATGGGGCTCTTCTCCACTGACCACCTATATAAAGGGGGGTCTTCTCCACTGAACATTAATCTAAGGGGGCTCTTCTCCACTGGCCACCAATGTAAGGGGGCACTTATTTAGTGATCACCATTGTAAGGGAGAACTTTTCACCTGATCACCAATGTAAAGCGGCCCAACTCCACTGACTACCAATATAATGGGGCTCTTTTCCACTGACTACCAATATAATGGGGCTCTTCTCCACTGACCACCTATATAAAGGGGGGTCTTCTCCACTGAACATTAATCTAAGGGGGCTCTTCTCCACTGGCCACCAATGTAAGGGGGCACTTATTTAGTGATCACCATTGTAAGGGAGAACTTTTCACCTGATCACCAATGTAAAGCGGCCCAACTCCACTGACTACCAATATAATGGGGCTCTTTTCCACTGACTACCAATATAATGGGGCTCTTTTCCACTGACTACCAATATATTGGTGCCCTTCTCCGCTGAACACCTATATATAAGGGGGGCCTTTTTTCACTGATTACCAACATAATAGGGTCCTTCTCCACTGACTACCTATATATGGGGGCCCTTCTTCACTGACCACCAATGCAACGGTGCACTTCTTCATTAATGAACGTTTCTTCGTGCTTTGATTGGGCAACTAAGATTCTCATAAGAATCTCATGTCTTATATCATTATGGAAGGTCAGAGGTTCTTGTGCTCTGCACCCTGCTGTATGTAGTTTCACCTCTAGATGGAAACGCGGCCAATCACTCACCCATGGTCTCCATATAATCTGTGTATCTCTGAGGGCTGATGACTTTATCCGGGGAATAGAACTGGGCATTCCCAAAGTCCAGGATCTTCAGCAGTTTATGTTCGGTCACGATGGTGTTCTCTGACCTCAGATCCAGGTGAAGAATCTGTTTAGCATGGAGGAATTCCACCGCACTGAGGATCTGCCACAGGTAGTCCCTGACCTCCAGCTCTGAGTATGACTGCCTGCAGGATAGAACAGATAAGTGGTTGTCAACTTACAAGGTAAAAGGGGGTCTTATGTGTGGCCCCTGATGTCTCCCAAGGGCCACATATAAGGTTTAGTGTATGTACTGCTGCAAACGAATGTCATTGACTAAGGATCTACTAGTGGAATGGGCAGAGACTCTTCTAATGGAGCGGTCAGAGATTGTTCTGTTTGAAGTGATTGGAAACTGGAGTCATGCCACAAGAAGCAGTCAAGGACCAGAGACATGTCCCTGCCAATAAAGGTCCCTTTACAAATCAATGTCTCCACTCCTGAATGCTGGGACCTTTGGGCTGCCCTTCCAACATCCAGGGGCCACACATGGCTCCCCGGCAGCAGGTTGGGCACCGCACCAGAGATATAGATGGTCTCATCACGGTCAAATCCTAAAATGTACCATCAGAATGGGATTCCGGGCATCAAAATGGGCTGACCTTGCTTTGAAGATACGTAGGGTAGGGCCAGGACAGTCACCAGTGCAGTACAGAGTCATCATATAACTGGTGTGGCGGTGATCAAAGACACTGACTGGTTACAATATGTAAAAAATACATTTTTAAATTTTATTTATTACATATTTTTTCTTTTTGTTACAATTCGTTTTTTTTTTTTACATACAGTGACCAGAGCAATACAGTATTATCGTAGTATATAGTACTTCTATGCGGAGGTGATCAGAATTTTTTTTTTACACATTATGATTGCTTATAACTGTGCATTTCACAGTTATAAGCAACCATTTTTTTCTGAATGAAAACTACTAATTCAGGATTTACTATTGTCATTAGTTGCGATTGGCCCTGTCTGTACCATGTGATGACTGTGACCAATCACAGAGCTCATCGCAATAGTACACAGTGAAAGCCATGTACCAAAGCCTTTCATTGTGTGCAACCGTCATGTGATCTGCTGTGATTGTTCACAGCGATCACATGGTATCGGCAGCAGGCCCGTACAGTGATCTGTCATTGGCCTTGTCCGGTGAACGCGGCGGGTGACAGATCGCACCGGAGCATGAGGCGCGTCATATGGCTTCCTCCCACAACAGTGCTCCCGCCCAGGCTGTCATTTTACAACAGGCCGGTTGGTTAGAGGTTAAACCCAAACACAGCATGAAAAGGAAGTCGGCAACACGTTCATCCGAATATGATGATTTCATTGATGCAGGTGGAGTACAAAGAATACAAAGGTTTACTTGTTTTGGCCTGTAGCCTTAGTCAATAGTCGTGGTCGAAACGCGTAAGCCTTTGTATTCTTTGAACTCCACCTGCATCATTCCTAATTGCACACAATATAGCTGTATACTAATATTTATAGGCATTAAGGGCTGGTGTAGTTGGCCCAGAGAATATCTGATTGCCTGAAGAAGCATGCCAGGACTGACCTTAGGGTTGCCACCTTTTCCTAAAGCCAAACTCAGACACTTTAGCAGCCAGGGACACCTTCGGGTGCCCCAAGGAGAGTAATGCAATGCAGGTGGAGTACAAAGAATACAAAGGTTTACTTGTTTTGACCTGTAGCCTTAGTCAATAGCCGTGGCCGAAACGTGTAAGCCTTTGTATTCTCTGTACTCCACCTGCTTCCTATCTGAGTGCTGGTGGGTTCTATGCCCTGCACCCAGCAACAGAAAAACCACAATACTGTCAGAGTGATCTCTGCCCAACAGGTGAAGGTCAGTTGTGTGATTCACCCGGACAGTCCAGGTTTTGAATCATGTGTCCGGGTTTCAGGCGGACTGAAACCCAGACACATTATTCAGTTTGAGCTGTGGCTCCCCAAGTAACCAAATAAGTCACACACAAATCTGTTGCCATCGGAGAGCTACGGGTGGCTGTCTTGGGGCAAATTTGGCATAGTTGGGAAGCAGGGCAGTGATGTTAGCAAGAGCAATTTGACCACACCTACCGTTCGCTGCTGCACGCTAAGCGCACCGCATTACCCTCCTTGGGGCACCCAAAGGTGTCCCAGGCCGCTAAAGTGTCCGAGTTTGGCTTGAAGAAAAGGTGGCAACCCTAAGGTCAGTCCTGGCATGCTCCTTCAGGCAATCAGATATTGTCTGGGCCATCTACCCTTGGCCTTATTGCCTATAAATATTAGTATTTAGTTATGTGACAGACCTAGGCAGAGGAGAGGACTGAATGCAAGCCTCTTGCCGACCGATTATGGGCCCTGGATTTTAAGGGGCACAGGGTGAATGAGAACCCCACTATAATCTGTGCTAGTCAGATTCAGAGCTGTATATATGTATATATATAATGTGTGTTGTCTCATGCTGTTGGGACACACCGTGTCAGATGCTAATGTCATGAACTTCAGCCACCTGTCTGTTGTGTAAATGAGTCTCATTGTTGTTTGTGCTACTTAACCCTGTGTTGATGTTTATGGTAATGTGTATTGAATAGTTAGTGAGCTAGGAGGCGTAAAGTCTTATCTCTCAGTCAACTAGTCTGAGTGTTGATTTAGATAATTAGCTCAGGTTAATTCTGTTTCTGGCTACAGGTGTATTGTTAGAATACTATGAGCAGGAGGGGGGACCTCCTCTTTGACTGATTAATTAGAACCAAAATGACAAGTATTTATAAAACAGTAGATGTTAGCACTAAGCAAGTCTCGTCTTGTTTTGTGCTTGTGAGCCGTTGGAATATCTGATATCTATATTCAGACTGGGAGGAAGTGGTATATGACGAAAGCACTTAAGAGGAGTGTAGGGACGTTTCTTCACAAGTTATATTTTGTGCAATTAGGAATGCATCCAGGTTTTTATTAAAACAATCTACTGAGCTGGCCAGAACTAGTTTTTGAGGGAGTCTATTCCACATTTTCTGTGAAGAATCCTTTCCGTATGTGAAGGTTAAATCTCTTTTCCTCCAGAGGTACAAAAACAGATCCTAGGACCCCAAAAAGAACTATGCCCCCCCCCCAGGTTACAGAAGATATGAGAGAGAGTGGTTCTAATAAATCAGTCCATGTTAGCACTAAGCAAGTCTCGTCTTGTTTTGTGCTTGTGAGCGGTTGGAATATCTGATATCTATATTCAGACTGGGAGGAAGTGGTATATGACGAAAGCACTCAAGAGGAGTGTAGGGACATTTCGTCACAAGTTATATTTTGTGCAATTAGGAATGCATCCAGGTTTTTATTAAAACAATCTACTGAGCTGGCCAGAACTAGTTCTTGAGGGAGTCTATTCCACATTTTCTGTGACGAATCCTTTCCGTATGTGAAGGTTAAATCTCTTTTCCTCCAGAGGTACCTAGGACCCCAAGAAGAACTATGTCCCCCCCCCAGGTTACAGAAGATGATAAAAAAATTCCCTACCCCACGGACAAACAGCGCAGCAGCTCACGGCCCTCGCAGAGCTCCAGGATCAGCGCCAGGTCCTGTGGACTTAGGAATGCCCCGTGCAGCTGCACCACATTGGTGTGATGGAGTTTCTTCAGGATGTGGTATTCCAGCAGTGTGGACTCCTTTGTCTCCTCGGTGTACGGGATGATCTTCGCCGCGAGGAGCCGTCCGGTTGACTTCTCCGTGCACAACCTCACCGTGCTGAACCGCCCCCTATGAGAGAGATTTGTCAGATTCAAAGGAGATCCAGATTTCTTTTTAAAGTGAACCCCAATCATAACAAAAAGCTGATAGATGTACCGTATATACTCGAGTATAACCCGAGTTTTTCAGCACATTTTGTTTGTGCTGAAAGTGCCCCCCTCGGCTTATACTCGAGTCAAGCACTTTTCTGCAGCAGAAAATGACATTTTGCGACCCGACTTTGGGGCCAAGTGGCCCCAAGATACAGGGCCCCAAAGTCGGTTCGGAAAATGTCATTCTCTGCTGCAGAAAAGTGCTTGACATTTTCCGACCCGACTTTGGGGCCCCGTATCTCGGAACCACTTGGTGCTAGGAACCCCAAATTTGGTATGCACACCTAGTGGAAATAGCACTACAACATATCCAAATTGGGGTTCCTAGCACCAAGTGGCCCTGAGATGCCAAGAACTGTCATTTAGAACCCGGTACTACAGGGCATCCCCAAAGTGCCAGCCAAAGCTATCTCTCATTGGTTATATCTGATAGATGTTAAGCAGGGTTGCCTGTTCTGCAAATGACTGCTACAGGGAAATTACATCATGAAAATGTGTGTAGGGATCCTTTGCCCCCTACTGTCAGCTGCTAGTATCACACTGTAATGTATAATCATGTATGTCACTTCCTGACTCTGGGTTGTTGGCAAAAGATCCTGGGAAGAGGAAGAGGAGAGATAGAAGGTCTCAGTCACATGTCCTGGCCTTGCTACTAATACCAAATCAGAAGATACGATTATGCAAGTATTTCTAAGCTCTAATAGCTTAACTGCAGCTGCCCATATCTTCTTGAGTGTATTGCTGAATCCTCATGATGAACAGAGTATGTCTGTCCTATTACTATCGCACATTCCAGATAACTAGAACTGTGTTCCAGGCTGGTTGGGTGACAGCTGAGGGGTCTCCTCACCACTTCAGGTCTCTGACAAAAAGAAAGATGCTGCATCATCCCCTGGGGCCCCAGCAATGGCAGCAACATTCATCTGGAGGTATCTATTAACCCCTTCATCAGTGGCAGCTGCTCATAAGGGGCGCAGGGACACCGCCCCCCTAATCCATGCACCCGGCCCCCAATCTCTATGCAGGGTGCCGATCGCGTGGATTTTTTTTGAAGCACATGATTAGAGTCTGAGGCTCTAATTGCCTTTAAAAAGGGTGGGCTCGGGGCACAGAGTGACATTAGTCAATTATTCACTAAAATATGAAATATGCAGCCCCACTGGACTGGGCTTTTTTTCCGTGGGGCAGCATATTTTCATATCTCCCTTTGTGCTCCCGATTTTGGGTCACCTGATTGCTGCGATAGCCTCTTATATAAAGCTTGTATTATTTTTATACTGGTATCCGAAAAAGTATATACTGGTAATGACCTCTATATACTTATGGTTAAATGTGACGGGAGTCACTTTGGGCGGGGGGGCTTGTGGAAACCAGCTTACCTTGGAGAGCACTGGAAGCTCCTTGTCCAGCTCCCCCCGGCCCCTCCTATGTGTAAGTCACCCTGTGTCTATTAGGGGCACAGGGTGACCGAGAACCCCAGTCTGATTTGTACTAATCGGACTCACTGTACAATGGAATGTTGTGTGTGTATATGTATATGTATATGTATATGTATGTATATATATATATATATATATATATATATATATATATATATTGTATTTCAAGGATCTCCAAACTATGGCCCTCCAGCTGTTACGGAACTACACATCCCATGAGCCATTGTAAAACGCTGACATTCACAGACATAACTGGGCATGATGGGAATTGTAGTTCCTGAACAACTGGAGGGCCATAGTTTGGGGACCCCTGCTTTATATTGTCTCATACTGTTGGGGACTCTTTGCTGGGTTTGGGGTGTGGCTGTATTCCATTGTTCTTTTGTTTTCTGTCTGCCTTGGTTATTATGGGATGTGTATTTGCTGTGAGGAGGGAGGGGGGAATTCCTCCAGCAGCTCTCCCTGCTGAGTGGACAGTCTACCCCACCCTGAATGCAAAGGGGGAGGGGAGATTGTCCAGAGTATTTTCTCTGTGTACCTTTGTTTCAATAAACAGTTAATGTTGAGCAACCAAAATGAGTACTGCTTAGTTCTTGGTTGCAAGTGTTTGGACGATCTGATATCTACATTTAGACTGGAGGAAGCGGTATATGACAAAAGCACTCAAGCGGAGTGTTGGACGTTTCATTACATTAATGTTATATGCTGGTTACAGTAGTTCTTCTTCTCCCAATTACTTTGATTCAATTATGGATTAATTTCCCAGAAAGGGGACCCCCCTCTGTTCACAGAGGCCCTGTCCTGGGTGGAGGGAAGGCCAACTTTATTATCAATCTCTCTCTTCCACTTAGCGAAGATTCTGGTTCTCTCATTTTCTTACAGGTTTAGTGCAATATCCTGTTTGAGGAGGACCATTTCCCATACTCCCCCCACCCCCAAAAGAGGGCTACATATGGAACAGAAATAAATGTAAAAGTGACATCAAAATGTACTTTTTGCTCTACTCTCAAAATTAGAACTGGCTCCCAGATCATGTGACCACTGTGACAGCCAATCACAGTGGTTACGTGATCAGCTGGTCCTTCCCGTCCCCCATGTGCAAAGACACTTTAACCAGCCCCGGAAGGTTATACCCCCCTTAATGACCAGGCCATTTTTTGCGCTACGGCACTTCGTTACTTTAACTGACAATTGCGTGGTCATGCGACGCTGTACCCAAATAAAGTTGATGTCCTTTTTTTCCCACAAATAGACCTTTCTTTTGGTGGTATTTGATCACCTCTGCGGTTTTTATTTTTTGCGCTATAAACAACAAAAAAAAATTTTGAAAAACAAAACAGCTACGTCTTGAATTTTCAGTAATTTTAGCAATAAAGTGAGCGTATATAAATAAATATAGTATATTCACATCTGTGATGCGGTTTTGAATGTTACATTTTGAAAGAAGCTGGACACCAGCAGGCAAGCGAATGCGATTCTGTGACACTCACCTTTTCACCCCCTTCTGTAAATCGCTGCTCTGGTCCCCGTCTGGGATCCCTTGCGGTCCTCCTGCCTCCCTCAGTCCTGACAAATTTGCTGAAAGACAAATGGAATGAATGTAGAGTGAAAAACATGATCATTATTATTTCCCAAATCTGACCTCCGGGGCCTTCCCTTCAGTCCTGCACAGTTGTACCGGCTCCTCTCCTCGGCTGAAATGGCTTCCTCTGATTTCTCTGCACACTGTGAGCTTCTCACAATGTGCATTAGAAGCTGTAGAAAGTCAGAGTCTGCTTAATTTGCTGGCTAAAGGACGTCCAGCGTCATCTAGCCTGACAGACCCTGGTTTGCCCCTTTCATTCATTGGATTTCAGTTCTTTCAATCATAGAGACTCAGCATCATAGGCGTGCACAGGGGGTGTGCTGAGTGTGCCTGGGCACACCCTAATCACCCTGTGCACCAGGACCACTGATAAGGCAGTGCAGCTCTTTCTCCTGTACCGGGCCTGGGGTCCTATCAGTTCCAAAGGGGGGCCCGGGCACTTGCTGAGGAGGACCGGCTGTACTGCCTTATTGCAGACACTGATCCTCTTGTTCCTCTCCCTACCCCACTGACATCTTCTTCCCTCCTCCAGCTGCACTGCAGGGGGATCGGGGGGAAGGGACCGGTAAATGTAATTTACCAGTCCCTTCCTTTTCTGAATGAACACATCGATTGGTACCAAACGCGTCTGTGTCCATTCATCATTGAAGTATAGTAACCCGTGTTTACTATGCTTCAGTTTGTGAATAAATTGGAAGCCCGCAAGTGCTTCCTATTCACTCATCTGTGCAGCTGAGGCTCAGTCTTAAATGTGAGACATTAGGGGTCTGTTTAGGCCCCTGATATTTCACCAAAGCCCCCACCCCTCCCTCAACAGGGCACTTAAAAATGTACAAATAAATAAATAAGAATGAAAGGTAAAAAAAACGCGCTAATCACATAAAGAAAAAGGACTCTAAATATAGCTGCAATAATAATGGGATAAACACAATAGTAATGTAGAGAAAAAATCGCGCTCTTAAAGTCCAAATGAAGATAGGAAATGTAAACCAGTCCTAAAAACAACTTCTTTTATTGAAGATAATATCCTCCAATGGAAATATTTTTCAGAGAAAAAATATTTTTCAGCAATATTGAACCTTGCTTCTATGGATAAGCATGCTTACCAGATGTAAGCCAAAAGTTTGCATGTGGCTTTAACCCAGCCTGGGTTGATGATCCAAGTTGTTTATAGGGGAAAACACAGCAAGGATTGTAGTGTAGTAATCGCCTCCTCCAAAGTATGGTGCTCACAAGGTATGGTTACACAATGCCGAAAAAACAAAAAATATATACCATAGCATAATACTGCTACATACTTTGCAGGGAATGTGTCACAAAGAGACTATTTGAATAGATCATGTGCCAGATTATAGAAAAACACCCGTGACAACAGGTTTATATAAATGTGCACCACCACCTATTAGAGGGCCTCCTTACCAGATGCCAGAGGAAATAAACACACACAAAAACAGAAGATCCTTTCCAAAGGATTTCCCAATCAGTTCAAAGTGGTGAAATTTATCCGTGTGATCTATAAGAACTTGTCCTATGAAGTCCCTCCTTACCAAACAGGAAATCACAAACAGCAAGCATGCACTTTCACCGGTTAGGCTGTCTCCTTACCACAGTCCCAGATTATGGAAGTTTATACTGCGAGCAGAGGAGAGCAAGTAATCCTCCACGGCCTGGAGTGTGCCGGTTGTAGACACGGAACTTTTAGCCAGTACCCAGGGGAAAAAGCATACAGACCATGGCGTAATAACGTACTAAAAGGTTTATTAGATAAAAAAGGTTTGCACTTACAAACTAGAAGAGTTAAAACAGCAGAGTTTTAAAATCGTAGAGCCGGCCGGCTACAAACACATAGACGCTCCCGTCCTATTCCGCGTGGTGACGTCAGCACGTTCGCCCTCAGACGCGTTTCGTTACAAATAACATTGTCAATGAGGAACAGATGTGATTCCTCATTGACAATGTTATTTGTAACGAAACGCGTCTGAGGGCGAACGTGCTGACGTCACCACGCGGAATAGGACGGGAGCGTCTATGTGTTTGTAGCCGGCCGGCTCTACGATTTTAAAACTCTGCTGTTTTAACTCTTCTAGTTTGTAAGTGCAAACCTTTTTTATCTAATAAACCTTTTAGTACGTTATTACGCCATGGTCTGTATGCTTTTTCCCCTGGGTACTGGCTAAAAGTTCCGTGTCTACAACCGGCACACTCCAGGCCGTGGAGGATTACTTGCTCTCCTCTGCTCGCAGTATAAACTTCCATAATCTGGGACTGTGGTAAGGAGACAGCCTAACCGGTGAAAGTGCATGCTTGCTGTTTGTGATTTCCTGTTTGGTAAGGAGGCACTTCATAGGACAAGTTCTTATAGATCACACGGATAAATGTCACCACTTTGAACTGATTGGGAAATCCTTTGGAAAGGATCTTCTGTTTTTGTGTGTGTTTATTTCCTCTGGCATCTGGTAAGGAGGCCCTCTAATAGGTGGTGGTGCACATTTATATAAACCTGTTGTCACGGGTGTTTTTCTATAATCTGGCACATGATCTATTCAAATAGTCTCTTTGTGACACATTCCCTGCAAAGTATGTAGCAGTATTATGCTATGGTATATATTTTTTGTTTTTTCGGCATTGTGTAACCATACCTTGTGGGCACCATACTTTGGAGGAGGCGATTACTACACTGCAATCCTTGCTGTGTTTTCCCCTATAAACAACTTGGATCATCAACCCAGGCTGGGTTAAAGCCACATGCAAACTTTTGGCTTACATCTGGTAAGCATGCTTATCCATAGGAGCAAGGTTCAATATTGCTGAAAAATATTTTTTCTCTGAAAAATATTTTTTCTCTGAAAAATATTTCCATTGGAGGATATTATCTTCAATAAAAGAAGTTGTTTTTAGGACTGGTTTACATTTCCTATCTTCATTTGGACTTTAAGAGCGCGATTTTTTCTCTACAAATAAATAAGAATGTAAAGAATAATAAACAATAAATAGAAATAGGCTGCGCACACCTATGCTCAGCATCACGTGTGCATTACCTAGGGTGGTCTACAGGGAGTCTACTTAGGAACATCCATTCCTCCCGTTATTATCCACTGACATGCACAGGCTTTGACATTCATCTCATGAAGGGGAAAAGGAACATGTGAAGGGAGGAGAAATATGGCTAAAAAAAATGGGACTGACTCAGAGAGGGAAGAAGAAACATTGACAAATGATGTTTAGAGAGGAGCTCGGTACTCATAAAACTCACCAGGACTTGGGCGCCCGATCCTCACACTGGGGGAGGGGTCACTGTACGGACCCATCCCGGCCTTACTGATGCACGCGATGCGGAAGGAGTACAGGTGACCCTCGGACAGGTTATGTGTGGAGTAACAGCAGTCAGAGATGTCCAGCGTCAGGGCTCGCCATTCCTCACCTGTGAAAGGGACAAGGATAGGAAATCAGGAAACAAAAATGGAAAGAAGAAGCAAAGGGGGGGATGGGAGGAAAGGAGGCGAGAGAAGAGATGAAAAGGAGAGAAAAGGTAGACAAGAGTAAAAGAAGTTAGGCAAGAGAGTGAGAGGAGAGAATAGGAGAGGGCTAGGAGGAGAAAGGAGTGTAGAAGTGAGGGAAAGGGGAAGAGATAGACAGAGGATGAGATGGAGGAGCGAGGAGCGAGGAGAGGGAGCGGAGGGATGAGGAAAGGGAGCGGAGGGATGAGGAAAGGGAGCGGAGGGATGAGGAAAGGGAGCAGAGGGATGAGGAAAGGAAGCAGAGGAGAGGGAGAGAAGGAGAGGGAGCAGAGGAGAGAGACTGGAGGAGAGGGAGCGGCGATGAGAGGGAGTGGAGGAGAGGGAGCGGAGAGGTGAGGAAAGGGAGTGGAGGAGAGGGAGTGGAGAAGAGGGAGCGGAGAGGTGAGGATAGGGAGAGGAAAAGGAAGGGTGAGGAGAGGGAGCAGAGGAGAGGGAGCGGAGGAGATTGAGCTGAGGGATGAGGAGAGGGTGCGGAGGAGAGGGAGTGGAGCGGAGAGGGAGTGGAGGAGAGGGAGCGGAGGGGCGCGGAGAGGGAGTGGAGAGGTGAGGAGAGGGAGAGCAAAAGGAAGGGTGAGGAAGCAGAGAAGAGGGAGCAGAGGAGAGTGAGCGGAGGGGTGAGGAGAGGGTGTGGAGGAGAGGGAGCGGAAGAGAGGGAGTGGAGAGGAAGCGGAGAGGGAGAGGAGAGGGAGAGGAGAGGGAGCGGAGGGGGAGCGGAGGGGGAGCGAAGGAGAGGGAGCAGAGAGGTGAGGATAGAGAGAGGAAAAAGAAGGGTGAGGAGAGGGAGCAGAGGAGAGGGAGCGGAGGAGAGTGAGCGGAGGGGTGAGGAGAGGGTGCGGAGGAGAGGGAGTGGAGCGGGAGCGGAGAGGGAGCGGAGGGGCGAGGAGAGGGAGTGGAGGAGAGGGAGCGGAGGGGCGAGGAGAGGAAAAGGAAGGGTGAGGAGAGGGAGCGGAGGAGAGGAGCGGAGGAGAGGGAGAGGAAGAGAGGGAGAGGAGAGGGAGCGGAGAGGGAGCGGAGGAGAGGGAGTGGAGAGGGAATTGAAAGGCAGCGGAGAGGGAGTGGAGAGGGAGCGGAGGAGAGGGAGAGGAGAGGGAGAGGAGAGGGAGTGGAGAGGGAGAGAGAGAGGGAGCGGAGGAGAGGGAGCAGAGGAGAGGGAGAGGAGAGGGAGAGGGAGCAGAGGAGAGGAAGTGGAGAGAGAGCGGAGAGGGAAGCGGAGGAGAGGGAGTGGAGAGGGAGCGTAGGAGAGGGAGTGGAGAGGGAGCTGAGGAGAGGGAGTGGAGAGGGAGCGGAGGAGAGGGAGTGGAGAGGGAGCGGAGGAGAGGGAGTGGAGAGGGAGCGGAGGAGAGGGAGTGGAGAGGGATCGGAAAGGGAGCGGAGGAGAGGGAGAGGAGAGGGAGTGGAGAGGGAGCGGAGGAGAGTGAGAGGGAGTGGGGAAGGAGTGGAGAGGGAGCAGAGAGGGAGCGGAGGAGAGTGAGAGGAGAGGGAGCGGGGAAGGAGTGGAGACGGAGCGGAGAGGGAGCGGAGGAGAGGGAGAGGAATAGGTAGGGTGAGGAGAGGAGGGGTGAGGAGAGGAAGGGGAGGGATGAGAGGAGGAAGTGGACGGGGGAGAGGAGAGGGAGGGTGAGTTGAGCGGGAGGAGAGGGAGAGGTGAGAGAGGGTGAGTTGAGGGGGAGGAGAGGGAGGGTGAGTTGAGTGGGAGAGAAAGAAACAGAGAAGGGAGAGGAGATGTGTTGTTAAAGATGGGGTGGAGACAGAAGAAAAGACTACAGAGGAGGGAGAGGAGAACAAAAGAGAGAAAGGATAATATTGGAGAGGAAAGGAGAGATGGAAATAAAAAGGATAGGTAGAGGAAGGGAAAGAGGGCACAGGTGATAGTTCTGTTGGAAAGTAAGGATGAGTTCAGGCGTGTTTGCAACCCTCACGTGTAGAGCCCCCCAGGAAGTCAGCACTGTGGAGTACTAATCACAGGCAGTGAGACATTTCCCAATCTTTTCAGCAACGGGGAGGATTTACTAAAACTGGAGAGTGCAAAACCTGATGCAGATCTGCATAGAAACCAATCACCTTCCAGGTTTTATTGTCAAAGCTTAATTGAACTAACTGAAGTTAGAAGCTGATTGGCTACCATGCACATGATCAGTGCCTCGATTTTAGCAAAATCTCTCCCAATGTCTCACTGCCTGTGATTGGCGCTCTGCAGTGCCGACTTCCTAGAGGGCTCTGCACGTGTGGTTTGCGAAAACGTCTGAGCTCATCCTTATTGGAAAGGGAAGCAACAGAAAAGAAAATGGAAAGGGAAGGAAGGAAAAACTCACCCTCTTTTCTGTACTGGAGGAAGTAGGTGACTGGTGTGTTGGACTCCACAGGTTTCCATACGAGGAGGGCTCCATCCCTGTACACCTGGGCAACATCGGGGGTGGTGGGACAGCATGGGATTTCTGAAAGCAGTGGAGTTTTTAATTAATGAATACTTTGAGTTCCTTACCCTGTCTATCATAATTTTTTCAACTGCCTGAGCACCATTATAACTATCACTTACCGGCTTTTTTTAAAATGCAGCAGGTGGAGGCACTGCCGAGAAGGTTGGTGGCCACACAAGCGTAGATACCAAAATCTTGGGAGTTGACCACCAGGATGGTGAGAAGATGATAGTTCTTCAGGGTGGAGGAGATGAGGACTCGCTCGTTACTCTGAATGGTGACCCCATCTGGAACGAGAGGGGACAGTCACTGGTGAAGATTAGAGCTGTAGTCCCACAGCAGTAAAACTGGGCTCTGGGCAATTATTTAAAAAAAGCCTTCACAATTGGTTTTGTAGGTAAACATTAGGCCTTTTTTTTTTTTTCCCTTTTGCTAAAATGTTTACCAATAAACTAGAAACATAAAAAGTACAATTCCAATTCAATAAAAAAATACATTGCCCAGTACAATTGAAAATAAAAAATGTCTTCATCCCATCCAGGAGGCAATGGGTTTCGAGGTATAGGGCCTCTTTCTCAAATCTTGAGAAACTCTACACATTGAAACGCGTCACCTGCTTCCCTGGACTCCCAATAGATAAAGCCCCCCTCCACCCCCATCCCCATCAAGGAGCAAAACTGCTATAGTTGCAGGAACTCCTTAGTCCCTCCAGTAGCCATGACATGTGGGATAGCTGGACTGTCTCCGTCTGGCCTAATGTCTACAGTACAAGTTGTGAAAATGTGAGTTGACAAATTGTTATCTCATCTAATAAGTATTTAATTAATGCATATCACACCATAGACACACTGAAGAGCTGCTATCCAGTTTGATGGAAACTGGTGTAAGGGCGCTTCCACCTTCATGCAAAACAGCTCCGCCCAGTGGTCAGACTCCGAGGCTGCTGACCCCCCTATAACACATGGACCACAGGAAGGATGGTCGGCACTTGGGATAGCTTCCAAAAATAATCTCCCTTTATTGAAAACACATGTACAATTGCTGTAAAACATACAACGCATTTCGGAGCCATGATTAACCCCATGACCTGCGGAAGATTTATCTCCCTTTCTGACCAGGCCATTTTTTGCGATACAGCACTGTGTTACTTTAACTGACAATTGCACAAATAAGTAAGGCTGTACCCAAATACAATTTATGTCCTTTTTTTTTCCCCCACAAATAGAGATTTCTTTTGGTAGTATTTGCGTTTTTAATTTTTTGCGCTATAAACAAAAAAAGACTAAAAAAAAAAAAATAATAATATTTTTTACTTTCTGCTATAAAAACATATCCCTTAAAAAAATGTAGAAATCTAATTTCTTCATCAATTTAGGCCCCTTATGTATTCTTCTACATATTTTTGGTAAAAAAAATAAAAAATAAATCCCAATAAGTGTAAAATAATGGGTTTCTGCAAAAGTTATATCGCCTACAAACTATTGAATATATTGATAGAATTTTTAATCTTTAATTTTTTTTTTACTAGTAATGGCGGCAATCAGCTACTTATAGTGGGACTGCGATATTGCGGCGGACAAATCGGACACTAACTGACGCTTTTTGGGGACCAATGACACCAATACAGTGATCAGTGCTAAAAAATATGCACTGTCACTGTACTAATGACACTGGCAGGGAAGGGGTTAAACATCTAGTGCGATCAAAGGGTTAAATGTGTGCCTAGCCAGTACTTGTGTACTGTGGGGGAGGTACTTTTACTAAAAGGAAGACATGGATCCTAGTCCCTGCTTTGCAGGAACACAGGATCCATGCCTTCCCTACTGACAGAACGGCAATCTGCCCAGCCCTTCCTTCTCTGAGCTGGCCGCTCAGCTTTCGGGTAATTGCCAGCTCCTATCTCTCCACATTTCCTTTCAAATTTGGCTGTTAGTTAACTTAACAAATACGAATTTATCCGAAGTTACGAATTATCTGAAATAACGAATGCCGCATCTAAACAAATGGAACGGAACAAATTAATAATAAAAAGTTTATTATTATTATTAAGTTACATTCCATTAATTTATATACGGCATTCGTTATTTCGGATATATCGTAACTTCGGATAAATTCGTATTAGTTTCATTCACTAACAGACAAATTTGAAAAAAAATTCCAAGACCTATAATTTATTAGTAATAGTTAAGTTATTATTAGTTAGTTATTACTTCGAATTTTCTGGTTTTCGAATTTTCGGGTTTTCGTTCTTTTGAATTTTCGTACTTATTTTCTGATTTTTTTCATTTTCGGATTTACGAATTTTTTGAATTTACAAATATTCGAAAAAATTCATGAAATAGGTTTTCGTTAATTTGAATATTTCCGAATTAACGAATTTGTCGAAATTCGTTAAAAAACGAATTTGCAGCGAAACAAATTGCACATGTCTAGAGCACATCTAGCAGGCTGCTTGGGGTTTAGCAAACAGGAAGTACTGTTACTGGCGGGATCTCCAGGGGGAGGGAGGAACCACGGAAGGCAAAAATATAAGCAGACTAAACCTCAGCTTTAAGTATTAATGAAAGGTGATTTTTAATGTTGTTTTATACAGACAGAAGGCCAAGCCTTCCAAACCAGAAATTGAGTTCACCTTTAAACCATTCTACGTTTGTCACCGGCTGCGCCGTTCTGCAGGATAATGTCACCAAGTGACCCACCACCACCGTCTGGTCTGTCAGTTCCTCCACAAAAGCCGGTGCTGCAAAAATAGACAAATGATGATAAACAGTAAAATTATCTGTACATGGCTTCATCAGTCTAACATATGTATTTCAGGTCTGTATGGGCTCAGTGTAGCCAATGAGATCCAAAACTCTGCACTGGAAAAAAAGTCAAGAGAACGCAACGTTGAATTTGATTGGTTGGAAAAGGGCAGTGCTTCTCAACTCCTATGTGACTAATGGAAGACTTCCATGTAAGATGCAAAAAAAAATAAAGCCATACGGGAGTCTTCTGCGTGTACTAGCAAGCCATATTTTCCTGTCTGCATGGAGTTTCCTTTTTGAACCTGTCTTCAGTAGGGTGCCAATGTTGGCCTTCCCTTTAAAATGATAGATGACTTCCTGTGTTTAATGTCAATGCTTGGGAGCCACAGACCCAGAATAAGCATGCTGTATGACAGCCAGGGAGGGAACTAGCTTTCTCAATAAGAGAGGTCACAAATCCACCAATGTAAAGAACATTCTTCCCACTGATCACCAATGTAAGGAACATTCTTCCCACTGATCACCAATGTAAGGAACATTCTTCTCACTGATCACCAATGTAAGGAACATTCTTCTCACTGATCACCAATGTAAGGAACATTCTTCTCACTGATCACCAATGTAAGGGACATTCTTCTCACTGATCACCAATTTAAGGGACATTCTTCCCACTGATCACCAATGTAAGGAACATTCTTCCCACTGATCACCAATGTAAGGAACATTCTTCCCACTGATCACCAATGTAAGGAACATTCTTCTCACTGATCACCAATGTAAGGGACATTCTTCCCACTGATCACCAATGTAAGGAGCATTCTTCTTACTGATCAACAATGTAAGGAACATTCTTCCCACTGATCACCAATGTAAGGAACATTCTTCTCACTGATCACCAATGTAAGGAGCATTCTTCTCACTGATCACCAATGTAAGGAACATTCTTCCCACTGATCACCAATGTAAGGAACATTCTTCTCACTGATCACCAATGTAAGGAGCATTCTTCTCACTGATCACCAATGTAAGGAACATTCTTCCCACTGATCACCAATGTAAGGAACATTCTTCCCACTGATCACCAATGTAAGGAACATTCTTCCCACTGACCACCAATGTAAGGAACATTCTTCTCAGTGCCCTATCATTGGTATCAGTGGGAGGAATAGTGCCCCATCATTGGTATCAGTGGGAGGAATGGTGCCCCATTATTGGTGTCATTGGCAGGAATTATTCCACTGTAGGGCCGAATAAAAGCAATCAAAGGGCTGCATCCGTCCCGTGAGCTACAGTCTGCAGACCACTGCCGTATGCATTTGCCATTTTTTCCCCCATAAAATCCTTGTTTTCACTTTTCCTTAGTATTCCCCTGGTTGTCAAAGACCTTCAAGGCAGGATCACCAGGTAATATTTTACAGAAGCTGCAATCTATATACAGTATCTCACAAAAGTGAGTACACCCCTCACATTTTTGTAAATATTTTCTTCTATCTTTTCATGTGACAGCACTGAAGAAATTACACTTTGCTACAATGTAAAGTAGTGAGTGTACAGCTTGTATAACAGTGTAAATTTGCTGTCCCCTCAAAATAACTCAACACACAGCCATTAATGTCTAAACCGCTGGCAACAAAAGTGAGTACACCCCTAAGTGAAAATGTCCAAATTGGGCCCAAAGTGTCAATATTTTGTGTGGCCACCATTATTTTCCAGCACTGCCTTAACCCTTTTGGGAATGGAGTTCACCAGAGCTTCACAGGTTGCCACTGGAGTTCTCTTCCCCTCCTCCATGACGACATCACGGAGCTGGTGGATGTTAGAGACCTTGCGCTCCTCCACCTTCCATTTGAGGATATCCCACAGATGCTCAATAGGTTTAAGAGTCTGGAGACATGCTTGGCCAGTCCATCACCTTTACTCTCAGCTTCTTTAGCAAGGTAGTGGTCATCTTGGAGGTCTGTTTGGAGTCGTTATCATGTTGGAACACTGCCCCGCGGCCAGTCTCCGAAGGGAGGGGATCATGCTCTGCTTCAGTATGTCTCAGTACATGTTGGCATTCATGGTTCCCTCAATGAACTGTAGCATCCCAGACAAATTAGATGCAGTGTGCAGCGTATGGTCTGAGCACTGACAGGCTGACCCCCCACCCCTTCAAACTCTGCAGCAATGCTGGCAGCACTCATATGTCTATTTCCCAAAGACAATCTCTGTATATGACACTGAGCATGTGCACCCAACTTCTTTGGTTTACCATGGCGAGGCCTGTTCTGAGTGGAACCTGTCCTGTGAAACCGCTGTATGGTCTTGGCCACTGTGCTGCAGCTCAGTTTCATGGTCTTGGCAATCTTCTTATGGCCTAGACCATCTTTATGTAGAGCAACAATTATTTTTTTCAGATCCTTAGAGAGTTCTTTGCCATGAGGTGCCATGTTAAACTTCCTTTAACCAGTATGAGAGAGTGAGAGCGATAACACCAAATTTACCACGCCTGCTCCCCATTCACACCTGAGACCTTGTAACACTAACGGGTCACATGACACCAGGGAGGGAAAATGGCTAATTGGCCCAATTTGGACATTTTCACTTGGGGGTGTACTCACTTTTGTTGCCAATGGTTTAACATTAATGGCTGTGTGTTGAGTTATTTTGAGGGGACAGCAAATTTACACTGTTATACAAGCTGTACACTCACTACTTTACATTGTAGCAAAGTGTAATTTCTTTAGTGTTGTCACATGAAAGGATATAATAAAATATTTACAAAAATCTGAGGGGTGTACTCACTTTTGCGAGATACTGTATGTGAGATTCTAGTCACTGGGTTTAGATCTACTTTAATTGTAAGTTTAGCATTGTTATACACCAGAGTAACCCTATACAGAGCATTTGGAGTACCGCCACTATTACCTTTATCCTTTACTGAAAGGGAGGGTAGTCTGAAGGAGGACAGTCCTTTCTTCTTGGGTGGCACAGATACTCCGATGGTAGCGGCTTGTTCAGGTACAGGGACTTTGAGGACTTCAGATGTGCCTGTGGCTAAAAGCAGTTATTGTCAATCAGTATTCACATTCAATTGATAATACAATGCTGTGCTATCTTATATCTGATGGACTGCCAGCTAATACAGCAGATCAGTGCTCTGAACATGACGGTTATGAACTATGCCTGATGCTGTTGCACCTTTAGGAAAGTACAGTTTTATTTTCTAGGATGAAATCATCACAAGGTTTGAGAAATAAATTGTATATACAAAAAAGGACTGTGCAAGGGAGTCGATTCCTCCTCTTTGGTGGGGTTTCTCTGGAGTGCCTGGCTCATCTTTGAAATTGCTTCCTATGTGTCCACCATTACTGAGATTTGGCTGAGCTGAATTATCACTATTACTTCTATATATCATCATCTGATCAGTGACTGTTAGATAAATCTCACAGACTGATTGGAGTCTTATGTAAGCCTTGGTGGCACAGGATTCCCTTTTTGGGTTTATAACATGGCTGGTTGGTTGCCACATGCATATTTGCCTCCTATGTCTCCTGAAGAAATAGATTTATGATTCCAGGAAACACATTTCAGATTATTCTCATCCCACTGCAGGAATCAGCTTCAAATTAAATCTAAATAATCTTTAGGTTCAGGAATGCTATGACATCTACGCTTACTGATCAATGGGTGGTTGAGGTTATCCATACCTAGCAACTTTTTGAGATGGGAACGAGGAACACCTATTAGCAAAAGTATGTAGGCATGGGACACACCCCCTGCCACCCCTTAAAGGAGAATTAAAAAATTAAATAAAAATGATTAGTGAAACCCACAAGTTCTTTTTTTGACACTACTATTACTTTATATTGGCTTTTGAAATTTACAAATGCAGCAATTTAGAAATTGGATAAAAGGTTTAGCACTGGCAAACACTTTTTGAAAAATAAAAAGTTCCATACACACCTGGTGGTCCTGCCCAAGACTGGTGGGGTTCTGGTATAGGGTTTTGGCTTACTGCAGACACTTTTCCATCTAATAGTCCAAAGGGACGCTAAGCTAGCCCTATTACATTGTCCAATACCTGGTTTGTTCGCACCACAGCAGAAGCTGGCCACTTACCTCTTTATAGCGGCTAAACGAACTATAGCTCAAGCCTGGAAGACCCAATGAGTAGCTTTCCAAGGGGTGAGGACACGCATGACTGCTATGTTACTTCAGGAACGAATGTCCAGAATGTCCAGTATTGTGAATGACTCACACCAAATTTCTCAAAATTTGGGAACCATGGATCTCTTATGAGTTCTCCACACTTCAAGCATCCTATTTAGGCCTTGTCTGACTCCCTTCTGTGAGGCTCCCACGTCCGTGTTCTCCCGTTCCCTTTCCCCCCTCTCCTATCTATGACCCCCTCTCTCTGCCTTTTTGCTCTTCTCGCTTTCTTTCTGGTTTCTCACTATTCTGGCTCCTACCATTGCCTCCTATGGATGGGGGTTGCTGGAGAATCGCCCCCCCCCCCCCCCTCGGCGATGAATTTGGGGACATGCCATTTTATGCAGTAGTCATTTTTTGATACCATCCCCTATTTTCACTATGTCATAAGATAATTGTGAACGATATTGATCATTGGTAATTTTTACATGTCTCTAGCCCCTGCGTGGGCGATCAACAAGCTTGTTTATGATTCTCTTGTTTACCCAAAAACTCAATAAACATATTGAAACAGAAAGATAAAAAGTGCGGGAGATTCACCACCTCTTCTTGTCCTTTTTACTGTTGTGACCAAAAGTGAAAGTGAAAGCAAATCCTAAATTTTGGATTGTCCCGAAGTCAGTATGAAAGGGAAAAAACCTTCCAATAGAGAACCTTGAGAAAACCCCAAGTGAAGGGGATCCTCTCTTAGACAGCTGTCAATGGAACAGGTGTCTCCACTGGAAGGTTTCACTTCATATCCTGACAACTGTAGGATTTCGAATCACTTTCAGTCTTAGTTAGGGTTGCCACCTTTTCTTCAAATCAAACCCGAACACTTTAGCGGCGCACAGGAATTTTTTTTAATAGTATAAACTATACATATATTTTGCTGTTAAATAACATTTCTAATCATATGAAGTTAATAACAAGAGTCCACAGAGTTCCCCTTTTACATATGAATCCGCAGAGTTCCCCTTTTACATCTGAATCCGCAGAGTTCCCTTTCACTGTAAGGGGGGACTCTGCAAACTCTGATGTAAGGGAGAACTCTGGGGACTCTAACATAAGGGATGCTCTGGGAACCCTGATTTAAGGGGGAACACTGAGAACTCTGATGTACGGAGAGGACTCTGCTGTAAGTGGGAACACTGTGTAAAGGTGAACTCTGATGAAAGGGGTGCTCTGAGAACCCTGATTTACCTTAGTGTACTCACTCAGAGGCAGGAGAGAGAAGGGGGGAGACTTCAGTCACAGACAGAGATGGATGGTGAGCTCACTCACCCCTTGGCAGTCAGCACCTCTCATCCAGATGTATCTGAGACTTCCAATTTCTGACCCACACTTTCCTTTTCTGAGGCACAGCCCCAGGGATTGGAGTGTGGGCAGACAGAGGGGTGTGAGAAAGAGGTGCAGATCGAGCCTTCTCTCCTCTCCCGTCAGTATGGGGGGCATGGGGTGGGGAAATTGTTAGTATTGTTAGTGCTGGCTTTGGGCAGTGGGAAAGAGAGTGTAGCAGTCTGAAACCCGGACACATGATTCCAAACCCGAACTGTCCAGGTGGCAACCCTAGTCTTAGTGACAGATGTCTCCCCTGCAAATAGAGGGAACCTGGCAGAGGATCTAATCCTTACACACTCCATTAAAAAAAAAAACAACTTTGGATTTAGATAGAGTTTAACAATTTTTCTCTTTAACTCCTTTCTTTTGTTATACAGATGCAACTTCCGTAGTTTCATCCTGTCCAGGGGCAGGGGGCAATCTGATGCCCTGGTAAAAAAGCTGCTCTGCTTCCGCCACAGACATGCTTAAAGGCTTCCTGATGAAGAAGAGTAAAAAGTCCCTGCCGTTGTCTTACTAAGTGCAGAATGAGGAGAAGGACAGAGCGCAGGCCGCTCCCAAACCCGACATGGATGGTGTATACCGTTTCCAAGCAAAGGCCAACTCCATGCCCCACTGGAGGCTCTTCTCCCCCGGCCAGTCCCGACTGAGTCTCCCCAGTTCTCCCCCGCAGTCCCGTCCACCCCCTGCTGGCTAGTTCTGAAACCCGGAGTCGGTGCAGAAGGCGCTGTCCAGCCCAGCCTGCCCGTTGAGCAAAATACCTGGAACTGAGATTCAGCCTAGGATGGGAGTTGGGAGGAGGCAGGGAAGAAGGAGATCGGATGGGGGGCAGAGTCGCTGCACCATGGGCCTCTGTGATGTTCTTGCCCCTGGGCCAAAGGTTGCCAGTCAGCCCTTGATCCTGTCCCTGTGACATCTGAACAATAAATATGGGGTGTGGATGTACCTGGGACAACCACCTGGGCAGACTTGAAAGACCACTTGGGCTTTTTTCCACCATCATTCTTCTATGTTTCTAGATAAGTATTTACAGCAATAAAAACATTCTGACAAGTTCTAGCTCTTCCTAACTGTACAAAAGATGTATATATTTTTTTCTGTGTCCCCAATGGAGAGATTTCCCATCGCTTCCTGATCTGACATAACCCTGCAGAGACTCTAACCCTTCCCCACACTAGCCCTCCAATTTTTACTGACCCTTTAATTCATAGACAGCCTACTTATGTAACTCACCGTCTTTTCCATTCCCTTGCCTTTTTTTGATGATTCGCGAAATGTTAGCAACCGAAGCTTTGACTTTCTGTTTCAGGCTGGACTCCGCGGATTTCGGCTCAGACTTTCCATGAGGTCGGAAGAGTTTAATGCGTTTTCTGGAGGATTTGCGCTCTTTCGGTGCAGTCTTGCCAGGATCAGAGGGCTGCAATGGTTGTAGGGGAGTAGCAGTCTTTGTGTCCTTTGCTGCTCCTTTCACTGAGGTTTCCATTACCGCTTCACTAAGGTCTTTTGCGGGTTGTGAATTTTTTTCAATGTTAAGGTGTTGCTGAAAGGTTAAAATATCATAAAAATTGTTGAGATGAGTAGATTCAAAATCAAATGGAACAAGCTTCATTTTGTTGGAATCATTTGAAGATGCATCACGATGGATCCCTCCAATCTCCACAAGCGATACTTCTGAATGGCGTCCAGTTTCCTCCAAGTCAGAGAAATTATCAGACCTCCTCCCTGTCCCGGAGCTATCAGAATGAGAAATAAAGGTTTTGCTAGAGCTGCAACTTTCTACGGTGAACTCTTCGAAGTGTTCAAGGGGTGCAGGTGACACACGGGCCTGAGATAGAGATTCATAATAGCTGCACTGTGAGATTGATGTAATTGGTGGTTCTTTTATAGGTTCATCCAAAGGACTGGGCTCTGTTTCCATGGCTTGCAACTCTCCCGTGAAATGTCCAACATCTTGCAGTTCTGGTGGTTCCTTGGTCTGATCAACTAAGGATGGAAAAGTTGGGTCTCCTTGGCTTGTCTCCCTTTGTTCGTTGACCAACACCTCCATCTCTTCGGACAAAGAAGACATCTCACCTACAAGTTCATCTAGAGTGGCACAATGTTCGTCTGAATATATCGAAAACTGCAAGTCTTTGGCAGGAATTTGCACGATATCTCCCTGAACAGTTATGCCACTTTCTAATGTGTGAGCCGAAGAAACTAACAGATTGTCATCTCTCTCAAACGTTTGGTCTATACATGGCTTTAATTTGTGTTCCTGATCAGGTCTGTCTGTTATAACTAATTCTGTCGGAGTTCGGTCTGGAAAGACTGAGTCCAGCACAGGTTCTGGTTGCATCATCATTGTGGGACATTCAGCAACTTCTTGACTTGTGGTGTCCTTTGATAAGGATAAAATGTCTCCAGCAACTTGATGTATCACTGCTAGTCTTGAATTGTCTTCCCTAAAGTGTACAAGCTGGATTTGTCCTTCTTCATAAATCTTAGTCTCTTCTTCTCCCTCCTCGTCTTTTGGGAAGAATTTATTAACTCTATCAGATCTTTCTACTGGAGCATCTGAGACAAGGAATTCATTTCTCTGGGAGGTTGTGTGGACGGTAAACTTCACTCCAATTTGTAAATCTGTAGGCTGCTCCTTTCCGTGAGAGGCTTTTCTTGGAGATTGAGGTGTTGGGCATATATCTGTATCTTTTATCCCCACTGAGGAAGCTTTTGCTACCGATTCCGGCTCTGTAATTCGTTTTGGCTTAATAAAAGCGATTATTGTACTTTCTTCTCCTCCCAGCACAGCAGAAGATGACTTTGCTCTACATTCAGCGGTATCTTGTAAAGGTTGTTGATGGAACACTGCGATAATGGTATTATCTCTATCGGAAGGTGGTGCTGAAAGAGGCCTCTGTGTTGAAGATACCTTCTGAGGTGCAGTGCAGTACTCTTCAGAATGCGGTTTTGTGATGGCGGTATCCGATTTGTTAAGTGCATCTCTTGAAGTTTTTGTGGAAATGTGATCTTTCTCTTCCACAACCGTTCCTTTGTAAACACTCAAGGGTCTTGATCTGTAGTCATCCAGGGAACGACTTCTGCTGGAAACTTTAAAGGAAGACCTTAACGATACTTTTGCCAGGTCAAAAGATGCAGATTTTTTTAGGGAGCCCATTTGGTCCATCTGGGAGGGATCCTGAGACAGTATTCCCTGCTCCATTGCAAATTGCTCCAACAACGGCTCCCGTAATCCACTCAAAATTTTTTGTGAGTAACCGGCTTTCATTAAACTCCTACGTGCTCTTTCTCTGTGCTTGATGAAGTCTTTCTCCTTTGATGTGCCATCTGTGGGAGCTGTACCTTGTCCTTCACCCGCCTGGTTGTAAAAAGTGCTATTTATAATACTCTGCCTCGGTACACAAACTAATGATGGCTTTTCGGCTCCTCTTGGAATCAGTAAAGCGCTGTCTGCAGAAGTTCCTCTAATAAAAGACCCAGTTTTGGCTTTTTTGGAAGCTAGGCCGCCAACTTCAATAGTTGCAGCTCTGTACAACGGTAGCACTCCCGGTGACGTTTCCACAGAATGAACCAACATTTTTTCATCATCTTCCAGATCTTCTTGGCTTTCACCCAACCCGGAAGCCTTATCATGCTCTCTTTTAGTTCCAATCATTGGAGAGGTGTCATGAACCGTTACATCTTTGCGCTCCATATTGTCTTCTTCTTGAGGTATGCATTTGGTGTCTTTGTCCATTTCAGGTTCCGGGGTGGATGGCTGTTGCAGACCGTCTTTTTCAGACATTTTGAAAATAGACAAGTGCAATTCCAGAGAAGGATTACAGTCCCTGGCGGTAGGGCTGGCATCGCTCTCATTATCGGAAGAGGAGCCGCTACTACTAGAAGAACTGCTGCATTCCACTAAATGCCGTGGCACGCCCAATGACGTGCTCTCCTGCTTTCCATTCAGAAGCTCCGGAATCGACCTCATCACAAGGATGGATTTGTAGCACATCAGCGAGCGCTGAAAACAAAGGCAAGAGTAATAATGATAATCAATTCAACCACAAATCTTAATGCATTTAAAATATACAATCATTGATTGTTATTAATTAATTTAAACAGAGCCATCATCCCAATGCACTGTTAAAAGTAATAATTATAGCAATGGAGGAAAGTATAGGTAATAAAATAACATAAATACTGTATAGCGGCGAGTGTGTCCAGTTATTTAGTAAAATAGGTCCTACTCATATAAGCTTCCATTCTACCACGTAAACAACAAAATTCAGTCTGGCGCCAAGAGATTGGGATATGAGTGTCTCTGGGAGCAATTTATAGTGTCCTTTGGAAGACCAAAGAGCGGCTGTGTAGATAGACACACCAGGAGTGGTGTGAAACAATAAGCAAACATACAAAAGTAGCCACAACTAAAAGCGCTGATCAGAAACATCCAGTGTGGACAAATTCTTAAGCCTCGTACACATGATCTGATTTTTCGGCAGGGAATTGTGTGATGACACACTGTTTGCCTAAAATCCGACCGTTAGTACGCTCCTTCAGACAATTGTTGTCCAACTTTCCGCCAACAAATGTTGGATGGCAGGCTAGTAAATCTTCGTCAGATTTTCGTATCGTGTGTACACAAGTCCATCACACAAAAGTCCAAAGTACAAACACACATGCTCGGAATAAAAAACTCACCAAACACAACAATAGCAGAAGGTACCCAAGGTACATCACTACACTTGTGTTTGTTGGCCGACAATTGTGTGCCGTTAGTATGCAAGACAAGTTCCTTGCACATGCCCTTCAGGCAAAAGTCTGATGCTCTGTTGGCCAACAATTCGATCGTGTGTATGAGGCTTTAGATAGAGTCAATGTGATCAAATCATAAAGCAGTTTATTGAAAACTGTAGTAAAATTAATAATGAGCAACAATAAAAAATCTCCTTGCATAGATGTAAAGGATGGTGCAACTAAATTGTCATTTACACAGTACCTTGTAAAAAAGCAGAATTGTAACTTGCTGTATAAACCAATGCTGAGGTGGTGAACATCTCATGGCTCCAGCAAACGCCAATGTGACAGGAAAGAGGCCAGATGGAGGGTCAGATATGTCCAACCCGGGCTCCGGTGGTCGACGGCAAGGCAGCCGCGGAGAACGGGAAGCCAGGGAGCAGCGTTACCAAGATCTGGCTGATGGAAGCGTCTGAAGAAGGGCTACGCCCCGAAACGCGTTGTAATGACAACAGCCTCACATCTCCTTTCCTCCCTATGGCTTGCGCTTCACCTCTCTGCACTCCAAGCCACTTTCTGGATCCGGGATCTCCGAGCGCATAGTGTCACGCTCGGAGGCTTCCATCAGCCGGATCTTGGTAATGCCTTACCGTTCTCCACGGCTGCCTTGCCGCCCACCACCGGAGCCCGGGTTGGACATAGCTGACCCTCCATCTGGCCTCTGTCCTGTCACAGTGGAGTTTTCTGGAGCCATGAGATGTTCACCACCGCAGCATTGCTTTATACAGCAAGTTAAAATTCTTCTTTTTTTACAAGGTACTGTGCAAATGGTGATTTAGTCACACCAGCCTTTTCATCTATGCAAGGAGATTTTTTATTGTTGCTCATTATTAATTTTACTACAGTTTTCAATAAACTGCGTTATGATTTGATCACATTGACTCTATCTAAGAAATTGTCCACACCGGATGTTTCTGATCAGCGCTTTTAGTTGTGGTTACATTCTACCACAGCCAGTCTCAACCAGTGTTCCCCATGGAACCCTAGGGTTCCTCCAGGGTTGGCTACTGGTTCCTTGAGCTGTGGCTAACGGAAACCCCCCCATCTGATGGTATCTGCATAGTTCTAGGTCCAACGACATTTGGCAGAGCCAGCTGCATGACTGCAAGGGAGTTCTTCTGGCCACCTTTGTAAAGGAGGGGGGGGGGGCATTCTTCCCACCACCAATGTAAAGGGCATATTCCCAATGACTCCTGATAAACTTATCTTACCAGAGGTTCCCTGAGACCTGAAAATCATTTAAAGGGTTACTCTGGGGTAAAATTGTTGAGAAAGGCTGGTGTACAGAATATATTTTAATTTCTTTAAGCAAATCCCTTTTTGACTTTTAATCTGACAAATACGTCACTTAAAGTGTATTTCTCAACCTTTTTTTTCACATAGAGCACTTGTCTCCAATCTGCGGCCCAGGGGCTAGAAGCGTCCATTTGCTTGCTGTTATTTCATCCGCTGATACCAACAATGGAGCATAATTCCCCTCACTGACACCAATGATGGGGCACAATTCCTCCCAATGATGGGACAGGATTCCTCCCAATGACACCAACAATGGGGCCCAATTACTCCAATGATGGGACAAAATTGCCCCCAATGACATAAACAATGGCGGGGCACAATTCCTCCCACTGACACCAAAGATGGGGCATTGTTTGTATCCCACTGACGCCAGGACCTATTCTACTCCCAATGGCCACAATCCGGCCTCCCTAAAGTCTGAAGGACAGTAAAGTGGCCCTTTTTTTAGAAAGATTGGAGACCCCTGCCCTAGAGGAATCATTGAAATATACTTCAGGTCTCAGGGAACCCCTGCATAAAATAATTATTGGGGAACAGTTAGAAGAATCACCCTTAAATTGGTGGTTAGTGGTAAGAATATCACCTAGAATGCCACCCTTTCAAGCAGCTGAAAAGACCATTAGTGTCTCACGCGGCCGGCTCTGCCAAGTGGCGTTGGACCCAGAACTATGCATGTACCATCAAATAGAAGGTCAATCCCCCACAGCGTTAACCACTTCAGCCCCGGAAGGATTTACCCCCTTCCTGACCGTCCCTTTTTTGTGATTCGTCACTGCACTGCTTTAACTGACAATTGTGCGGTCGTGCGACGCTGTACCCAAACAAAATTGACGTCCTTTTTTCCCACAAATAGAGCTTTCTTTTGGTGGTATTTGATCACCTCTGCGGTTTTAATTTTTTGCGCTATAAACAAAAAAAGAGTGACAATTAAAAAAAAAAGCTATATTTTTTACTTTTTGCTATAATAAATATCCCAAAAAATATATAAAAAAACAAAATTTCTTCCTCAGTTTAGGCTGATATTTGTTCTTCTACATATTTTTGGTAAAAAAAAAAAAAAATCGCAATAAGCGTATTGATTGGTTTGCGCAAAAGTTATCGCGTCTACAAAATAGGGATAGATTTATGGCCTTTTTATTATTAATTTTTATTATTAATTTTTTATAATTTTTTTTTATTAGTAATGGCGACGATCTGCGATTTTTATCCTGACTGCGACAAAGCGGCAGACAAATCTGACACTTTTGACACTATTTTGGGACCATTGTCATTTATACAGCGATCAGTGCTATAAAAATGCACTATATATATATACTGTGTAAATATCACTGGCAGGGTAGGGGTTAAACACTATGGGGTGATCAAGGGGTTAAGTGTGTTCCCTCAGTGTGTTCTAACTGTAGGGGGGATAGGCTCACTAGAACATGACAGAGATCACTGGGAGTAGTAGATCCATGTCATGTTGCTAGGCAGAACAGGGAAATACCTTGTTTACATCTCCGTGCCACGATCGTGGGCCACAGGCGGACATCGAGTCCGTAGGACCCGTGGGCACGCTGCCGCACACCGCCGGAGTGACGTACAGGTACGTCGTTTTGCGCACCTGTGCCACTTTGCCGACATATATCGGCGTGAGACGGTTGGCATGTGGTTAAGGAAAACCTAGCAACCTCTGGAGGGACCCTAAGGTTCCATGGACCCCTTGTTGAGAATTGACTTGTCTAGACAAAATAAAAAAGGAAAAAGAAAGCAACACAGCCCCCCCGCCGCCCCCCGCCACCCCTCCCTCCCTCCACCCCCCCCTTCCCACCCTCCCCCCCTTCCCCTCTCCCCCTCCCCCCCTCCCCTACCCCGCCCCCTCCTCCCTAACCCCCCCCTCTTACCCCCCCTCCCCCTTCCCCCCCTCCCTCCCACCCTTCCCCCTTTCCCCCCCCTACCACCCTCCCCTACCTCCCACCCTCCTCCCCCCTCCCTCCGTCCCCCCCCTTACCCCCTACCTTCCCTACTCTCCATCCCCCCTTCCTTCCCCCCCCCTCCCTCCCCCCCCCCCACCCCACCCTCTACCCCCCCCACCGCCCCCCACCCCTTCACCCCCCCCCCCTTATACCGCCCCTATCACCCCACCCCCCCTCCACTCCCCCCTCCCCCCCTCCCCTCCCCTACCCTAACTACCCACCCCCCTCCCTCCCTCCCCCCCCCTCTCCTCCTCTCTACCCCCCCCTCCTTCCTCCCCCTTTCCTCCCCTCCCCCCCTTTCTTCCCCCCCCCCCCCCCCCCCCCCACCCCCCCCCCCCCCCCCACCCCCCCCTCCCCCCCCCAACCCTCTTCCCCCCCCCCCCCCCCCCCCCACCCCCCCCCCCCCCCCCCCCCCCCCCCCCCCCCCCCCCCCCCCCCCCCCCCCCCCCCCCCCCCCCCCCCCCCCCTCCCCCACCCCCACCCCCCCCCCCCCCCCCCCCCCCCCCCCCCCCCCCCCCCCCCCCCACCCCTCCCCCCCCCCCCCCCCCCCCCCCCCCCCCCCCCCCCCCCCCCCCCCCCCCCCCCACCCCCCCCCCCCCCCCCCCCACCCCCCCTCCCCCTATTCCCCCCCCCCCTCCAAACACCCCCCCCCCCCCACCCCCCACCCCCCACCCACCACCCCCCCCCCCCCCCCCCCCCCCCCCCCCCCCCCCCCACCCCCCCCCCCCCCCCCCCCCCCCCCCCCCCCCCCCCCCCCTACCCCCCCACCCCTCCCCCCCCACCCCCAACCCCCGCCCCCCCTCCCCCCCACCCCCCCCCCCACCCACCCCCCCCCCCCCCCCCCCCCCCCCCCCATCCCCACCCCTCCTCCCCCCCCTCCTACTCTCTCTCTCTTTCTTCCTCCCCCCCCCCCATATTCATATTCTCTGAAATTAATTCACATTTGTTCATTTTTTTAACACTTTAAAAAACATTGCAAATCTAGTGACCAATAAGAATCCTTATCCTAATTATCAGCTTTTGTTAACAGAGTCTATAATCTGATACAACTTCTGTTGGGCACCTGAATATATATTTATAAATAATCAATAACAGGGAAAGTATTGTTTGTATTTTATATTTATATTTTTATATTTAAATGTAAAGGTTTTATTTTTATAATAAAGATTACATTTATTAGCAGATCTTTTCTTCATTTTTAGATTATTTAAAATTGTATTGTACAAATCCACATTTTTTTTAAAGGGTGCATCCACGACTGATTACTAAGACAGTTCTTTGTAATATAGATAGAAAATCTCTTACCTGCCACCGACTGCGGGCAACAAGAAACCGGAGGTTCTTGGAGCTGACTGGCTGCGTGTCCTCTGGACTGGAAATCTCCTGGAAAAAAGTCAGACAGAGCCTCTGATAACTTTATAATTCTTTATAAAACATCAGTTTGAACACATTTGGGTTGATTTACTAAAACTGGAGTGCAAAATCTGGTGCAGCTGTGCATGGTGGCCAATCAGCTTCTAACTTTAGCTTGCTCAAATAACCACTTGCCAGCCGCGCTATAGCTGAATAACGGCTACAGCATGGCCAACTAGTTCTGTGAGGCTGCCATATGATGGCCTCCCGTGATCGCGCCCGCCACGGCAAGCTCTGTGATCCCAGTGTCTGGAGGATAAGTGCCCATCAGTGCCTCCTCCTCAGTGTTACCTATCAGTGCCACCTATCAGTGCCCATCAGTGCCGCCTCTCAGTGCTGCCTATCAGTGCCCATCAGTGATGCCTATCAGTGCAGCCTCATCAGTGTCCATCAGTGCCTCCTCATTAGTGTCCACCAGTGCCTTCTCATTAGTGCCCACCAGTGCAGCCTCATCAGTGCTAATCAGTGCCACCTATCAGTGCCCATCAGTGATGCCTATCAGTGCAGTCTCATTAGTGCCCACCAGTGCCTCCTCATTAGTGCCCACCAGTGACTCCTCATTAGTGTCCACCAGTGCCTCCTCATTAGTGTCCAACAGTGCCTCCTCATTAGTGCCCACCAGTGCCGCCTCATCACTGCCCATCAGTGCAGCCTCATCACTGCCCATCAGTGCAGCCTCATCAGTGCCCACTCAGTGCAGCCTATCTATGTGGATCAATGCCCATCATTGCCGCCTATCAGTGCTAATCAGCGCTACCTACCATAGTGAAGCATATCAGTGCAGTCATATCAGTGCCCACCAGTGCATCATTAGTGCCCACCAGTGCTGCCCTTATCAGTGCCCATGAGAGCAGCCTCATCAGTGCACATCAGTGCAGAGAAAAACGATAGGATTTTCCGACAACAAAATCCATGGGATTTTTTCCGACGGATGTTGGCTCAAACTTGTCTTGCATACACACGGTCACACAAAGTTGGTCGGAAATTCTGAACGTCAAGAACGCGGTGACGTACAACACATATGACGAGCCGAGAAAAATGAAGTTCAATAGCCAGTGCTGCTCTTCTGCTTGATTCCGAGCATGCGTGGCACTTTGTGCGTCGGAATTGTCTACAAACGATCGGAATTTCCGACAACGGATTTTGTTGTCAGAAAATTTGAGAGCCAGATCTCAAATTTTGTGTGACGAAGATTCCTATGGAAAATATGTGATGGAGCCTACACACGGTCGGAATTTCCGACAACAAGGTCCTATCACACATTTTCCATCTGAAAATCCTATCGTGTATACGGGGCATAAGTGCTGAAAGCTAAATATTGGCCTGGGCAGGAAGGGGGCAAAAGTGCCCTGTAGGCAAGTGGTTAAGCTTTGACAAAAAAAATAAAAATAGAAGCTGATTGGCTACCATGCACAACTGCACCAGATTTTGACCTAAATTAACCCCATTGGTGACTTTTTGCGTATGGATGGAATGAAAGAGTAACTGAAAGAATCATTAGTATCCCTAAAGCTTATATTGGCTAGAATCTATTATTTTTTTAATAATAATAACTATAAACACAGAGAGCTATGGCCCCAGTGTACACTGGCATTTGGAATCCCTTGAAATCATTAGGCACCCTGACACTTCGGGTAGGTAGAACAATGGCACATTGACATTTCCAGTCCCAAAACAAATGTTACTCTGACATTTTGGACCCTGGGGTGTGTATTAAGGAGCGCACAGTACAAAAGTTCATGACACAAAACAGTCAAATCAAGTTGTTGAACAAAGATATCAGATTATGCCAACAGGTTTCGGGGGGAATGCCTCCCCCTTCCTCAAGGCTAGGATATAGAAAAGCGAAATGTGACATAACTAATACAAAGAAAATGTAAAAAAAGCTTTTCTGTACTCCAGTCATGTGGAAGGGGTGGAGCCGGAGGCATTTCCCCAAAGCGCGTTGGCTCAATCTGAGATCAATAAACACTTTGAATTAACCTATTTGTGTCTTGAACATTTGCAATCGGCGCTCCTCTAAACCCATCCCAGAAATTTGCCATTTACTAAGCATTCTCCAAGAGGTAGCAGCAGCCTGAGACCAGAACAATGTCCATCTACACGGCACCTTCCCTGCGAAAAAGGACTGAATTCTACGATATATCCAACAATATCAGCACCTCACTCCAAATAGTCCAACACTATCACACCAACCCATCAGCTACCTTGGACCCCAGAACAATGAAGCACTGGCACACACATAATTGGTAATCCAAAAACACTCCCACAATTAATCCCAGAAGAACGGAACCTTGATACTTGAGGTCCCCGAATTAAGACAAACAGACACTTGAGAGCCCAAAACAATGATTCGTTGACTCTTGAAGACCAAGAACAAGGACACTTTGACACATAAAGGGTGGTAGAACAATGGCACACTGACACTAGGTCTGGGAACACTGACAGATTGGCATTTATGGTATCAGAACAATGACACACTGACATTGGGGGGAGGGGGGATGTCACAAAACAATGAAAGACTGAGCTTGGGGGTCCTGGGACAATGACATACTGACACTTGGAGTTCCACAAAATGACACAGATCAATGATCAGTGATCCAGAACAATTACATACAGACATTTGATGGCCATAGACCTATGAAAGACTGAGCTTGTGGGTGGGTTCCTGGGACAATGACAAACACACTTGGTCCAAGCACTGACGAAACGTATTCATCACACCTCTAAGTAAATGTAAATCTCAGTCGATTAGTAGGCTTTCTACTACTGTGACAACACCAATTAGGTAAGTAACCCCATAAAGGAAAACAACGTACCACAAACCACTTATGCTGGAGACACTGTGTAGCACTCGGCCGTGCACTGTTGTAGGAAAATAAACACATGAATTTTATACACATGCGGCAGAAATATATATATATATATATATATAGCTTGTCATATAGTGCTGTCTACCAAACGATGTGGATGATGAGGATATATTCGGGGACGGAGCCCAAATTTGTTAATCTTCCAATTCTGGCGTTTGCCAGGAGTACTGGTCTGTTTGAATGTATTCATGGGCCTTTAAGAACCCATTTTGGCTTTTCACTCTTGGTCAGATCCGTTCCATGTAAGAAAAGTTCACCATGGCTAATACAGTCAATTCTAAATTCGGGTCATTCATGGGATTTCATTGGGTACTGAGATGATGGCAATGTTAAGACATGATTAGAATTACTACACCCAGCTTGGCAATGTTGGAACATCACCAGAGGCCAACGTGCTGCATATTGGCACTGCTGCTTTTTGAATCTGGACTGGCCTTGGTGGAGCTGGCCAAAAGAAAAACCAAGAAGCCCTCCAATAGATACAATTAAGTACAGCAACATCTTCATAGCTCCTAAGGGAGAACTACATTTTGGATGGAGTAAGGGAGGGTAATATCTCTGGCCAGTCTTTTTTTTCCATCTGGAAGTGAGAGGAAATCCCTCTAATACCTTGTTGTCACCAGGTTCACCAAAATTAGTGTCCCCATTGGAAAAATCAGTTCCTAAAATTTGGGTAAATTTGATAAAATAGAGAGGATGAATCTCTCTAAAGGGGCCATAGACAGCAAAAATACCCGACTTGGTGTTCTAATTCATCTCCACTCTATCCAAAACTAAAACCTTAATCACAAACTAGGGATAAACAATTCGGCTGGCAGGTAGAAGAAGATATCCATAAATACTGACCAACTCACCAATCCCTACATTAATTTGATTGTGTATTTTTTTCTGTTTACAGAGATACCTGTCCAAACCCTTATATAAATATACATACTGTTTGCTGGGGGCCTAAATGTCCTAATAAAGCAACGAAAAACAAAAACCCTGATCCCTCACCTCGCTAGAGTAAATAGTAAAAAAATTAAATCATGTGTAATTTGGCCAGAATCTTCTGTGAAAATGCTGTGATGTGAAATGTTTTGGTGTTGCTGCATCATCGGTACGTTAGTTGCAGGTGGTGGTAATGTTTGGCATGGAACTCTGAGAACATGTATACATTTTTACCTTTCCCGATGTTCCCAGTGTTGTAAAGGTTTCCTTATGCAAAATTACCCCCTAACACTAAACCCTCTTACTGACTGAGCTTCTAAAACATACCTAGCCCTTCAAATAATGCCTTCATTCCTAATCTACCCCATAACACTATTCCTTTATGTATTATATTTATTTAACATATTTATTTATTATTCCTTTATTGATTTCTAGCCTACCCCATAACATCATTCCTTTATGTATTGTATTTATTTTATTTTTTTAATATTCGTTCATTCATTTCTAATCTACCCCATAGCACTATTCCTTCATGTATTATATTTATTTCATTTATTTATTTATTATTCCTTTATTGATTTCTAGCCTACCCCATAACATTATTCCTTTATGTATTGTATTTATTTTATTTATTTATTATTCCTTCATTCATTTCTAATCGACCCCATAGCACTATTCCTTCATGTATTATATTTATTCCATTTATTTATTATTCCTTTAATGATTTCTAGCCTACCCCATAACATTATTCCTTTATGTATTGTATTATATTTTATTTATTTATTTATTTATTATTCCTTCATTCATTTCTAATCGACCCCATAGCACTATTCCTTCATGTATTATATTTATTCCATTTATTTATTATTCCTTTATTGATTTCTAGCCTACCCCATAACATTATTCCTTTATGTATTGTATTTATTTTATTTATTTATTATTCCTTCATTCATTTCTAATCGACCCCATAGCACTATTCCTTCATGTATTATATTTATTCCATTTATTTATTATTCCTTTAATGATTTCTAGCCTACCCCATAACATTATTCCTTTATGTATTGTATTATATTTTATTTATTTATTTATTATTCCTTCATTCATTTCTAATCAACCCCACAACACTGTTCCTTCATGTATTATATTTATTTTATTTATGTATTTATTACATTTATTTAGTTATTTTTCCGTTGTTAATTTCTAATATACCCCATAGCATTTATTATATTTATTTATTATTCCTTTATTCATTTATTTTCCAACCGTTTTTATTAAGGTTATAAATCATACAGACATAAAACTGTACAATACAATATAGAAAAGTACCGGTACATAACAGCATTTTTGACCTACAACTATGGTCGCTAAAAAAGACTGTATAACGCAAATTTTGGGCTCCTTTATTAATTTCTAATCTACCCCATAATATTATTCCTTTATTATATTTATTGAATTAATAATTTAATTGTTTATTGTTCCTTTATTAATTTCTAATCTACCCCATAGCCCTGTTCCTTTATTTGATACCTTTAGGAAAAATAGTCAACTGAAATAATCAGAGTCTAGGCTCTTGAATTGCTATAACAGAAACACCTTAGGCCTCTTTCACACGGCCGATCCGTTCAGATCCGCCTGTCAGTTTTTCAGGCGGACCTGAACGGATGCTCCATAGAGGTCTATGGAGCGTCGGATGTCAGCGGTGACATGTCCGTTGACATCCGACCCGCTCCGACTCGATCCGATCTGAAAAAGTGTGACGGAGGAAAAAAGCTATTTTTCCATCCGTCATCGGATCGGATGACGACGGACCGTACAGTCCGTCGTCACCCGATCTCCCATAGGGGACAGCGGCGCTCTGACAGGTCCGTCCCTGCGCTGTGTTCAGAGACGGACCTGTCATCTTCCTGCTCAGCGGGGATCGAAGGAGCGATCCCCGCTGAGCAAGCGGATATCCACGGGGCGAATCAGCACTGATCCGCCCCGTGTGAAAGAGGCCTTAGGGGTAATTTGCTGCAGGGGGTCTATTGTTGCTGAGGCATCTATTGGTGTTGGGGGGGCGGGGTCTATGGCGGCTGGGAGGTTTCTATTGTTTCTGGAGGGGTATTTTTTTACAGGGAGATTATTGTTGCTGGTGGGGGTTCTACTGTTGGTGGAGTGGTATTTTGCAGTAGGGGGTCTATTGTTGCTGGGGGGTAACTGTTCCTGGGGGATTTATTGTTGTTGGGGGATCTATTGTTGCTGGGGGTCTATTGTTGTGGGGGGGGGGGGGGGTTACTTGTAGCAGTTACTAATTGTCGTTAGTAACTGCTACAAGATTGTTCCCATAGGAAACAGTGGTCCTACCTATACAGAATTGGTGTCCGGCTGGAGGCCTTCAACTGTTTAGCTGTCTACCTATAGAAGTCTTGGAGTCCGCCAATTACTATTGCATCTACTAAACCACTTCAATACTGCACATAGTCATATGACGCCCACAAGGTGGATCTCCCATCCTGGGTGGGCGTCATATGACGTCCTACCATTCCCGCCGGGCACCCGCGATTGCCCGTGAAAACAGCGGGACCGCGCGGGACCGTGGAGCTGTGTGTGTAAACACACAGCTCCACGTCCTGTCAGTGGAGAGGAGACCGATGGTGTGTTCCCAGTACAGAGGAACACCGATCAGTCTCCTCCCCTTGTGTGTCCCCTCCCCCCACAGTTAGAATCACTACAATAGGGAACATATTAACCCCTGCAGCGCCCCCTAGTGTTAACCCCTTCCCTGCCAGTCACATTTACACAGTGCAATTTTATAGCACGATCGCTGTGTAAATGTGAATGGTCCCAAAAATGTGTCAAAAGTGTCTGAAGTGTCCGCCGCAATGTCGCAGTCACGGAAAAAAAATTGCAGATCGCCGCCATTACTAGTAAAAAAAAAATGCAATAAATCTATCTATTTTGTAGATGCTATAACTTTTGCGCAAACCGATTTATTTATTTTTTACCAAAAATATGTAGAAGAATACGTATCGGCCTAAACTGAGTAAAAAAATAGTTTTTTTACAAAAAAATGGGATATTTATTATAGCAAAAAGTAAAAAATATTGTGTTTTTTTTTCAAAAATGTTGCTCTTCTTTTGTTTATAGCGCAAAAAAAAACCCCCACAAAGGTGATCAAATACCACCAAAAGAAAGCTCTATTTGTGGGAAAAAAAGGACGTCAATTTTGTTTGGGTGCAACGTCGCACGACCGCGCAATTGTTAGTTAAAGCAACGCAGTGCCGAATCGCAAAAAGTGCTCTGGTTATGAAGGGGCTAAAATAACCCTCTCTCCCCCAGTTTTGTTCAAGAGACAATGAATCTCTTTGTCTTCAAAAAGTGTCTGGCGCCCACCATTTATCTTGCAGTACACCCACCATGCCTTGTAACCCACTCTACACAGAAGGATGCCAGCTGTCTCTAACTCTGGAGGTCACCATTAGGCCACATGGGACCCGCGACTTTGCTACAGATTCTTGGTTTTCTATTTTCTTAAAGTGGCATTACTGGGAGGTGGGCAGGGGGTGGAACCAAGGAACAGTGCTTGGAGGTGGGTAGGGATGGAGGGCGGAGACACAGGTTTACTTAGGGGGGGGGGGGGAGTATCTGCACCTATTCTTTGAAAAAAAAAAAAAAAAAAAAGAAGGCCTCTCTAAATCCAACCCTTAAATGGAACCTTTTATTTTTGGATGGAGTGGGGAAGGATAAAAACTTCTGTTGAGCTGTCATTGCGGTCGGTGTTACCGTTGGGGTGTCATGCCCTTACTTTCTACCTTGTGACCCTCAGTCACCAGGTCAGAAATGGAAGGGAATCTCCTTGGCATCGACAGACTGTAAAAAACGTTCTGACCTTCCTTCTGCCAGTGACACAACAGGAATTGGGGGAATTGGGGGAATCTTGCCAATGGGGGGAAGTAAACCCTGAAAGAGGTTTCCGACCCTTCACCGCTTCACAACCTAAAAATCAACATGAAGAAGACACATAGAAGACATCCCACTTACTCCGGAGACATCTGGATGGCCTGTCTCATGAAGTCCTGGGCATTGGCACTTAGCTGGGTGAAGCCCGGGCAGCTCCAGCTAATTTTGCCTTGCTGTACGTTCATCAGCGTCTCTCTGTCGTTCTGACCCGCGAATGGGGAAGCGCTAACCAGACTGCGGACGATACACAAAGATACATTGTGGAATCCCAAAGCTGATGGTGGGATGTTTCTACAAACCTCACATGGAATCACCATGAACACTTACCATAAGTAGCTAATAACTCCGACAGGCCTGCAGGGCAAGAATAAATAACACCTCAATTAGTTTTCAGATTTGTGGCTGCTTGATAATTATTGCATACAGTATGTAAGATCTGTTTATACCATTGGTGGTCAATTTGAAAATTGCACCTTAGCTGCAAATTTTTGTGCATTGAGGTGCTTGGCATCAATGTAGGCAGCCCATTCAAAACCGATGGGCCATAACACCCCTAAATGCCCAAAAATGTTGGTCCTGCTGCATTTTTTGCAGTGTATTGCAATGGACACTGAAGAGGTTGGATTACAGTAACCCCCAGCATTGTCCATGAGTGCACCCAGTATTGGTGCAGTGGACACCTAATAACCTCGGTTCAGTAGTGCCCTCACTCAGCAGATCCTCAGCTCATTAGTACCCTTTTTTAGCAGATCCCCAGCTTATTAGTACCCTCATTCAGCATATCCCTTGCTCAGTAGTACCCCCAGCTCAGCTGATCCCATGCTCAGTAGTACCCCCAGCTCAGCTGATTCCCTACTCAGTAGTACCCCCAGCTCAGCTGATCCCCAGCTCAGTAGTAACCCCCAGCTCTGCTGATCCCCCACTCAGTAGTAACCCCCAGCTCTGCTGATCCCCCACTCAGTAGTAACCCCCAGCTCTGCTGATCCCCCACTCAGTAGTAACCCCCAGCTCTGCTGATTCCCTACTTAGTAGTAACCCCCAGCTCTGCTGATCCCCCACTCAGTAGTAACCCCCAGCTCTGCTGATCCCCCACTCAGTAGTAACCCCCAGCTCTGCTGATCCCCCACTCAGTAGTAACCCCCAGCTCTGCTGATCCCCCACTCAGTAGTAACCCTCAGCTATGCTGATTCTCTGGTTAGCTGATACCCCTCTCTCTCTGGTCTCCGCTCACCTCCAACTATATTACTCCCATGCTGCTCACCACGTGTGACACCACATTTCTCCTGCTCCGGTTCTGTAGCTCTGCTGATCCTCTGCCGCTCAGTCCTCTCTCTCTCTAGTCCCCACTCACCTTCTTCTATACCGTTCCCATGTTGCACACCATGTGTGCCATCTGCTAGTTGCTCCGCTCTGGTCCGGACCCCGCTCACCATCCTGCTATCCCATGCGGCACACCAGATGTAACGTGTGCACCAGACACTCCCAGAATATATACACATGAACCCGAAGTGACTGCTGATGATGTCTTACTGGTTAACTTGTTGGTTTCCCAGTGCATCCTGGGATATCTCATACCTGCATTACCTCCAGAACAAAGCGAAGCTAAAGGTGAATAAAAAACGCTCTAAAGCTGCAGGTGCTGTAAGCGAGCGTTGTCATAGATTTCTATGGAGGCTTTGGAGACGCTTTGAAGTACCAAGAAAGTGACATAGGTTATCATTTTTAAAACGAAGCAAATCAATGTGTGACCAAGTCACCATTTTATTTAGTGACAGAAGCTTTGATTGGCATTCTGAGTGATTTAAAAAGTAGAAGTAAATGTAAACGATCCATAAGGTCTCATGTAACCTAGGTTAAGAAAGGCCGCTCTAAACCAGTGGTCGCCAACCTTTCAGACATCACGGACCACTAAGTTCATAATTGAATCCTATGCACCACTAACATAAATTTTACATTTTTTTCATGTATTATACACACAATGCTCTGGATCTCTGCCCCCTTCCCCTGGATCGCACTGCTGCCTTATACACACAATGCTCCACCTCTCTGCCCCCCTGGATCACACTGCTGTCTTATACACACAATACTCCAGTTCCCTGCCCCCCCCCCCCCCCGGATATCACGCTGCTGCCTTATATACACAATGCTTCGGATCTCTGCCCCCCCGCATACTGTATCACACTGCTGCCTTATACACACAATGCTCCGGATCTCTCCCCTCCTTCCCCTGGATCGCACTGCTGCCTTATATACACAATGCTTCAGCTCTCTGCACCCCCCTCCCCGTATGCTGGATCACACTACTGCCTTATACACACAATGCTCCGGTTCTCTGCCCCGCTCCCCCTGGATCACACTGCTGCCTTATACACAAAATGCTCTGGCTCTCTGCCCCCCCCCCGGATCACACTGCTGCCTAAGACACAATGCTCCGGTTCTCTGCCCCCCGTATCACACTGCTGCCTAAGACACAATGCTCCGGTTCTCTGCCCCCCTTCCCCTGGGTCACACTGCTGCCTAAGACACAATGCTCCGGTTCTCTGCCCCCTTCCCCTGGGTCCCACGGCTGCCTTATATACACACACAATGCTCCGGTTCCCTGCCCCCCCCGGATCACACTGCTGCCTTATACACACAAAGCTCTGGCTCTCTGCCCCCCTTCCCCTGGGTCACACTGCTGCCTTATATACACACACAATGCTCCGGTTCCCTGCCCCCCCGGATCACACTGCTGCCTTATATACACAATGCTTCGGCTCTCTGACACCCCCCCCCGCATGCTGCATCACACTGCTGCCTTATACACACAATGCTCCGGATCTCTCCCCTCCTTCCCCTGGATCGCACTGCTGCCTAAGACACAATGCTCCGGTTCTCTGCCCCCCTTCCCCTGGGTCACACTTGCTGCCCCCCCCCTGTATGCTGGATCACACTACTGCCTTATACACACAATGCTGCGGTTCTCTGCCCCGCTCCCCCTGGATCACACTGCTGCCTAAGACACAATGCTTCGGTTCTCTGCCCCCCTTCCCCTGGGTCACACACACTGCTGCCTCATATACACACAATGCTCCTGTTCTCTGCCCCCCCCCCCAGATCACACTGCTGCCTTATACACACAAAGCTCTGGCTCTCTGCCCCCCTTCCCCTGGGTCACACTGCTGCCTTATATACACACACAATGCTCCGGTTCCCTGCCCCCCGGATCACACTACTGCCTTATACACACAATGCTGCGGTTCTCTGCCCCGCTCCCCCTGGATCACACTGCTGCCTAAGACACAATGCTCCGGTTCTCTGCCCCCCTTCCCCTGGGTCACACACACTGCTGCCTCATATACACACAATGCTCCTGTTCTCTGCCCCCCCCCAGATCACACTGCTGCCTTATACACACAAAGCTCTGGCTCTCTGCCCCCCTTCCCCTGGGTCACACTGCTGCCTTATATACACACACAATGCTCCGGTTCCCTGCCCCCCGGATCACACTGCTGCCTTATATACACAATGCTTCGGCTCTCTAACACCCCCCCCGCATGCTGCATCACACTGCTGCCTTATACACACAATGCTCTGGTTCTCTGCCCCCCCCCCCCCCGATCACACTGATGCCTTATACATGCAATTCTCTGGCTCTCTGCCCCCCTTCCCCTGGATCACACTGCTGCCCTATACACACAATGCTCCTGTTCTCTGCCCCCTTCCCCTGGATCACACTGCTACCTTATATACACAATCTCTCTGCCCCCCTCCCTGCATGCTCCATCACACTGCTGCCTTACACAGATTCATCATGGGATATCACCTCCTTATTCGGCCATGTGCTTGAGCTCTGTGCTCCCTCCTACAGTCTGTGATCAGTGCTGCCATTGGAAGTCCCATCCTTCTTCACCTCCCGCTCTCTGCACTACTCCTGGCGCCTCCCTCTGAGTTCAGAGGAGCTTGGACTACAGAGGAGGCATTGGGTATCAATATGTGCTGACAGTATTGAAAACAACACTGGAAACAACATTGGGGGGTATACATCCACCACTATGTTGATTTGCCGCAGACCACCAACATTTTCTTGTGGCCCATCAGTGGTCCACGATTGGCGACAGCTGCTCTGGACTGTACAGACTATATAGAAAGCCTAACTTAGGGGGAATCGAAGCTGGCTTGAAGAAAGACTTATTTTATATATTTTTAGTATATATTTTTAAAATGTTTATTTTGCAAATAAACATTGAATACAGGGTATACCCGAATTCACAAAAGCTGGTCGCAGTAGAGGCTGCAAGAGATTGGCAGCAATGAAATGCAACAAAAAATTTAATAAAGGCAATAAAGGTATTAAAGAAGTTGAAGTCAAACATACACACAGCTATAATATTTACCAGATATCGGAAGACTTGGATACAGGCGCCTGAGCAGCAATTTCTGGAGGGACAAATTCAGGTGAGCCATACTTGCTGTACTGGAACTCAGACTGGATTATCTTCTGGGAGAATCCGAAGTCGCAGAGTTTAATGTCTTCCTTATCGGTGTGAACCATCAGGATGTTGGACGGCTGGAAGAAGGGAACATGGCCGGTTAACGAAGCACATTAGAAGCCAAAGAATGTTTTTTTTTCTTCATAAGAACTATCAGCTAGACGTGCACTGACAAAAAAATTATTTTTTTTTCGTTTTCGTTTCATCGTTTTTTTGCTTTTTTCGGAAATTCAGAAACTCAGAAATTCAAAAATTCGGAAATTCGGAAAAAAATTACAATTCAGATTTTCAAATTTCCGAATTTCTAATTTTCGGATTTCCGAATTTCGAATTTTCAGATTTATGTATTTCCAAATTTTCAAATTCCGAATTTTCAGATTTTCGGAAATTCAAAAATTCGAAAATCTGAAAAAAAACTAAGAAAATCTGTAAAATTTGAAATAATAACTAACTATTAAATTATAGGTATTGGAATTTCCTTTCAAATTTGGCTGTTCGGCATTCGTTATTTCAGATAATTCGCAACTTCTGATAAATTCGTTCACCAACAGCCAAATTTGAAAGGAAATTCCAATACCTATAATTTAATATTTTTATTATTAGTTAGTTATTATTTCAGATTTTCGGTTTTCGAATTTTCAGATTTTCATTCCTATTCTTGGATTTTCAAATTTCCAAATTTCCAAATTTATGAAATTTTGAATTTAGAATTTATGAAATGTATGAAATTTAGTAAATTCGTAAATTTGAAAATTTGGAAATTCGAAATTCGTAATTTTGGAAATTCGAAATTCGTAATTTTGGAAATTCTGAAATTTGAAATTTGGAAATCCGGAATTTCGGAAGTTCGTAAATTCAAAATTTGGAAATTCAAAATTCGGAAATTCGAAATTAGGAAATTCGAAATTTTCGAAATTTAGAAATTCGAAATTTGGAAATTCGAAATTTGGAAATTCGAAAATTCGGAAATTTTGGAAATTCAGAAATTTCATGAATTAATGAATTTGTAAAGATTTGTAAAAAAAAACGAATTCGGAACTAAACAAATTGCACGTTACTATCAGCAAAGACAGTTTTAATTTGCAAACTTCATTGTGAAACAACTATGACTGAGAGCTGTAGGATGCAACTTTGGCATCCATGCTTTCGGAGCCGGAAGACCTTCTTGTGATATGCAATAGGTGGCAATAATGAAGACAGCTGACTTATTCCTGAGAATCAGATGTTGTGCCATATCTAATGCCACAGAAACCTGGAAAATATCTGGTCCTGGAAAGGATAAAATCGGCAAATTATATATACAAAAGTTGACAGAAGATATGACCATTTCCGCACCCCATCCAAAAACAATAGTTGGGTACTAACGAAGTTGGACTTGATGGACTTGATGTGTCTTTTTTTGACCTCACTTACTATGTAAGTATGTAACTCACCACCAGTGGCGTCGTTAGAGGGTGGCTTTTGGGGAGGGGAGGCTCTCTGGGGACCCTGATATAAGGGGGAGGTTCTCTGGGGACCCTGATTTAAGGGGGAGGCTCTCTGGGACCCTGATTTAAGGGGGAGGCTCTCTGGGAACCCTGATTTAAGGGGGAGGCTCTCTGGGAACCCTGATGCAAGGGGAGGCTCTCTGGGAACTCTGATGCAAGGGGGAGGCTCTCTGGGAACTCTGATGCAAGGGGGAGGCTCTCTGGGAACTCTGATGCAAGGGGGAGGCTCTCTGGGGATATATACACACACACACACATATATATTATATACATGTGTATGCCCGCCCAAGCGTATGACTTTCTTTACTACGTTGCTATGGGCTCTAGCCCCAGATCTTTTGTAGCCCCTGCTCACCACTATCACTATGGAAAAAGCAGAATTGTACACTTTCACTTATAGAATCATTGGCTGCCTATTCCTCCTGGAACATTTTCAAATGTGAAGAAACTAGAATCTGAAATTTACAATAGATACATTAATGAGGTACATTTACCTTGATGTCCAGATGAAGAATGCTTTTTTCATGAAGATAAGCAACAGCTTCGAGGAGTTGTCTGATATACAACTTCACCTGCAAACATAGGAATAAAGAACATTACACTCTTTACTCAGAGCTGAGAAGAGATGAGAGGAGAAAAGAGAAGCTGAGAAGACCAAAAGAGAAGAGGTGCTGAGAGAAAAAATCCAGAAGAAATGCTGAGAGGAAAGAGCCAAAGGAGGAACTGAGAGGAGAGAGACAGAAGAGAAGACGAGAGGAGAGAGCCAGAAGAGAGGATGAGAGGAGAGAGCCAGAAAAGAAGATGAGAGGAGAGAGCCAAAAGAGAGGAGAGAGCCAGAAGAGAGGATGAGAGGATAGAGCCAAAAGAGGGGATGAGAGGCAAGGTCAAGAAGAGGAGATGTAGACATGTGCAATTTGTTTAGTTCCGAATTTGTTTTTTAACATCTGAATTAGCGAAAACCTGTTTAAAAAATGTTTTCCGAATATTTGTGAATGCGAATATTCAAAGATTCGTAAATTCGAAATTTTGAAAATTCGTAAATTTAGAAATTCGGAAATCCAAAAATCTGAAATAATAACTAACTATTAAATTATAGGTATTGGAATTTCCTTTCAAATTTGGCTGTTAATGAATGTAATGAATACAAATGGAACATAACAAATTAATAATAATAAATAACAATAATAATACTAAAAACTTTTTATTATTTATTATTAACTTGTTCCGTTCCATTCGTTTAGATGCAGCATTCGTTATTTCGGATAATTCGTAACTTTGGATAAATTCGTATTCGTTACATTCACTAACAGCCACATTTGAAAGGATATTCCAATACCTATAATTTAATAGTTATTTATTATTAGTTAGTTATTATTTTGAATTTTCGGATTTCGTTCTTTCGAATTTTCAAATGTACAAATGTACAAATTTACCAATTGCGAAGGAAAGGAAAACAAACACACGTGTCTAGAGATGAGAAGAGAGCATGAAGAGAAGATGAGAGGAGAGAGACAGAAGAGAAGATGAGAGGAGAGATCAAGAAGAGGAGCTGAGAGAAGAGAGCCAGAAGAGAAGATGAGAAGAGAGAGCCAGAAGAGAAGTTGAGAGGAGAGAGCCATAAGAGAAGATGAGAGGAGAGAGCCAGAAGAGAAGATGAGAGGAGAGGGCTAGAAGAGAGGATGAGAGGGGAGAGCCAGAAGAGAGCATGAGAGGAGAGAGCCAGAAGAGGAGCTGAGAGAAAAGAGCCAGAAGAGGAGCTGAGAGAAAAGAGCCAGAAGAGGAGCAGAGAGGAGGGAGCCAGAAGAGGGGTCGAGAGGAGAGAGCCAGAAGAGGGGACGAGAAGAGAGAGCCAGATGAGGAGCAGAGAGAAGAGAGCCAGAGGAAGAGTTGAGAGGGGAGATCCAGAAGAAGATCTAAGAGGAGAGAGCAAGAAGAAGAGCCTAGTGGAGAAAGCTAGAAGAGGAGCCCAAAGGAGAGAGCCAGAAGAAGAGCCGAGAGGAGAGAGCCAGAAGAGGAGCCCAGAGGAGAGAGCCAGAAGAGAAGCCGAGAGGAGAAAGACAAAAGAGGAGCCCAAAGGAGAGAGCCAGAATAAGAGCTGAGAGGAGAGAGACGGAAAAAGAGCTGGGAGGAGAGAGCCAGAAGAGGAGCCCAGAGGAGAGAGCCAGAAGAGAAGCCGAGAGGAGAGATCGAGAAGAGGAGCTGAGAGGAGAGAGACAAAAGAGGAGCTGAGAGGAGAGAGCCAGAAGAGGGGTCAAGAGGAGAGAGCCAGACGAGGAGCAGAGAGAAGAGAGCCAGAGGAAGAGTTGAGAGGAGAGATCCAGAAGAAGATCTAAGAGGAGAGAGCCAGAAGAAGAGCCTAGTGGAGAAATCTAGAAGAGGAGCCCAAAGGAGAGAGCCAGAAGAGCCGAGAGGAGAGAGCCAGAAGAGGAGCCCCGAGGAGAGAGTCAGAAGAGAAGCCTGAGAGGAGAGATCGAGAAGAGGAGCTGAGAAGATAAAGACAAAAGAGGAGCTGAGAGGAGAGAGCCAGAATAAGAGCTGAGTGGAGAGAGGTAGAAGAGCTGAAAGGAGAGAGCCAGAAGAGGAGCCCAGAGGAGAGAGCCAGAAGAGAAGCCTAGAGGAGAGATCGAGAAGAGGAGCTGAGAGGAGAGAGCCAGAAGAGGGGTCGAGAGGAGAAAGCCAGACGAGGAGCAGAGAGAAAAGAGCAAGAGGAAGAGTTGAGAGGAGAGATACAGAAGAAGATCTAAGAGGAGAGAACCAGAAGAAGAGCCTAGTGGAGAAAGCTAGAAGAGGAGCCCAAAGGAGAGAGACCGAAGAGGAGCCCAGAGGACAGAGCCAGAAGAGGAGCCCAGAGGACAGACTCAGAAAAGTAGCCCAGATAAGGAGCCAAGAGGAGCCGAGAAGAGAGATCAAGAAGAGGAGCTGAGAGGAGAGAGACAGAAGAGGAGCTGAGAGGAGAGAGAAAAAAGAGGAGCTAAGAGGAGAGCCAGAGGAGGAGCTGAAAGGACAATAAGAGGAGTATCTGAGAGAAGAGAATGGGAAGATTTGCTCAGAGGAGATAAAGGTTAGAGAAGCTTTAAAAGGAAAAGTCCAGCCCGAGCTTTTTAGGCTGGGCTTCTCTTCTGGGTCAGAGGAGTGAAATTAGTTTTGCATTCCTGTGACACGTTTTCAGCGGAGAGCGGTCTGAAGTCCACTCTCCGCTGACGTCACTGCCATCCGTCGAGGCACCGCGTCATCCCAACTTCCCAAGTCTGGATCCGCCAGCTGCCTTGATTATTGGCAGTCCCAGTGTCTCAGCGAGCCGCTGAGATGGCGCTCCCCGCCCCTCCACAGCTCATCGCTCCAATGAGCATGGAGGATCAGAGCAGGAGAGATGCTGACTGACTGCTCGAGGAGGAGTGAGAACCGAGCCATCGGCGGTGTTCAGTGACTCAGTTCTCAGTGCAGAGACGCCGGGGGACAGCTGTAGCATCGGTCTGATGCTTCATCCACCGAGGTAAGTATGAATCTAAAAAGAAAAAGAAAACTCATACTTCTCTTTTAAGGAGAAAAGTGGAGAGGAAAGAATGAGGAAACCTGAGAGTATTTAGCAGATTAAGGCAATTAGTATTAGTATTATTATAATTTATTTATTAATATATTTATAGCATTATATTATATACAGTATCTCACAAAAGTGAGTACACACCCCTCACATTTTTGTAAATATTTTCTTCTATCTTTTCATGTGACAACACTGAAGAAATTACACTTGTCTACAATGTAAAGTAGTGAGTGTACAGCTTGTATAACAGTGTAAATTTGCTGTCCCCTCAAAATAACTCAACACACAGCCATTAATGTCTAAACCGCTGGCAACAAAAGTGAGTACACCCCTAAGTGAAAATGTCCAAATTGGGCCCAATTAGCCATTTTTCCCCGGTGTCATGTAACTCGTTAGTGTTACAAGGTCTCAGGTGTAAATGGGGAGCAGATCTGTTAAATTTGGTGTTATCGCTCTCACTCTCTCATACTGGTCACTGGAAGTTCAACATGGCACCTCATGGCAAAGAACTCTCTGAGGATCTGAAGATAAGAATTGTTGCTCTACATAAAGATGGCCTAGGCTATAAGAAGATTGCTAAGACCCTGAAACTGAGCTGCAGCACGGTGGCCAAGACCATACAGCGGTATAACAGGACAGGTTCCACTCAGAACAGGCCTCGCCATGGTCAACCAAAGAAGTTGAGTGCACGTGCTCAGCGTCATATCCAGAGGTTGTCTTTGGGAAATAGACGTATGAGTGCTGCCAGCATTGCTGCAGAGGTTGAAGGGGTGGGGGGTCAGCCTGTCAGTGCTCAGACCATACGCCGCACACTGCATCACATTGGTCTGCATGGCTGTCGTCCCAGAAGGAAGCCTCTTCTAAAGATGATGCACAAGAAAGTCAACAAACAGTTTGCTGAAGACAAGCAGACTAAGGACATGGATTACTGGAACCATGCCCTGTGGTCTGATGAGACCAAGGTAAACTTATTTGGTGTCAGATGGTGACAAGCGTGTGTGGGGGCAACCAGGTGAGGAGTACAAAGACAAGTGTGTCTTGCCTACAGTCAAGCATGGTGGTGGGAGTGTCATGGTCTGGGGCTGCATGAGTGCTGCCGGCACTGGGGAGCTACAGTTCATTGAGGGAACCATGAATGCCAACATTTACTGTGACATACTGAAGCAGATCTTGATCCCCTCCCTTCAGAGACTGGGCTGCAGGGCAGTATTCCAACATGATAAGGACCCCAAACACACCTCCAAGACCACCACTGCCTTGATAAAGAAGCTGAGGGTAAAGGTGATGGACTGGCCAAGCATGTCTCCAGACCTAAACCCTATTGAGCATCTGTGGGACATCCTCAATCGGAAGGTGGAGGAGCGCAAGGTCTCTAACATCCACCAGCTCTGTGATGTCATCATGGAGGAGGGGAAGAGGACTCCAGTGCCAACCTGTGAAGCTCTGGTGACCTCCATGCCCAAGAGGGTTAAGGCAGTGCTGGAAAATAATGGCGGCCACACAAAATATTGACACTTTGGGCCCAGATTGGACAATTTTACTTAGGGGTGTACTGACTTTAGTTGCCAACGGTTTAGACATTAATGGTTGTGTGTTGAGTTATTTTGACGGGACAGCAAATTTACAGTTATACAAGCTGTACACTCACTACTTTACATTGTAGACAAGTGTCATTTATTCAGTGTTGTCACATGAAAAGATAGAATAAATGATATACAAAAATGGGAGGGGTGGGCATGCGCGGATGCCTGAGCGGGAGGATGTCTTAGCTTAGAGCTCCGCTCCGTGGGAGGACAGAACCGGAGGACTACGGGTCCCAGCGGCTCCGCTAACGGCACAAAACATTTCCACAAGCTCCACCTAGACCACAGGTGAATAAACAATGGTTCTGAGGGGCACTAAACCAAAAAGTAAAGCGTCCCTTACTAAAACAGCTCCGGCCAGGCAGGTGCTGAAGATGGCGGCGGCAGTCTCCTCACAGGCTACAGCACAGAGATGTAAAACAGCTCCCTCACAGGCTACAGAAGAAACAGCAGGCTCAGGCTCAGACTCAGATGCTGAGGTAATTCAGCTAGAAACGAATGCAGATATGTTTAAAAAATTTGAAACCATGTTACACAAAGCCTTAAAGAAAACTTCTGACAGAATTACTGACAAACTGACTAAAGAGATTAGGGAGCTGGGCCAAAGAACTGCTGAGTTAGAAATCAGAGTGGATGACCTGGATAGCCTTACATCACAAAATACCTCAGAGCTTGAAAATTTAAAGGAGGAAAATCTTTTTTTACAGTCACGTTTAGAAGAGCAGGAAAATAGGGACAGACGGTCGAACCTGAGAATTAGAGGAATTCCTGAGACAGTCCTTGATCTACCAGCCACCATAACAGCCCTATTTCAAGAATTACAGCCAGGCATACCCTTGGAAAGACTAGAACTTGATAGAGTTCACAGAGCTTTAGCCCCTCGCAAAGCAAATGGCCCACCCAGAGACATTATTGCTAAATTTCACTATTACAGAACCAAAGAGCAATTATTGGCGACTGCCAGGGACAAAGTCTCCCTGCAATTCCAGGGTCATTCATACCAGCTTTTCGCCGATATATCTCCTCTCACAGTCGCTAAACGGCGTGCACTGAAGCCCCAGTTACAAATCCTACAACAGCATCAAATTGCATACCAATGGGGATTTCATTTTTCCCTAAGATTTACATTTCTGGAAACCAAATACACCTGTAGATCTCCTGAAGATTTGCAATCTGCCTTGGTCAAAATGGGCATCGCTGACAAATCCACTCTAAATATTCATCCCCATAGACGTTCGGCCTCAAGATCACCTCAGCAAAAAGACATGACAACCTCTGCAGGAGCCTCTTCCTCTTCTCGACACCACTTAAACAAGAGAGGACGTTTTGAAAATCAAACCCCCTCTAATGAGGACTCTATGGACTGATGTACTAATTTAATCCGTCCTGCTTCTACTTGCCCCCAGCTTTAATTGCTGGTTGAGAAGTTAAAAATCTCTAATATCTACACGAAACTTTCTAACTTTCATACGGAAATTTTTTGCCAAAACTTGACCTTTCTTTCTACAAACTTTTTTTTCTCTCAAAATTCTTTTTCAAATGTATTTACTAAGTCCTTGCGTATCAGTAGCAACTCAAGGCTTTTTTTTTTTTATTTTTTAATCCCAATTCTCTTATTTCACTTATATTAGTAATTATACTAATAGAACAAAGAACCGCTTCTATGTATTATTATTATTTTTTCTCTTATTTTTTATCTAGGTCCTTCAACAAAGCGGACTTTCAGTTAATATATATTTTCTTTATATAATCCCTTATATAATCCCCCTGTAACATCCTCAGACACCCGCTAGGATTATGCGGGTCTCTGACGATGGTTCTGGAACCTCACGGAGCATACATAATATGCACCGTAGACGTTCCTACACCCTAAGTTGTTATCTTTACTTAACATTAATGTGCTATTATAATAGGGTTGATCGATTTTGCTCTTCTTATTTTACTCTCTTCCTTCCTGCACCCTTTACTTCTCTCTCTCCCCAGGTGATGATCTCGTACTTGGAAGTAAGTTATATCTTTATCTATATAGTATCTAATACTGCATAGACATGGCCCCTGTAAATGTTTTGTCTTTAAATGTACAAGGGTTTAATATCCCCCACAAACGTTCAAAAGCTATGCGCACTTTTCATGCAAAAAAAGCACATATTATATGTTTGCAGGAAACTCATTTTATAGAAAAGGCTCATCCGAAATTTCTATCTTCTAATTATCCGCAGTATTATGTTTCCTCAGCTTCTGTTAAACAAAGGGGTACCCTTATAGGTTTTCACCGTAGCACCCCATTTACTCTAGTGTCGCAACTGAATGATCCAGAAGGTAGATACATTTTGGTTACTGGTTATCTTGCTGACGCCCCCATTACAGTTGTCTCCTACTATGCCCCTAACAAGCGACCATTAGCTTTTATGTCTCACCTTTTTCAAACTATTGATACCCATAAATTTGGCACATTAGTCATTTGTGGAGACTCCAATGCTACCGTATTCCCCTTCCTAGACAAATCCCCGATTACACCTAATACGAATTCTGCCAAGATGACCCTACAACCCCTGCTTTCAACACACAAATTAGTAGACACATGGAGAGAACTAAATCCTACCAATAGGCGCTATACACATTACTCGTACCCACACAAATCTTTCTCTCGCATTGATCATATCTTTGTTCCATCTAGTATTTTACCAGAAATACTCTCATCCAAAATCGTCCCATTACCATGGTCTGATCATTGTGCTGTTTTTACCACCCTTGCCTCAACTATACCCAGATCCCATGATACCAATTGGAATATTAACGATACCTTGCTAACCTATCCATCTCACAAACAGTCAATAGAGCAAATGTTATCTGATTACATCTCCTCTAATGATACAGACGATGTTTCTTCCTTAACGTTGTGGGAAGCACACAAAACTGTGATTCGAGGAAACTTGATTCGTCTATCATCCTCACTCAAAAGGGAACGCAAACTTATGTTTGCAAAACTGGAAACTGCCTTCAACACATGCCACTCAACCTTCCAAACTTCACCGACTACTGCCAATCACACGAAACTTGAGAAAGCACGCCTTGACCTTGACCTTTTTTTAACTGACTCTGCAGACAAACTAATGCGTAAACGCCAACATATCCAATATCTCAAAGCCAACAAGCCCGACACTTCTATGGCCCGCTGCTTGAAAACGATACAAAAAGTACAATCCTCCTTTAGGCTTAAGACTTCAAGAGACGGATACACTAGTAACCCGGTTAAAATACTGGAAGTATTTCACTCCAAAGTAACTAAAATATACTCTTCTAACCAAGAGTTTGATACTTTGAAAGCCGATAGCATGTTCTCTATTATAGACCTTCCTACCCTAGATCAACTACAACACGATAACCTTGAACGACCTATAACTACCTCCGAAGTCCTACATGCAATAAAACACTTGAAACTTAATAAAAGACCAGGCCCAGACGGATTTTCAGCTTTATATTATAAGCAGTTTTCACATTTATTAGCACCTATTTTGACCAGAGCCTTCAATTCCTTACTTGAAAACCAATCTTTCCGTACAGAAACACTTACTTCTATTATAGTGATGATTCCCAAGCCACACTCAGACACTACTTCCTGGACAAATTATCGTCCTATATCTTTACTCAACCTCGACATAAAAATACTGGCTAAAATATTAGCCACCCGTCTCAACAATGTCATTGGTCAATTAATACACCGCGATCAAACCGGCTTTATGCCAAAAAGACAGGCAGGTGACAACATCAGACGTGCTCTACTGCTCATAAACGCAGCTAAATCTAGACGCATTCCTTCATGCCTAGTATCTCTTGATATTAGGAAAGCGTTTGATTCTGTCACCTGGCCTTATATGCAGTATACACTACAGAAATGGGGATTTGGGAATCATTTCTTACAATGGATCTCCTCGTTATATAATAGCCCAAAAGCATACATTAAATATGCTGGCTATAAATCCGCTATGTTGAACATCTGTAGAGGTACGAGACAGGGATGTCCCTTATCTCCCTTACTTTTCGCTCTCCTCATCGAACCATTAGCACAAATAATTAGGACAAATATAAATATCAAGGGTATTGAATTAGGTGGTTATCAACATAAAATATGTCTCTTTGCTGACGATATTCTCATATTCTTATCCCAATCACTTATATCTGCCCCAAATTTATTGAACATACTAGATAAATTCGCTGCGGTCTCTGGACTTAAAGTTAACCCCACCAAATCGAATGTGCTTAATATCTCTCTAGAACAAGCTGAGCTCCTGCATCTCCAATCTACTTTACCGTTTCACTGGGTATCTAATCAATTACCCTACCTAGGAGTTCAACTCACAAATTCACTCAAAGAACTATTCAGAGTTAACTTTCTCCCATTATTAAAACAGGTTACTAACTATATGAAATTATGGTCTTCTCTCCCCTTGTCTTGGTTGGGTAGGATTAATGCAATAAAAATGTCAATTTTACCAAAATTTCTTTATTTATTTAGGGTTTTACCTATCCCAATACCAGCCTATTTCTTTAGAATACTACAACGTAGGGTCTTGGCCTTTATTTGGGGTAAAACCAAACCACGGATTCCATTAACCACATTATATCTTAGCAAATTGAAGGGAGGGCTAGGCTTACCAAACTTTGCTTCCTATTATTCTGCTGCACAACTCTCAATTCTTACGAAATACCACTCTGTAGAAGAATCACCCCTTTGGATGTTAATTGAGTCTGTAGAATGCGATCCTATTTCTATTGCTAATCTCTTATGGATTCATCCCAAAGATAGGACACATATTGCTAACCCCATCACGAAACACTCCTTATCTATATGGGATAAATTTGGTAAACCTTCCAACCTCCAATCCCCACATAATCCTCTTCTCTCTTTCCTCGGGAACCCAGCCTTCTATCCAGCTTGGCGTTATCCGAAATCATTCTCTGTTTGGTCCACCTTAAAATTATCACGATTATACCAGTTATGTAATAACTCCAACATTCTGGAATTCCCAATATTATGTGACACGTACGGACTCCCAAGATCTGAAACCTTTAGATACTTGCAAGTTAAAAATTTCTACACCCCGCTTCTAAATTCTGGTACACCACTTAATCAAATGTCTCAATTTGAGCGTATATGCAAAAGCGACCCACATGTTAGAGGTGTTATTTCATTAATATATCAACAGCTTACTACTCTTCCCAAAGATATATTACCCTCTTATGCAGAGAAATGGGCATTAGATATGAACCGGGTTTTTGACATTAATGACTGGTCTAATGTATGGAATGCAACTAAAAGCTCTTCCCCGAATTGTTATGCTCTTGAAACTAACTTTAAAGTCTTAGCAAGATGGTACCTAGTACCTGCTAGAATTGCCAAGTTTTCCCCGACATATCCTATTAATTGTTTCAGAGGTTGCACTTCCCAAGGTACCCATTTCCATATTTGGTGGCAATGCCCGGTGGTTCAAGAATTCTGGTCAAATATTTTCGCTATGGCTTCCAAAGCTCTAGAACGCTCTATACCTCCGGATCCAGCCATGGCTCTGCTGAACCTGAAACCCTCTTCACTGACTCATCCTCAGTTTAAGCTATTTCTTCAGCTCAGCACAGCGGCCAAACAAACCATAGCTAAAGCATGGAAATCCAATACCCTTATAGTAGCGGAAGCTAAGCACAGAATGAATAGAGCTTTGACCTACGCTAAAATGTCGGCCATAGAAGATAATAATATTGATAAATTTAAACAGATTTGGCAACCATGGGTAAAACATTATCTGCCCCCTGATTTCGACCAGTCACTACTGTTACCTCAATAGAACTTTGGTTTTCTTTTAGCAAATATCTTTCAATATCCTATTTTGCAGTGTAATCATCACCTGGAGAGACTCTTTCCTTCCTTTCCTTCTTTCTCTCTTCAATCTCTTATTTTTTCATTATTATTGTTTCTATATCACATTTTTTATAATTATAACCAGCATGTTAAGTCGAACAGATAGTTTATTCTGCAGCCTCAGAACACTGAAGTTATCAGGGTATGATCTTATTTCCATACATTTGTTCTGTAGTGAAGATAAGTAATACCTATATACTCTCGTTACTATGGTATACCTGTTCTTTTTTTTTACTTCAAATTGCCCCCGCTTTGCCACAGCATGAACCCATATGGGGTGGTAAAGCGGTCTGGAGGCATGTCTATAATGTCTCTGGATATGATTCGAGGTTACTTGCTATAACCACATAACATTACCTTTTAGGCGTTTTTTTTTTTTTTTTTCACCAGTGTTCGACTTATGTACGTTTTATATATACTGTAATATGAACTAAACCCATGCTGACATTTCAGCTTATTCCTTTTCAAGATACAACATGTATGCAAGTGAATATATGTGATATATACTGTTTTTATTTTTCTTGTATGTTCTTTATGGTTTCTGTTTTTTTTTTTTTTTTTGTTTGTTTAAAAATAAAAATCTTTGAACAGGAAAAATGGGAGGGGTGTACTCACTTTTGTGAGATACTGTATTTATTATTTTCTAGTATTAATACTAATAATAATAATAATAATAAATAATAAATAATAATAATACTTTTTTATTTTTTTATTATTACTAATATATTTATTATTATTATTTATTTGTTGTTAATACTATATATTATTATTATTATATTATTATACATATTATCTCTTATTATATTGCTCCAGTCCTTTCATGTTTCTAATTTTTAGAAACGAGAAAAAAAAACAACACCCACTAACCTCTTTTTCTGTGATATTGTGTTTCCGGAAGAGTCGGTCCAGAAGTTCCTCCCCGCAGCATCTACTATAATTAAGAAAAATAAAGTCTTGCCAAATGATATTCAGATTATTTCCCATATCCATGCTCATGAATTAGGCAGTTATGTTGATATACTCATCCCTGGATCGTTTTGTAACAGTAAGCTGAACTCCGGTCATACAGCTAAATTTACAGATAAAAAATATATATAGAAGATATTTTCCTGCTAAAGAATTTGTATTTTTGCCCATCCAGTTCTGAGATTTACGCAGCTCTGCAGTTCACTGAACAACAGGGCTTAGCAGGCATGTACTGGCCATCGGGACTACAGGGAGTTTCTCAGTGGGCCGGTTTAAGTGACAGCCTGTCAAAGTAATGGCTGCGCGGCTCACCCTCAACTTTACGCAGTGATGTGAGAAGGATGAGAAAATTACAGAGGAGAATAAGTGAAATAATAAAAGAGGTTAGTGAGGACTCCTTGTGTTATGCTACTTATGTTTTTTTGCACAATTGCGTATAGTTTATATACTGTTTTTGTGCTTGTTTGCAATTTGCAATTAAAGTGGACCGGTCTGGATGAAGTCCAGAGCCAAATTTTTGTCCTAGACCAGCCTTGGGGCTTAGAATGGGAGAGGAAGGGAGCAAAACCACAAGCCAGTCGGGATGTACTTGTTTAGCACACAGCTGGTTCAATTTACTGATAATTTAATGAAAAGGTCTCCCTTGCTCCTGCCACTCTGTGCCCTCCAACCTTGAGTGACCATTGACTGCCCAACTACTGCTAAAGACTCTTTTCCCTTTGTTCCAGTGTCCCTCACATCCCTGGCTGCCAAAGACTGCCGTCTCTCCTCCACCCCAGTGCTGCAAGAGGTTCTCTCCAATGTATCTGTGCCCAGTCCTCTGTAGCTGCCTCTTTGGGTGAGGGAGAGGGCCTTCCTTGTATCCGCTGCCTCTCTGCAACTCCATCAAGAGCCCTGTGTCTCTATGGTGGTCTCCATTGGTCTCCACACCAATGATGGGGCACATTCCTCCCACAGACACCAATGATGGGGCACCATTCCTCCCACAAACACCAATGATGGGCCACCATTCCTAGGACAGACACCAATGTTGAGGTACTATTCCTCCATATGACACCAATGATGGGGCGCTATTCCTCCCACAGAAACCAATGATGGGGTACTATTCCTCCAACTGACACCAATGATGGGGCACTATTCCTCCAACTGACACCAATGACGGGGCATTATTCCTCCAACTGACACCAATGATAGGGCACTATTCCTCCCACTGATACCAATGATGGGGCACTATTCCTCCCACTGACACCAATGATGGGGCACTATTCCTCCCACTGACACCAATGATGAGGCACTATTCCTCTCACTGATACCAATGATGGGGCACTATTCCTCCCACTGACACCATTGATGGGGCACTATTCCTCCCGCTTACACCAATGATGGGGCACTGTTCCTCCTACTGACACCAATGATGGGGCACTATTCCTCCCACAGGCACCAATAATGGGACACTATTCCTAACGCCGATACCAACCATAGGGCACTATTCCGCTAAAACAAATGATGGGGAACTGTTTGCTTTCGCCAACACCACAATGTTTTCTAATCCCTCTGGCCACAGTCTGGCCCCTCTGAAGCCTCAAGGACAGTAACCTATCCCTTCAGAAAGTTTGTTGACCAATAATGTCGATGATTTGGGTTCCTGGGGAAGAAGCTTCTACACCCCAGAGGATATCCATGGTCTATTTAGCTTGTAGTATAATGTAAAAAAAAATTGAAGCGCCTCACTACTGCTATGTGTTCGAGTTATAACTTTATTCCAATTAAAGTCAGGGGGACAATCAAAACAGAACCAACGCATTTCAGGGATCCAAAGGGACTTCATCAGGGCTAGATGAAGATGCTGATGATCCTTATGTTCTTATGTTTTTTTCTAGCCCTGATAAAGGGGCGCCCTTGGACCCCTAAAACGCGTTGATTACATTTTGGACTGTCCCCGACTTTTACTAGAATAAAAGTTGTATCTGGACCTCTTAGCAGTGGTGTGACGCTTCAATTTCCTTTTTTGTTACACCCCCACGTCCTCGTCAGCTGTCTGCAGCCAGCGGGCACAGACTCACCTCTGTCTGACAAAGTCAAAATCTATCAGATTAATCTTTTCTCTTTCTTGTATGAAGGATCATGTGACATATTCAAATCAATGATCTTTTTTGTTTATTTTTACATGTATGACCAGCACTTGGCATGTATTGCCAGCTGGAGCAACATGAATTACATGCTCATCAATGCACTGAAGTTTATTCATTGTCCAATTAGTCTTCCTATTGGATTATAAAATCATCATACTACACCTTATCTTACAATGCCTAAGCCCCTCCCTTCCAGCTCCCACTGCCTGAAAGATGTTAGCGCTGAAATCTAATATAGCCTGCCTGGCTTCCGGTGCATATCCTCTAGACATGTGCAGTTCATTTAGTTCCGAATTCGTTTTTAACGAATTTTGACAAATTTGTTAATTTCCGAAATTTTCACATTTTCAAAAATTTGGAAATTCGGAAATTCAGAGATTTGGAAATTCCAAATTTCGGAAATTTGGAAATTCGAAAATTCAGAGATTCGGAAATTCCAAATTTCGGAAATTCAGAGATATGGAATTTCAGAAATTCGGAAATTGGAAATTTCAGAAATTCTAAATTCTAAATTTCGGAAATTCTAAATTGTTAATTTCCGAATTTCCAAATTTTTCAATTTCCAGAATTTCCAAATTTTCTAAAATTTGGAAATTCGGAAATTCAGAGATTTGGAAATTCGGAAATTGCAAATTCCAAATTTCGGAAATTCCAAATTTCGAAAATTCAGAGATATGGAATTTCGGAAATTCGGAAATTGGAAATTTCAGAAATTCTAAATTCTAAATTTCGGAAATTCTAAATTTCGGAAATTCTAAATTTCAGAAATTCTAAATTTCGGAAATTGGAAATTTCAGAAATTCTAAATTCGGAAATTCTAAATTTCGGAAATTGGAAATTTCGGAAATTGGACATTTTGGAAATTGGGAAATTCTGAGATTCTGAATTTCGGAAATTCTAAATTTCGGTAATTCGGAATTTCGGAAATTCGGAATTTCGGAAATTCGGAATTTCGGAAATTCGGAAATTCAAAATTTCGGTAATTTGTTACGTTCACAAACAACCAAATTTGAAAGGAAATTACAATACCTATAATTTAATAGTTAGTTATTATTAGTTAGTTATTATTTCAAATTTTACAGATTTTCTTTCTTTTTTTCCGATTTTTCAATTTCTGAGTTTCCGAATTTTCGAATTCCGAAAATCTAAAAAATTCGTAATTCAAAAATTCGTAGTTCGAAAATTCGAAAATTAAGAAATACAGAAATTCAGAAATTGGAAAATTTTGAAATTAGAAAATTTGGAATTCGAAAATTCTGAAATTCTGAAATTTAAAAATCCGAATTTTCTGATTTCCGAATTCCGAATTTTAAATTTTTTCAAATTTCAGAATTTCACAAAAAAGCAAAAAAGAATGAAACGAAAACACGCACATTTTTTGTCAGTGCACATGTCTAAGATCCTCCAACTCCTGTCTCTTCTGCTATACAGGGACATAAAATATCACGATATGACGTGATGTGATATATGAAAAGGTTTCTCTATAAAAAGTCACATGATTGTGTACAATTTGTGTCTGGCAGTCAATGTTGGTTCATGTTAAAAGGATACATTTCCAAAATAAGAATGAGCGTTTTCTTTGTTTCAAAGGCATCAAGGAGCAGAGTGATTCGCTCATGCGACACTTCCGACAAGATGTCGCGCTCGCGGTACGCTTGCTGCCGAGTCTTACTTCTCAGTGGAATGAATTTGGCGGCACACGTCGCGCCATTTCCTTTGTGCACAACGCGTTTCACAAAGCCAAATGACCCTCTGAAAGGAGAGAAAGTCGAGAACATAAACTGTATTTTCTCTTACAGTGTATCATTTTATAGGAGTTCACTAAAGTGCATCTACAACCTTTTTTTCTTTGGGATAGTAGAGAAGGTTTAAAAAGGAAACTCCACTTTCATGGGAAAAAAAAAGCAAATGAAAATATAAAATAATATAGTGTATACAGTTGCAATGCAATTCATATTTTACATGTGCATGTAAAAATTTTTTAATATCATCAAAAAGTTATTTTGTTTCAGTAATTAAATTCAAAAAGTGAAACTGATATATTATATAGATTCATTACACACAGAGTGATATACAGTGCCTTGAAAAAAGTATTCATACCCCTTGAAATTTTTCCACATTTTGTCATGTTACAACCAAAATCGTAAAAAAGAATATTAGAATATTGTGAAAATGTTGAATATTGTAGATTCATGTTGTCACACTCTAATTAGTGAATTAACTCAAAACACTTGTAAAGGTGTCCTGAGCTGTTAAATGGTCTCTCAGACGGGTTCAGTAGGTCACAAAATCATGGGGAAGACTGCTGACTTGACAGTTTTCCAGAAGAAAGTCACTGACACCCTCCACAAGTAGGGTAAGTCACAAAAGGTCATTGCTAAAGAAGCTGCCTGTTTACAGAGTGCTGTATCCAAGCATATAAATGGGGAGTTGAGTGGAAGAAAAAAGTGTGGTAGAAAAAGGTGCACAAGCAACAGGGATAACCGCAGCCTTGAGAGGATTGTAAAGCAAAGGCCATTCAAGAATTTGGGGGACATTCACAAGGAGTGGACTACGGCTGGTGTCAGTGCTTCAAGAGCCACCCCACACACACACGTATCCAGGACATGGGCTACAACTGTCGCATTCCTTGTGTCAAGCCACTCCTGACCCAGAGACAATGTCAGAAATGTCTTACCTGGGCTAAGGAGAAAAAGGACTGGACTGTTGCTCAATGGCCCAAAGTCCTCTTTTCGGATGAAAGTCAATTTTGGACCTAGACTCTGGAGGAAGAGGAAGAATGAAGAGGCACAGAATCCAAGTTGCATGAGGTCCAGTGTGAATTTTCCACAGTCCGTGATGATTTGGGGAGCCGTGCCATCTTCTGGTGTTGGTCCACTGTGTTTTATCAAGTCCAAAGTCAGCACAGCCCTCTAGCAGGAAATTCTAGAGCTCTTCATGCTTCCCTCTGCTGACCAGCTTTATGGAGATTTTCCAGCAGGACTTGGCACCTCCCACACTGCCAAAACTACTAATACCTGGTCACATGATCATGATATCACTGTGCTTGATTGACCAGAAAACTCTACCGACCTAAACCCCATAGAGAATCTGTGGAGTATTGTCAAGAGGAAGATGGGAGACACCAGACCCAGCAATACAGAAGAGCTGAAGGCCGCTATCAAAGCAACCTGGGCTTCCATCACACCTCAGCAGTGCCCCAGGCTGATCAACTCCATGCCACGCCACATTGATGGAGTAATTCATGCAAAAGGAGCCCCAGCCAAGTATTGAGTGCATCCTATACTGTACATGGACAGGCTTTTCACTAAGCCAACATTTAGTCCTATGTAATATTACATTTTCTAAGATACTGAATTTTGGGTTTTCACTCGCTGTAAGAAATGCCTGAAATATACAGTATCACTCTGTGTGTAACGCATCTACAGTATATAAAATATTTCACATTTTGAATTGAATGACTGAAATAAATTAACTTCTTGATGATATTCTACATTTTTGAGGTGCACCTTCAACTGAATAGTATTAAAAATGACCTTTCCTTTTCAATCTGCAGCGCTGTCATTTTCTAGAAAATGCAATATGGCAACCTGGAGGTGTTCAGTATGCATACTGTTTACAGAACATCCCCCAGAAATGTCATTCCCTGCTTGTGTGATTGGCTCACTGATTTTCACAAACTACAATACTCATCTGGTGCTGGGAATGCTCTTTCCACTGACCTCCAATTTAAGGAGCATTCTTCCCACTGATCACCAATGTAAGGAACATTCTTCTCACTGACCACCAATGGAAGAACATTCTTCCCACTGACTACCAATGTAAGGAGCATTCTTCTCACTGACCTCCAATGTAAGGGACATTCTTCTCACTGACCACCAATGGAAGGAACATTCTTCCCACTGACCACCAATGTAAGGAGCATTCTTCCCACTGATCACCAATTTAAGGAACATTCTTCTCACTGATCACCAATGTAAGGAACATTCTTCCCACTGATCACCAATGTAAGGGACATTCTTCCCACTGATCACCAATGTAAGGAGCATTCTTCCCACTGACCCCCAATGTAAGGAACATTCTTCCCACTGACCACCAATGTAAGGAGCATTCTTCCCACTGACCCCCAATGTAAGGAACATTCTTCTCACTGACCACCAATGGAAGAACATTCTTCCCACTGACTACCAATGTAAGGAGCATTCTTCTCACTGACCTCCAATGTAAGGGACATTCTTCTCACTGACCACCAATGGAAGGAACATTCTTCCCACTGACCACCAATGTAAGGAGCATTCTTCCCACTGATCACCAATTTAAGGAACATTCTTCTCACTGATCACCAATGTAAGGAACATTCTTCCCACTGATCACCAATGTAAGGAACATTCTTCCCACTGACCACCAATGTAAGGAGCATTCTTCCCACTGACCCCCAATGTAAGGAACATTCTTCTCACTGACCACCAATGGAAGAACATTCTTCCCACTGACTACCAATGTAAGAAGCATTCTTCTCACTGACCTCCAATGTAAGGAACATTCTTCTCACTTACCACCAATGGAAGAACATTCTTCCCACTGACTACCAATGTAAGAAGCATTCTTCTCACTGACCTCCAATGTAAGGAACATTCTTCTCACTTACCACCAATGGAAGGAACATTCTTCCCACTGATCACCAATGTAAGGAACATTCTTCCCACTGAGCCCCAATGTAAGGAACATTCTTCCCACTGATCACCAATGTAAGGAACATTCTTCCCACTGATCACCAATGTAAGGAGCATTCTTCCCACTGATCACCAATGTAAGGAGCATTCTTCCCACTGACCCCCAATGTAAGGAACATTCTTCCCACTGACCCCCAATGTAAGGAACATTCTTCCCACTGATCACCAATGTAAGGAGCATTCTTCCCACTGATCACCAATGTAAGGAACATTCTTCCCACTGACCACCAATGTAAGGGACATTCTTCCCACTGATCACCAATGTAAGGGACATTCTTCCCACTGATCACCAATGTAAGGGACATTCTTCTCAATGACCATTAATGTAAGGAACATTCTTCCCACTGATCACCAATATAAGGAGCATTCTTCCCACTGACCACCAATGGAAGGAACATTCTTCTCAATGACAATTAATGTAAGGGACATTGTTCCCACTGACCACCAATGTAAGGAGCATTCTTCCCACTGATCACCAATGTAAGGAACATTCTTCCCACTGATCACCAATGTAAGGGACATTCTTCTCACTGACCCACTGAGGTGTAGATAAAATAGTTACTAGCAGGGATTCCCTGAGACCTTAAAAGTAATTTCATGGGTTCCTCCGTGTTAAAAGATTGAGAAAGGCTGATCTATAGTACAGGAAACCAGTCAGTATCTAGACAGAGAGTCAAAGTAAAGACTGATGTGAGCTGGGAGTGAATTCCATTCCACCTACCTGCCAATCTCCTCTTTAACCTCAAAGAAAGATTTGAGCTTCCTTCTCTTATGAACAATTTTCGTGTCTTCTTCTTTCTCGTCTGGAAATTAGAAAAACTCTCGTCACACAATAGATAACCCGGCACAGTTCACCCACCCCGGAAACAGGGGATTATTGGCTGTCACTTCCATCAATTCCCACATTGGATAAAGGCAGGGCTCACCAAATAACAGAAGTGACAGTCCTGCCCTGTAGCGTAGCTACATGCTGTCGATAGATTATAGGAAATAATTACCTTCCTGCATAACCAGCTCGGCCTTGCAAGACACCTCTCCCCCGCCGTTCCTGGCCACACAGGTGTACACCCCGCCATCGCCACGCTCTGTGCTCCGTATGACCATGGAGCACTTCCTGCCATCTCTCACAAGCTGGATCCGATCGCTGTCCTTCAGCAGCGTGTTATCCTGCAGCAGAAAACAAAGACTTTTGCAGCATCCAGTATCATATACAGTGCATCCGGAAAGTATTCACAGCGCTTCACTTTTTCCACATTTTGTTAAGTTACAGCCTTATTCCAAAATGGATTAAATTTATTATTTTCCTAAAAAAAATCTACAAACAATACCCCATAATGACAACGTGAAAGAACTTTGTTTAAAATCTTTGCAAATTTATTAAAAATAAAAAATGAAAAAATCCCATGTACATAAGTATTCACAGCCTTTCCCATGACACTCAAAATTGAGCTCAGGTGTCTCCTGTTTTCACCGATCATCCTTGAGATGTTTCTACAACTCGATTGGAGTCCACCTGTGGCAAATTCATTTGATTGGACATGATTTGGAAAGGCACACACCTGTCTATATAAGTTAACAGTGCATGTCAGAGCACAAACCAAGCCATGAAGTCCAAGGAATTGTCTGTAGACCTCCAAGACAGGATTGTATGGAGGCACAGATTTGGGGAAGGGTACAGAAACATTTCTGCATCATTGAAGGTCCCAATGAGCACAGTGGCCTCCATTATCGGTAAATAGTTTGGAACCACCAAACTCTTCCTAGAGCGGGCCGCCTGGCCAAAACTGAGCGATCAGGGGAGAAGGGCCTTAGTCAAGGAGGTGACCAAGAACCCGACGGTCACTCTGACAGAACTCCAGTGTTTCTCTGTGGAGAGAGGAGAACCTTCCAGAATTACAACCATCTCTGCAGCACTCCACCAATCAGGCCTGTATGGTAGAGTGGCCAGACGGAAGGCACTCAGTAAATGGCACATGACAGCCCACCTGGAGTTTGCCAAAAGGCACCTGAATGACTCTCAGACCATGAGAAACAAAATTCTCTGGTCTGATGAAACAAAGATTGAACTCTTTGGCCTAAATAGCAAGCATCATGTCTGGAGGAAACCAGGCACCGCTCATTACCTGGCCAATACCATCCCTACAGTATAGCATGGTGGTGGCAGCATCATGCTGTGGGGATGTTTTTCAGGGGCAGGAACTGGGAGACTGGTCAGGATAAAGATGAATGCAGCAATGTACAGAGATATCCTTGATGAAAACCTGCTCCAGAGTGCTCTGGATCTCAGACTGGGGTGAAGGTTCCTCTTCTAAAAGGACAATGACCCTAAGCACACAGCCAAGATAACAAAAGAGTGGCTACCGGACAACTCTGTGAATGTCCTTGAGAGGCCCAGCCAGAGCCCAGACTTGAACCTGATTGAACCTCTCTGGAGAGATCTGAAAATGGCCGTGCACCGACGCTCCCCATCCAACCTGATGGAGCTTGAGAGATCCTGCAAAGAAGAATGGGAGAAACTGCCCAAAAATAGGTGTGCCAAGCTTGTAGCATCATACTCAAAAAGACTTGAGGCTGTAATTGGTGCCAAAGGTGCTTCACCAAAGTATTGAGCAAAGGCTGTGAATACTTATGTCAATGCGATTTTTTTCATTTTAATTTTAATACATTTGCAAAGATTTCAAACACTTTCACGTTATCATTATAGGGTATTGTTTGTAGAATTTTGAGGAAAATAATGAATTTAATCCATTTTGGAATAAAGCTGTAACCATGGGCGTCCGCAGAACTTTTTTCAGGGGGGGGGCATAATTTTAGGGTCACCCATGCACCGCCCCTTTTCGACAATGTCATTATCACATTATTATGGTCAGAGTCTACAGATGTATTACAGTCCCTAGGATAAGTAATGGGCAATGGCCAACAGGCTCTCTTACCAGACCCAGCGAAACTACAGCAGTGATCACTCCGGCTGGACGATTGTTCACTCTGGGTTCCCCGGGGGCGACACTGGTCAGTAGTGTAGCATGTCTGTACCCTGGTAGTGGCCCAGTTTTTCTCTCTCTGGTGGTGCTGGCCAGTGTGGCTCTCTCTCTGGTGGTGCTGGACAGCTTGACTCTCTTTTGTGGCCCTGGCAGGCTCTCTCTGGCTTCCGCCCAGCACACTCCTCGTCCTGTAGCACTCTCTCCCTCAGCTTCTTTCCAGGCTGCAGTCTCTCAATCTCTCTCTTGATCGAGCTGTAGCCTCCTCCCTGTGGAAAATGGAGCCGCCAATCTTTTGGGACTACCTGTCCCATGAAGCTTGCCTCTCCTAATCGCCTTTGATTGGCCCTCAGTTATGGCCAATAGGGAAGGAACGTAGCAGGGCAGGAAGCTGGGTAGGGAACCTGGTGAGAGCCGCCGTCTCTTCTCCCTGACAGAAGAATGGGTGGGGCGAGCGGGGGAAACCTCTGACAGCCCGCAGCTCGCCATTCTTCCGTCACAGCACCGTCAAGTTCTCTGCTGGACTGAGCAGGGAAAAAAACCCAAAGTCACACTACACTTGACAGCACCTTAATGGTGTCACCCCACTGGTGGGTGGCACCCGGGTGCGGCACCTCGATAGAGATGCAACTGTGCTGAACTTAAGATCCGATCCCTGATTCCAGGGGGGGGCACTTGACCCCCCTTGCCCCTACCTGCGGACGCCCATGGCTGTAACATAACAAAATGTGGAAAAAGTGAAGCGCTTTGAATACTTTCCAGATGCACTGTATACAGAGCGGAGGAGATTTTCAAATATCCAAAAAAATTGAAACTCTATTTCATAAGGAAAGCTTATAAAAATATACACTCAGCATCCAAAAAGGAGGGAAAAAAACAGACCATGTGACTCCTATGGATCCAGAAAAAATAGACCCCCTGCACTGTCTAGCTATTATATTTTGTATCTCTAAAAAAATGGCTTTTTTCTTGGGCACTAGAGATGGAAGTGTCCCATAATGGTCTAGGACCATCCTCGCCTGGGTCGGTTCTCCACAGGTCTTCAGGTCCTGATGTCGGTAGGTTAACTGTGGGAAGCGAGCTGTGACTCCTTGCGGCTTCACAGCCGGCTTCCCACTGTGCATGCATGAGCTGCACTTTGTGAATAGTCCCTTCTTGATGTGTCCAAGAAAGTTGCCGACAGGGAGGGGGGTGGCAAATTTTGGTGGAATTGCTTGGGCAAAGTTGGAGTGTGTACCTATCCAAGCCAGGTACTCGTTTCCCTCCTGCCCCAAAAAAGTTCCAAAAGAAGAAGAGGAGGGCATAAAGCGGAACTTCCCCATTACGGTGAAGTTCTGCTTTAAAGTGGAACTACACTGCATCTGAGAACTACAAACAAAAAACACAATACATTTTTTTTCTCTTTTTCTTTCATTTTTTATTTTCACACTGTCTCTTTATTTTTATTTTTTTATCACTTTTATTCCTATTACAAGGAATGTAAACAATGTAAACATCCCTTCTAATAGAAATAAGGGATGACAGGTCCTCTTTATGGACAGATCTGGGGTCTATAAGACTCCAGATCTCTCCTCTACCTTTAAAAGCAAAAGATCAAAAAGAAAAATGATCTTTTGCTTTAAGAAAAAAAAAAAGTTGTTAACTTCCACCCTAGACTGGACGTGATGTCACGACGTTGCTCCAGTGCTTCAAGACCATAGAGGCAATTAGAGACAATCTGGTCTCTGGGAACCTCTATGGCCAGCCATGAGGCCAGTCCGATCGTTTCTCCGGCGCGCCGGTAAAAATGCTAAGCCAGAGAAACACCGGCGAGAGGCGGGAGAAGACGTCCTCCGCCTCCTGCCAGTGTTTCTCATGCCGCGTACACACGAAGGGACTATCCCGCGGGATTATCCTCTGAACTCAAGTCCAGCGGACAATCCCCTCGTGTGTGGGCGCCGGCGGACTTTTTGGCGCCAAAGTCCGGCGGACCAAAGTTTTAAGTTTGGTTTTAAAATAATCCGCTGGACTTGGCAGTCCGGCGGACAATCCCGCCGTTAGTAGGCTAGTCCGCCGGACTTTTGAAAATGAACGGACTTGCCGCTCATCGGCAAGTCCGTTCATTTAGCACGTGACTTCAGGTTACGTAGCTAGCGTAGGCAGTAAATGCCGCCGCGCTAGCTCCGTGACCTGGCATAGATTTAAAGGGTGAGAGGTTGTAGACGGCCACTACTATTGGCTAGTCAGGCTCCGCGCTTAGGATAAATTACCAATTGGTCTATACTAATATTCTAACATAAACCCAGTACAGCTGCTCCCTATGAAATCTATATGATTTGATGAATAGTTTAGTGTATGAGGGGCGCTAGTACCAACACGAGATACTAATTAATTAAAACGGTTAATTAATTGTATGATCTGAACTGTACAATAAAAGGTGAGCTATTGATAAAAAGGTGTGGAGACACAATATAGATCTACTATGAACTCAGCTAGTTAATACCTATTTAAAGTGACAGTAGTAACCACAATTAGTTACCCATATATTGCAAACATTAAAATGTGTCAATATCTTCAGAAAAGTTTTGTAGTGTCTATACAATCAAATATATAGTGATGTCACAAAACACCTATACATGAACCTGTAGGGTGTAGAAATAATACCTATAAAGTGCAACACCAAAAAGAGCTACCAGAGCTCTATTGTGTCAAATAAAATAAACCACAACTTGAATATAAATAAAACAAGCCCTGTAACATATGTCGCAATGTGTACATATATCTAAAAAGAAAAATAATATCGACCAAGCACTTGTGCCCAATCTAATATATAAAGTGCAAAATGACAGATTAACAAGTGATCCCAATAACTTGGGTGCATTCGATATTCGTGCCAAAAGTGTTTAAATTAACACAAATTAGTGATAATCAAGACGCAAAGTTCATATAGTAGTCCTTGCTGCAAAAAAACACATTCGCTCCTGAAGATATAGCTTGTGCACCGTCACCAGACAAATTCTTGATCCACCCAATGTGAGAACCAGCAGTAATAAATGGCCTCTTACCAAATGGAGTTGATTACTTTGTTTAGAAGCAATCAAATGCGCTTTCACAGGATTGTGCCTGTACACTGAGTGACACACCAGGGGTCAAGTCCTGGGGAAAAAAGTGTGGGAACTCCCACCCAAGATCCACTCCCCCACCAAAAAAAATAAAATGATACATTCATATGCACCAACACTTCAAAAGTGGTATTTTTCAACCAATTTTCGTATTGTGTGTATGACGCTTAACTGTTAGTACATAAAAAAAAACAATCCTCAATAAACATAAATACGGTAATTCTCTGAATAATCAGCATTCATTCAATTGTGCTTCCATGCAAATGTGAACATCATGTTCTGATCTTTATTGGGGAATGTTATTTTGTATATAGAGTGTTTATGTGGTGAGTTTACACTTTTCATTGAACAGAGTTTGGATAACACAGGGTTAAACGGAAAGGTCATAAATGAACTGCACATTATCTGGACAGAATGCTTGGGGAGATAGTGATGTGTTCCTGCTTAGGAGATGTATGTTTGCTTGGGGGGCTGCAAACTCTGCAGGGCTCCAACACACACTGGCTGCTATTCCAACCCTTCACATATTTCCACATAAACTTCCCTCCTGGCATTAAACTTTGCCAGGTATTGGCAGATATTGTGCTCAGCTTACCACCCCATACTGATGTTCCTCTCTCAGCTCACCTCTCTCCCTGCATGTCCTGTGAGCAGAATAGCTCTGGATTCTCTCATCATATGGCACTGAAGATAGAGGAGGGGGGGATTCAGTGGGACACACAGAGCAAGTATGCAGGAGACTGGGGGGGGGATGAGGAGACAGAAAATCAGGAGGGGGCAGCGGGGAGAAGCGCATCACGAGAGGTCTGACTAAATACAATCTCTTAGCAGCAGGGACCTGATCTACCTGTCAGCTAGCTGTGATTGACAGGTAGATCGAAGCGGAAGCTGTTATCGGGCCCCCTACTGGCAATGCCTGAATGGTCAGTCCACCCCTGGTGTGCGGCACTTACTATTGTGAGCTGTGCCGGCAGCTGCTGGTGTAGCACCTGCCACACAGCTCACATACTTCAAAGTCTTGCAGGACACGGCTGCTAACGGGAACTGAGTTCCTGTTGTGGAAAAAGTACAGGAACTCAGTTCCCATGCGTTCCTGCAGGACTTGAGCCCTGTGACACACCCTCACTCAAGGACTCTCTTCCTCCTATCAGGCCAGCTCAGATGAAAAATGGAATGGAAACATAGATGGGAATATAAAGAGAGGCGCACCTCATAGCGTAATAACGTTTTTATTAAAAAATAGCATAAAAAACACAGCAGCCAATTGCTCACTTACATTTTCCGGTGCCTACCCGGCACTGAGGCTACTTGCAATGTGTTAAAATTTGATGGAGCAGCGGATCCTTCCCTCGTGGCGTGCGTTTCTAGCGTGCGTTCCACCCACCAGGAAACCAGGGCCAGTCTCACAGGAAGTCCAGCAATGGTGCATCCAAAAAGATAAAAGTGATCAGGTACCGCCTACCGACGTACGTTTCGTGTTTGTCACGTCTTCAGGGTGGCGTACCTGATCACTGAAAGACCTGATTAATATGCTGATCCTCATTAGTAGCCAGCCAATGAGGACTCAGCGTGTGCGCAGCCTCAGTCCCAGTGAAGCTCCCATCACGGACACAGCCGCAAGTTACATATACATGTTATAAAAACATACCTAAACACCCCAGTTATGATGCAAATTCTTTGTATTATAAATAATGTACCTTGCCTCATTAATCCCTAACTCCATACGGGGTCTTATTTGATATTTCTAAGTAATTAAATTAGAACTTATTAATAGATATGGGACTATTTTTGGATACTTTCTTTAAAAATAGGACTGATATGAATAAACCTTTACCATAGGCACAGATTTATTCTATCTCATATACTTGCTATAAGGCGGAGGTGAATCTGCCCATGTCTGACCAAAACTATGGTTAAATAACTAGATGATTGTTAGCTTATTTGAAACTATATTATTTTTCAATGGAGTATAAAGTCCGTAATACTCATATACTCCACAAGATGTCACTACATATGTCGTAATACCTATGGAAACCACATTTTTCATTCTGTATGACGGGATTACTTTTAAACCACCTTCCCAATCATACACTTGCCTTTTTGTCTTTTCACTTCATCATAATTTTTATACAGATGTGTATATATTTCTTCGGTCATTATATTTGTCATTATATAAACCCGTTTATATCTCTTCGGCTAGCTAGTACGATATATTATATTTATGTTTATTGGATTTTATATTATTCTCTATGGGATGTGTAGTCTGTATTACTCCTATAGTCCACAAGATGTCACTACATATAGTATATTACCTCGGGACAGCTTGAATGGACCTCCTACCTCCATTCTATGTATAGGTGTGTTTGGTGATAATCGTCTGTTCAACAAGATGTCAATACATATGGTATATTGCATATGGGGCAATCTGAATAAATTTCTTAGTCACATTCTACATGGACGGGTAACTCTTATACCACCATCTCACCGCATAAGATTAACTGTCCTTATCCTCCCAGTCACAGTTATTAATAAACTGCTCAGTCTAATTACCATCTGATTACCCATTGTCATATCCTCAGTTGGCTATTCATTGGACAAGAAGCAATTGAGGTCCAAATCTATATTCATCCCCAAAGGTTGCATCGTGTCCAATGTATATAGCCACTTGGTCTCATTTTGAGATATTGCTTTTTTCATATCCGTTCCTCTCCAGTGCCTTGATACCTTATCTATTCCATAAAACTTACACATTGAAGGATCACTGTTGTGATACCTTTCAAAGTGTCTAGGCACGCTATGGTTGGGAAATTTTTTCTTAATGTTGGTTAAATGTTCATTAATGCGTACTTTAAGCTGTCTCGTAGTACGCCCTACATATTGCATAGGACATGGGCATTGTAGTACGTAAGTGACATATTCAGAGTCACACGTTATTAGAGGTTTAATCTTATGAGTTTTTTTATTTGCACATGATTGGAAATGGGTTAATTTTTTGTTAGTGCCTGGTTGTCTCGTTATTTTACATGCTTTACATCTATTACAGTAATGAAAGCCTGATCCGTCCAAAAAGGTGGACGGTTTTTTGGGGGGGTCTGGCACATTGGGGGCTATCTTATTCCGGAGTCCAGGAGCTCTAGTGTAAATGAATTTGGGTACCTTTGGAATATTTAACTTTAGATCTTGATCTTGTCTGAGTATGGGCCAGTGTTTTTTAATAATGGCTTCTACCTCTCTATATTGTCTGTTATAGCCTGTTATAAAGGCTAGACCACCCACGTATTCAGGTTTACCCTTAGTAGTGAGTAGGGAGCTCCTATCTAGATTTGACACTTGTGATAATGCTTTCTTAAGGGTATCTTCTTTATAACCCTTCTCAATAAATCTTTCAGTTAACACCTGTGCTTGTTCCTGGAAGTCGATTTGTGTGGCACAATTGCGTTTTAGACGCATATACTGGCCTTTAGGAACAGCACCTATCCACCTTGGATGGTGGCAACTACTTGTAGGCACATACCCATTCCTGTCTGTTGCTTTAAAGTAGGTTTTTGTGATGAATTGCTCCTCCTTAATGGTGATAGTAAGGTCCAGAAAATTAACCTCTTGCCCCATGTGTTGACTGGTGAACTTTAGACCATATAGATTGTTATTCATACTGGTTAGGTACTCATTAAATTCCTCCACGGGCCCTCTCCAGACAACAATAATATCATCTATATATCTTTTATAGAACACCAGCGACTCATTCCGTTTGAAAAAAATTGTTTCAGCTTCCCACTTGTTCAAAACTATGTTAGCCACGCTTGGGGCATAGCGAGCCCCCATAGCTACACCTCCAACCTGGTTATAATACTCACTGTTGGCCCAAAAAAAGTTATTTTTCATTGTCATACTTAACCCCTTAACCAAATGATTGATCTGTGCTTGTTTTAATTGTGAATCTTTAGTTAATGCCCATTTTATTGCCACTTCAGCATCCATATGTCTAATGTTTGTATATAATGATTCAATGTCTACGGTAATAATAATGGTGTTTGGTGTTGCTCTTAATTCTTGAAGAAGGACTATCAATTCACGGCTGTCCTTCAGGAACATCAATCTAGAAGAAGTGTTCCAACAGGCACCCGCCCCTAACCTTGACCTTGAGAGAGGTTTTAAACAACTCCAAATAGACATGGAGAAACAAATCAGGTTGTGGTGGGATGTGGCCTCATTGGAAATGTATATAGGCCACAATTTAACCCCTCGAAGATTGAGGTGGGATATTAACCCTAATGAAGGGCCCGAAGACCTCCAGTCTTTGGATGAATGGTATCAGTTTTTTAATGGCTGTGAACAAAAACTTATGCAGCTTATGGTAAGGAAACGTAAGGCTAAGGCAGGGATTCTGCAATCTAAAATCGCAGAACTTAAAGAAAAAATGGGGCCTTTTAGCACTTCTAATGATTACACAGAAAAGGCTAAAACACTACAAAATCATTTGGCCAAATATGATGGAGAAATAAAAAATAAAAAAATTAAAAAGTACCAAAGAGACATTAAAGATTTTGAGGAAAACAAGGTATATAAATGGCAAGAAAATATACTAGTAGGGTCTGAACCTAACACTCCAGAATCTAAGGGACCCGCCTCAGTCCCTACAGCCATTAAAACGAAAGTGGCTAATATTAATAAATCGGGTACCAAACCGGGGGGAGGAAAATTATCTGGGAATTTGAAAGGCCCTAACCAAGCCCCACAAAATGGGTATCCCCAACCACCCCCATATCCAGTGTCGACATACAACAGATATGGCCCGTTAGATAATAGACCTCCAGAATATAATTACTATGGATACGACCGTAACCAATATCCACAGAGACCTCCTAGGGGAGCATTCAGAGGGAATTTCAGAGGGAGACCGGGTCCCTATCAAAATCAATACCCCAACCAATACCAGGGGGGGAATGGAGGGGATGGAAAGAACACTATCGCATCCCACCCAATTCACCTCGGGGGTTACAAGACCCAAGAGAACAAGAGGGAAAAGAGGACGAGGGCGAAAGAAAAAGGAAAAGGGACAACTAAATAAGGGACTATTCAATCTAACAGATGTAAAATTTACGGATAACGAGTTAGAGGTTTTGAATCAAGGACTTAAATATGCACCAAGTAAAAGTGCTGACAAATTCGAACTGTTTATTGATATAGAAAAATATGTGAGAAAATTAAATATCAAAAAACATTTCGCTAACAAAACTGGCAGAGAAGGTGACCTTCAGGCCATGCATCCATATAAACATACCAATTTAAGGAATAATTCAACGTTTAATCCTCAAAAAGGAAAACACCACCATATAGAAGTATTCAAAAACATGGTACAGAACGATATAAAAAAGATGGAAATTAAAAAATATGGAGATACAGTCAAAATATGGGAAGGAATCAAGCAAATAGAGGAGAACAAACAAATAGTAATACGAGGTGCAGACAAAGGGGGGGGGGGGGGGTTAGTTGTAATGACACGTGAGTATTATTACAACGAAATGAATAGACAGTTGAGGGATCCAAATACATATTTAAAACTGAGAGGTGACCCAACTTCCAAATTAAAAACGGTATTAACTAATTGGGTGACAGAGGGATTACGCAAAAACTTTTTGAATAAAAAAGAGGCTGATTATTTGATCCCTCTAGCCCCCAAAATTCCCGTATTATACCTGACACCTAAGATACACAAAAATAAAGAAAAACCCCCAGGGCGTCCAATCATAAGTGGTATCAATTCTTTGTTCTCCCGTATGGGTGAATACCTAGATTGTTTTTTAAACCACTAGTCCCTTGTAGTCCCTCCTATCTGAAGGACAGCCGTGAATTGATAGTCCTTCTTCAAGAATTAAGAGCAACACCAAACACCATTTTGATTACCGTAGACATTGAATCATTATATACAAACATTAGACATATGGATGCTGAAGTGGCAATAAAATGGGCATTAACTAAAGATTCACAATTAAAACAAGCACAGATCAATCATTTGGTTAAGGGGTTAAGTATGACAATGAAAAATAACTTTTTTTGGGCCAACAGTGAGTATTATAACCAGGTTGGAGGTGTAGCTATGGGGGCTCGCTATGCCCCAAGCGTGGCTAACATAGTTTTGAACAAGTGGGAAGCTGAAACAATTTTTTTCAAACGGAATGAGTCGCTGGTGTTCTATAAAAGATATATAGATGATATTATTGTTGTCTGGAGAGGGCCCGTGGAGGAATTTAATGAGTACCTAACCAGTATGAATAACAATCTATATGGTCTAAAGTTCACCAGTCAACACATGGGGCAAGAGGTTAATTTTCTGGACCTTACTATCACCATTAAGGAGGAGCAATTCATCACAAAAACCTACTTTAAAGCAACAGACAGGAATGGGTATGTGCCTACAAGTAGTTGCCACCATCCAAGGTGGATAGGTGCTGTTCCTAAAGGCCAGTATATGCGTCTAAAACGCAATTGTGCCACACAAATCGACTTCCAGGAACAAGCACAGGTGTTAACTGAAAGATTTATTGAGAAGGGTTATAAAGAAGATACCCTTAAGAAAGCATTATCACAAGTGTCAAATCTAGATAGGAGCTCCCTACTCACTACTAAGGGTAAACCTGAATACGTGGGTGGTCTAGCCTTTATAACAGGCTATAACAGACAATATAGAGAGGTAGAAGCCATTATTAAAAAACACTGGCCCATACTCAGACAAGATCAAGATCTAAAGTTAAATATTCCAAAGGTACCCAAATTCATTTACACTAGAGCTCCTGGACTCCGGAATAAGATAGCCCCCAATGTGCCAGACCCCCCCAAAAAACCGTCCACCTTTTTGGACGGATCAGGCTTTCATTACTGTAATAGATGTAAAGCATGTAAAATAACGAGACAACCAGGCACTAACAAAAAATTAACCCATTTCCAATCATGTGCAAATAAAAAAACTCATAAGATTAAACCTCTAATAACGTGTGACTCTGAATATGTCACTTACGTACTACAATGCCCATGTCCTATGCAATATGTAGGGCGTACTACGAGACAGCTTAAAGTACGCATTAATGAACATTTAACCAACATTAAGAAAAAATTTCCCAACCATAGCGTGCCTAGACACTTTGAAAGGTATCACAACAGTGATCCTTCAATGTGTAAGTTTTATGGAATAGATAAGGTATCAAGGCACTGGAGAGGAACGGATATGAAAAAAGCAATATCTCAAAATGAGACCAAGTGGCTATATACATTGGACACGATGCAACCTTTGGGGATGAATATAGATTTGGACCTCAATTGCTTCTTGTCCAATGAATAGCCAACTGAGGATATGACAATGGGTAATCAGATGGTAATTAGACTGAGCAGTTTATTAATAACTGTGACTGGGAGGATAAGGACAGTTAATCTTATGCGGTGAGATGGTGGTATAAGAGTTACCCGTCCATGTAGAATGTGACTAAGAAATTTATTCAGATTGCCCCATATGCAATATACCATATGTATTGACATCTTGTTGAACAGACGATTATCACCAAACACACCTATACATAGAATGGAGGTAGGAGGTCCATTCAAGCTGTCCCGAGGTAATATACTATATGTAGTGACATCTTGTGGACTATAGGAGTAATACAGACTACACATCCCATAGAGAATAATATAAAATCCAATAAACATAAATATAATATATCGTACTAGCTAGCCGAAGAGATATAAACGGGTTTATATAATGACAAATATAATGACCGAAGAAATATATACACATCTGTATAAAAATTATGATGAAGTGAAAAGACAAAAAGGCAAGTGTATGATTGGGAAGGTGGTTTAAAAGTAATCCCGTCATACAGAATGAAAAATGTGGTTTCCATAGGTATTACGACATATGTAGTGACATCTTGTGGAGTATATGAGTATTACGGACTTTATACTCCATTGAAAAATAATATAGTTTCAAATAAGCTAACAATCATCTAGTTATTTAACCATAGTTTTGGTCAGACATGGGCAGATTCACCTCCGCCTTATAGCAAGTATATGAGATAGAATAAATCTGTGCCTATGGTAAAGGTTTATTCATATCAGTCCTATTTTTAAAGAAAGTATCCAAAAATAGTCCCATATCTATTAATAAGTTCTAATTTAATTACTTAGAAATATCAAATAAGACCCCGTATGGAGTTAGGGATTAATGAGGCAAGGTACATTATTTATAATACAAAGAATTTGCATCATAACTGGGGTGTTTAGGTATGTTTTTATAACATGTATATGTAACTTGCGGCTGTGTCCGTGATGGGAGCTTCACTGGGACTGAGGCTGCGCACACGCTGAGTCCTCATTGGCTGGCTACTAATGAGGATCAGCATATTAATCAGGTCTTTCAGTGATCAGGTACGCCACCCTGAAGACGTGACAAACACGAAACGTACGTCGGTAGGCGGTACCTGATCACTTTTATCTTTTTGGATGCACCATTGCTGGACTTCCTGTGAGACTGGCCCTGGTTTCCTGGTGAGTGGAACGCACGCTAGAAACGCACGCCACGAGGGAAGGATCCGCTGCTCCATCAAATTTTAACACATTGCAAGTAGCCTCAGTGCCGGGTAGGCACCGGAAAATGTAAGTGAGCAATTGGCTGCTGTGTTTTTTATGCTATTTTTTAATAAAAACGTTATTACGCTATGAGGTGCGCCTCTCTTTATATTCCCATCTATGTTTCCATTCCATTTTTCATCTGAGCTGGCCTGATAGAAGGAAGAGAGTCCTTGAGTGAGGGTGTGTCACTCAGTGTACAGGCACAATCCTGTGAAAGCGCATTTGATTGCTTCTAAACAAAGTAATCAACTCCATTTGGTAAGAGGCCATTTATTACTGCTGGTTCTCACATTGGGTGGATCAAGAATTTGTCTGGTGACGGTGCACAAGCTATATCTACAGGAGCGAATGTGGTTTTTTGCAGCAAGGACTACTATATGAACTTTGCGTCTTGATTATCACTAATTTGTGTTAATTTAAACACTTTTGGCACGAATATCGAATGCACCCAAGTTATTGGGATCACTTGTTAATCTGTCATTTTGCACTTTATATATTAGATTGGGCACAAGTGCTTGGTCGATATTATTTTTCTTTTTAGATATATGTACACATTGCGACATATGTTACAGGGCTTGTTTTATTTATATTCAAGTTGTGGTTTATTTTATTTGACACAATAGAGCTCTGGTAGCTCTTTTTGGTGTTGCACTTTATAGGTATTATTTCTACACCCTACAGGTTCATGTATAGGTGTTTTGTGACATCACTATATATTTGATTGTATAGACACTACAAAACTTTTCTGAAGATATTGACACATTTTAATGTTTGCAATATATGGGTAACTAATTGTGGTTACTACTGTCACTTTAAATAGGTATTAACTAGCTGAGTTCATAGTAGATCTATATTGTGTCTCCACACCTTTTTATCAATAGCTCACCTTTTATTGTACAGTTCAGATCATACAATTAATTAACCGTTTTAATTAATTAGTATCTCGTGTTGGTACTAGCGCCCCTCATACACTAAACTATAGATTTAAAGGGACTCCCCATGCCGAAAAACGGCGTGGGGGTTCCCCCCAAATCCATGTCAGACCCTTATCCGAGCACGCAGCCTGGCCGGCCAGGAAAGGGGTGGGGACGAACGAGCGCCCCCCCCTCCTGAGCCGTAGCCGTACCAGGCCGCGTGCCCTCAACATGTCACATGGTGACCCCGCCCCCTTGCGATGTCACAGTCCCGGAGGATGCTGGGACTGTGACATCGCAAGGGGGCGGGGTCACCATGTGACATGAGCATGTGACCCTGTCCCCATGTCCCTATATAAGTCCCAGCACAGCGCGGCTCTGCCATTCCGGGCAGAGACAGCGACGGGTCAACATCGGAAGAAGAAGAAGAACAAGAAGAAGAAGACAGCACCGGCGGCGCGGAAAACGACGACCGCCGCAAGAACAGAAGAGACCCCCGGAAGACCCCCGAAGGCGGATCGAGACCCCCAGACGACGGCGGCGACGACGAAGAAGGTAGCCGGACTTCTCCGCTCGGTAAAAGATCTTGGTAAATGGCGGAGGAGTCCAGCGAGAAGACCCCCAAGACAGAAGAAGACCCCCGGAGCTGTGCAATAAACTATTTTTTCAAAAGTGTGGGTGTTTTTTTACTTTACATTTTACACCTTAGGTGAATGGGTAGGGGTACATCGTACCCCATACTCATTCACATAGGGTGGGGGGCCGGGATCCGAGGGCCCCCTTATAAAAGGGGGCTCCCAGATTCCGATAAGCCCCCGCCCGCAGACCCCGACAACCAACGGCCAGGGTTGTCGGGAAGAGGCCCTTGTCCTCATCAACATGGGGACAAGGTGCTTTGGGGTGGGGGGGCCGCACGGCCCCCCTTTCCCCAGGGCACCCCCCATTTTGAAGGCACGCGGCCTGGTACGGCTCAGGAGGGGGGGACGCTCGTTCGTCCCCACCCCTTTCCTGGCCGGCCAGGCTGTGTGCTCGGATAAGGGTCTGACATGGATTTGGGGGGAACCCCCACGCCGTTTTTCGGCGTAGGGAGTCCCTTTAAATCCATGCCAGGTTACGGAGCTAGCGCGGCGGCATTTACTGCCTACGCTAGCTACGTAACCTGAAGTTACGTTCTAAATGAACGGACTGCTCCGTGTGTGGGCAAGTCCGTTCATTTTCAAAAGTCCCGCGGACTTTGGCTGGCGGATTGTCCGCCGGAGAAGTCCGCGCGTGTGTGGGCAAGTCTGCGCGTGTGTGGGCAAGTCCACACGCTCGAAAAGTCCGGCGAAGCCAGCTGGAAAGTCCAGAGGATTGTCCGCTGGACTAGGTCCGCCGGCAAAAGTCCGCACGTGTGTACGCGGCATCAGGCTTACTGAGCTAATTAGCCACTTGGACCGTTTTAATGAGATAGCCAAGAAAAAAAAATACCAGGGTTATGGCTGATATCTTCAGCCATAATCCAGGTAAACCACTTGCAAACTGCACCATATATACTGCGGTCGGTAAGTGGCTATGCATGCATATTCTGCACAGGAAGTACGTTTTTTTGCTCTCGATGCTCTCTCCTGTAATGCTGTTCTCACACTCTCTCCTGTAGTGCTGTTCACACACTCTCTCCTGTAGTGCTGTTCACACACTCTCTCCTGTAATGCTGTTCACACACTCTCTCCTGTAATGCTGTTCACACACTCACTCCTGTAACGCTGTTCTCACACTCTCTCCTGTAAGGCTGTTCTCACACTCTCTCCTGTAATGCTGTTCTCACACTCTCTCCTGTAATGCTGTTCTCACACATGTATGCTGTTCTCCTATGCAAGTAAAGCTGAATTCTACATTCCACAATATCTAATTTTATCATGTAACCAACACATACTCTATGCTTGAAACAGGATCTTCCTACTGACCCCTCTGATGTATTAATATTTTCATTTAGATAAATAATGACAGTATGTATGGAGTGGACATCGAGAGGATCCCGGCATTGCAGAGACTGTGGGGTGTCCTTGCACTCACCTTGTACCAGATAACGGTAAGTGGGGGGCTTCCGTCTATAACTGCATCAAACTGTGCCGTCTCCCCACAGTTGGCGTGCACATCTTCTATAGTCACCTGCATATACGGGGGTCCTGGAAAACACAATACGTGTATATTCATTTTCAGATGGTCAACTAAATACATTGGAAGGATTTTTAGCAAAATGTGTTACAACCTTGCACCCTGCAGATTCTTCTCTTTAGGTATAAGCAGAATACCATTCCAGGTGGGTGCACTCTTTCTGGGTGCACGTGCTTATTTCTGAGAATATATTACTCAATACACTAGATGACCACACTCCAGTAAAAAAGTTAAAAAAATCTTCAAAGTTGTTGGCATGTTCTGTAAATTAAATGATGCAAATCCTCAAACAATCCATGTTAATTCCAGGTTGTGAGGCAAAGATCTATATAGAGGAATCAGGACCTCCGTCCTTCTGCTGGTGACCCCTCTAGTGATATAAAGATCTATCTAGAGGAATCAGGACTTCCTTCCTCCTGCTGGAGACCCCTTTAGTGATATAAAGATGGTGATCCCTCTAGCATACCTCCCAACATTTTGAGATGAGAATGAGGGTTACCTACTAGCAAACATAGGTAGGCATAGGATACGCCCCATGCCACAGCCTCTTAAAGGAGAATTAACCAAAAAAAGGTTTATTAAATCCACAAGGGCTTTTTTTTTTTTACCACTACTATTCCTTTATACTGGCTTTTAAAATTTACAAATGCAGCTATTTAGAATTTGGATTGAAGGTTTAGCACTGGGAAATACTTTTTGAAAGATAAAAACTATAAATATCAGACCAAAATGAGGGACGAATGAAGGGGAAAGAGGGACATTCCTCCAAATCAGGGACAGTCCCTCCAAATCAGGGATAGTTGGGAGCTATTCCCTCTAGTGATATTAAGATCTATATAGAGGAATCAGCACCTCCTTCCTCCTGCTGGAGATCCCTCTAGTAAAATAAAGATCTATATAGAGGGATCAGGACCTCCTTCCTCCTGCTGGTGACCCTTCTAATGATATACATTTTTGGCCAAAAAAGAAAACGCTATGCCTGGCGCAAACTCGACACATCACATCACCCAAAGAACACCATCTCAACAGTGAAACATGGTGGTGGCAGCATCATGCTGTGGGGATGTTTTTCAGCAGTCGGTGATCCCTCTAGTGATATAAAGATCCATATAGAGGAATCAGGACCTCCTTCATCCTGCTGGTGACCCCTCTAGTGATATAAATATCTATCTAGAAGAATCATGACCTCCTTCCTCCTGCTGGTGATCCCTCTAGTAATATAAATATCTATAGAGAAATCAGGACCTCCTTCCTCCTGCTGGTGATGGACCACTTGTTTTTTTTCTGCTGCCACTCTTCTATGTTTCCCTTCTTCCTGCTGGGGACCCCTTTAGTGATATAAAGATCCATATAGAGGAATCAGGACCTCCTTCCTCCTGCTGGAGACTACTTTAGTGATATAAAGATATATATAGCGGAATCAAGACCTCCTTCCTCCAGCTGGAGATCCCTCTGGTGATATAAAGATCCATATAGAGGAATCAGGACCTCCTTCCTCCTGCTGGTGATCCCTCTGGTGATATAAAGATCCATATAGAGGAATCAGGACCTCCTTCCGTCTGCTGGTGATCCCTCTAGTGATATAAAGATCTATATAGAGGAATCAGGACCTCCTTCCTCCTGCTGGTGATGGACCACTTGTTTTTTTTTTTCCTGCTGGAACTCTATGTTTCTATGCCTTCCAAATTGCATGCATGTGCATGTGTCCTTTTTTTTTTTCTTTTTCCAATTCTTTTTATTGAATTTATAAAATTGGTACTGGTATTGGTAGAAAGAAAAGAAATAGCTTCCACGGATAGAGAAGGAGGAACCACACTGCACGTGTGCAGTCTGAAGGGGTTGGAGTGGCTGCTAGGGGGCGCACCCTTGTAGGGTCCAGCACATCCTTCAGCAGGAGGGAGGACGATTAAAGGACCAGCAGTTTCTGCAGAGAGATTGCCAATGCTGTAAAATGTAATGCAGAATATAAAGACGTCCTGCGAGTCTCTGTATTGCATTAAAACTTTCATTTCCTAAACATTATCCCCTTTATCCTGCGACAATATCATTTTATTAATCTCCCTGCAAAGCTCCTGTTATTAATAAATGTGTTTGTGAAGATTCAGGCCGTGGGATGCCGTTAACGTGATTTAAGGACAATTAAATAATCATCGTGTTATTTGTGCTTCGGCAGAGCTCAGAAATATGTACTCATTTGTCTGGAAGAATACACTCCACAATTACCTGTCATTCCGAAATCACTTGTGGAACAGAAAATTTCCCTGCAAAATGCAATAATTATAAAAAAAATACTTTTCTTTTGTTAATGCGCAACTAAAGGCTGTTTATTCCCAATGTTATTCACTAAGAACAAGTCCCAGCACTGGCGTCATAATAGTAAATTGTGGGCAAATATCTTCATTAACTGCCTAAATCGAATAAAATATTCCCAATAACCACCAAGTGTAGCCCAAGTCAGTAGGACATTGTTGGAGATCTTATAGGATAATATTGGCCTGCTTTGCTGCTGTATCGCCCTCCTAGATAGGCGCTAGGATCGGATACATTTAGTTCTGGCTCATTGTACTCCACAGCAGATGACAGATCAGTGTTCCGGCCTGCCCCCGGTACCATGTGATTGCTGTGACCAATCACAGCAGATCACATGACAATTGTACACAATGAATGGCTTTGATTCATGCCATTCATTGTGTAGTGAGCTGCACGATTCTGGATAAAATGAGAATCACGATTTTTTTGCTTAGGATAACGATCACGATTCTGAAGAGCTTTTTAATTTGAAAGATTTACAACCCATAAACAATAGGTATTAGGTAGGGGTTATCAAACAAGATGGCAAAAAAAATAAAAAAATAAGACATAATACTATTTGCTTCAAGAAATGTAATGAAAAATAATGTAATGTGTAAAGAAATGAAAAAATTACCATTAAAGAGGAGGTCCGCCCACCCCACGAAATATTTAAAGTCAGTGGCTACAAATACTGCAGCTGCTGACTTTTAATATATGGACACTTACCTGTCCTGGGAGTCCGTGATGTTGGCACCCCAGCCGATCTTCGGATTGGCTGTTGGGTGCAGCCGCCGCCATTCCTGGTGAGGGAACCCAGCAGTGAAGCCTTTCGGCTTCACAGCCGGTTCCCTACTGTGCATGTTACATAGATACATACGGTAGTTACATAGTTACATACATAGTGACATAGTAGGTGAGGTTGAAAAAAGACACAAGTCCATCAAGTCCAACCTATGTGTGTGATTATATGTTAGTATTACATTGTATATCCCTGTATGTCGCGGTCGTTCAGGTGCTTATCTAATAGTTTCTTGAAAGTATCGATGCTCCCCACTGAGACCACCGCCTGTGGAAGGGAACTCCACATCCTTGCCGCTCTTACAGTAAAGAACCCTCTACGTAGTTTATGGTTAAACCTCTTTTCTTCTAATTTTAATGAGTGGCCACAAGTCTTGTTAAACTCCCTTCCGCGAAAACGTTTTATCCTTAATGTGGGGTCACCAGTACATTATTTGTATATTGAAATCATATCCCCTCTCAAGCGTCTCTTATCCAAAGAATAAGTTCAGTGCTCCCAACCTTTCCTCATAACTAATATCCTCCAGACCCTTTATTAGCCTTGGTTTTCCTTCTTTGTACTCGCTCCATTTCCAGTACATCCTTCCTGAGGACTGGTTCCCAGAACTGGACAGCATACTCCAGGTGCGGCTGGACCAGAGTCTTGTAGAGCGGCAGAATTATCGTTTTATCTCTGAAGTTGATCCCCTTTTTAATGCCGATATTCTGTTTGCTTTGTTAGCAGCAGCTTGGCATCGCATGCCATTGCTGAGCCCATCATCTACTAAGACCGCCAGGTCCTTTTCCATCCTAGATCGAAGCACGCTGCTCTTTCTGATTGGCCCGGCGGCTGAGGAAGGAGGCGTGGGGCCAAACTTGCGAGGGACAGCGTCGTCTCCAGAAGTGGGGAACGGTACCTGTCAAAAACTGGTAACCCACCCCCCACCCACAAAGGTGCTAAATGTAGCACCGGAGGGGGGGGGGGGGAGGAGACAGATAAGCGGAAGGCCCACTTTTGAGTGGAACTCCGCTATAAGTTATATTAGAGTCTTTTTTTTAGTACTCGCCGATACCAATAACTGATATACCTACTGCAATTTTTTTGTTTACACTTCAGCTGTCAGCAATGGTACAAAGCACTGTTTTACAAATGAAATACATTTTTTTTTTAATTTGTGTTTTTTTTGTGAAACGTGTAAATATGTTAAAAAGGTGTAAAAATAATAATGAACAAAGCAAACAAAAAAAAAGTTTTAATTATTAGTAGTTTATAAAAATAGAGGTAAAAAAAAATAAAAAATTTAATGGAGAAGGAGAAAAATTAGTTAATAAGGCTGATTAGAATAAATTAAGGGTTAATAACAGGTTAAACAGAGGAACAATTTAATAAAAAAAAAAGTATGTTTTTTACTTGACAGGCTGTTTTAAACTGATTTCATTTGCAGACCAAAGTTCATCCCTTTGATTTGTAAATAAATAAACAGAAGGACAGGTAAGAAGATACAATATTTCTTTTTATCCTGTCTCTTTCAGCACTGAGCAATGTTGTTGATAAACATTGCCAGCTGCTTTTTTTTGACAGCTGTGAGCATTGAACTGCTCTTCACTTTTTACATGAATTGCGGAAATGCTGGATTAAGATCTTGTGGGGGGTCGAATCGAGATCAATATCTTTTAATGATTAATCGTGCAGCTCTATTGTGTTGATCATTGTGATTGGTCACAGTGATTACATGGTACAGGCATGGGCACCCGCATGGGGGGCAAGGGGGAGCAAGTGCCCTCCCCCCCCGGAGCAAGGTGTCTGCACAGCAGCCCTCAAAATTTCCACTCACCTTCTCACATTTGGCGAGTGGAAATTAGTGGAGGGCAAGTGTGGACCAGGGGCCGAGTGGGCTGACAGTTTCCTGGCTGATCGCTTCTGGCAGAAATTAAAAAAGCAGACTACCGATCTTTTGTTTACATCACGTGAGCAGCTGTCATTGGCTGACAGTTGGTCACTTGGCAAGGGGCCAGGATCGGCCCCTTACTCCGATCTCATTGATCATTAATCACAGGCAGCTCATGCACGTCTATTGATGCCCTCCCGGCAATGCCTGCGCTTTATATGACGACTAAGCCCCTCCCCTTCATGATATTGTCGAAAAAGGGGCAGAGCATGGGTGACCTTAAAATGATGACCCCCCCCCCCCCCTCTGAAAAAAGTCCTGCTGACACCCATGGGTACAGACAGGGCCATTCAAAGCCAATCTGTACCATGTGATTAGCTGTGGGCAATCACAGCTAATCACAGCAATACACAATGAATGAAACTATGGTTGTTTATTATAGTGATATTTACTGTTATAAGCAATCATTGGGTGTAATAAAAAAATCCTGATCACCTCCCCAGAGTAGTACAGTGTTACTATGGTAACACGGTATTGTTCTGGTCGCAGTATGCAAAAAAGAAAAAAGCAAAAAAAAGCAAAAAAAAATGTAATACATTTTTTTTTTTTAACTGAAAAAAAATGTAAATTTTTTTTTTTTTACATGCTATCACCAGTCAGTGTCCCTGTTTACTGCCACGCCAGTTATATGATGATGCTTTACTGCACTGGTGACAGTACGTACATTTTTTTTTTTGTTAAATTGAAAAAAAAAACAATATTTTTTTAATTTCCTAATTTCCCCAAAAAATGTGACAAAAAATTACAACCATAAAAAAACTTGTCATGCCTCTGCTGTTACTATAAATACCTTGGACTGTCTACTTTCCAAAAAGGGGTCATATGGGGGGTATTTGTACTGTTCTGGCATTTTTGGGCCTCAAGAAATGAGTCTGTACATCAGGATTGATACATTTTCAGATATACAGTATCTCACAAAAGTAAGTACACCCCTCACATTTTTGTAAATATTTTCTTCTAAATTTTTATGTGACAACACTGAAGAAATGACACTTTGTCTACAATGTAAAGTAGTGAGTGTACAGCTTGTATAACAGTGTAAATTTGCTGTCCCCTCAAAATAACTCAACACACAGCCATTAATGTCTAAACCGCTGGCAACAAAAGTGAGTACACCCATAAGTGAATATGTCCAAATTGGGCCCAATTAGCCATTTAGCCCTCCCAACACAAATCCCCCCTAAATTACCACTCTTAGCACCCCCCCCCCCTCCCAAATGTCTCCAACTAGAGCAATCATTACCCCCTGCTGCCCCCCAAATTTCCCCTCCCAACATAAACTTCCCTAAATCACCACTCTTAGCACTCCCCCCCCCCCCAAATATCCCCAACCAGAGCAATACTTACCCCCTGTTGCCAACAAAATACCCCCTTCCAACATAAATCCCCCCCTTCACAATCTCCTTGTGGTGCCCCCCACCTCACATGATACCACAGTGCCCAGGGCAGAAACCCCTCCTGCCCACCCCTTGTCCTGGCCCTGACCCCGAGCGTCTACTTAGCGTCTCCTTCGGAGGTAGCGCTATACTGATTTTCAACAAAACAGCATTTAGTGCTCTCCAAGGTAACCTTGGGTTCCACAAGCCCCCTGCCCAAAATGACTCCCGTCACAATGGAGCACTATTCCTCCCAATGACACCAATGATGGGCCCCCATAAACTCCGAAGGACAGTATGCTGGCCCTTGTTTAGGAAGTTCGGAGACCCACTGTTTGGACAATTAATCTGCTTCTCATTTCTTTTTCTTTGCAAACCAGTACAGCCATGTATTCTTAGCACTTTCTGTAGATTTTTTTTTTATCTCTCTGATCTACAGCGCAGATGTAAAGCAACCTAATAAAAAATCAATGTATTTCTTTAGAATGGCTTTGCAACAACATCTATGAAAGATTGGCATCTCCCAAAGGCTTCTATGGAAACACATCTCGATGTATTCTACTGTATTGTACTCTATATGCCTGTCATCTTTTTACCTAATGTAATCTCTATCATTTTAAGGAAAGAATGAAAAATACTTTCCTGTTTTAGACTTGGTTCACACCTACAGGTGCAACCGAGTGCAAATTAATAATATATTATGTTATAATATTCTGGCAAATTAACAACTCCAACCCCCCCCCCCCCACTTTTCACCCCCTTTCTGCCCAGGCCAAATTTCAGCTTTCAGCGCTCTCACACTTTGAATGACAATTGCGCGGTCATACAACACTGTACCCATTTTTTTCACACAAATAACGTTTTCTTTTGGTGGTATTTAATCACCGCTGGATTTTTACATTTTTTGCTAATTAACCACTTTATGCGCGACGAGGCACCCAAACAAAATTGACGTCAATTTTTCCCCACAAATAGAGCTTTCTTTTGGTGGTATTTGATCGCCTCTGCGGTTTATATTTTTTGCGCTATAAACAAAAAAAAATGCTTAAATTTTGAAAAAAACACAACATTTTTAACCTTTTGCTATAATAAATATCCCCCAAAAATATATAAAACATTTTTTTTCCCTCAGATTAGGCCGATACGTATTCTTCTACATATTTTTGGTAAAAAAATAAGCGTTTATTGATTGGTTTGCGCAAAAGTTATAGCGTTTACAAAATAGGGGATAGTTTTATGGCATTTTAATTAATATTTTTTTTTTATTAGTAATGGCGGTGATGAGCGATTTTTATCGTGACTGCGACATTATGGTGGCTACATCGGACACTTTTGGCGCGATTTTGGGACCATTCACATTTATACAGCGATCAGTGCAATTAAAAATGCACTTATAACTGTGTAAATGACACTGGCAGTGAAGGGGTTAACCACTAGGTGGCGCTGTAGGGGTTAAGTGTGCCCTAGGGAGTTATTCTAACTGTGGGGGAGGGGTAAGCGGCATAGCAAGTTTTTTGAAGTTGTCATTTCTTGTCATCATTTTTTGAAAGATAATGAAAAAAAAAAAATTCCAATATTTTTTTTTTTTTTTTTTTTTACATACTATCACCAGTGCAGTACAACATATAACTGGTGTCATTAGGGACACTGACTGGTGACAGTATGAAAAAAAAATGTTATAACTTTTTTTTATTCCAGTTTTTTTTCTTTTAAGATTTTGTTTCACACACTGTGACCAGAGCAATATAATGTTACCATAGTAACATCGTACTACTCTGGGGAAGTGATCAGGATTTTTTTTAATTTTTTTTTACATTATGTTTGCCTATAGCAATGTATTACAATGTATAAACAAGCATTTTACTGAATGAAACTGATTCATTCAGTCTGTTTTGTTGTATTAACTGTGATTGGTCAAAGCTAATCAAACGGTACAGATGGGCTGTGATTATCCCTGTCGGCATTCTCCTCCTTGCTTCCACCATGCTTCTCCTTTTAGCCAATCGGGTTATGGGTATCAGACCCGCTTCCCGATTGGCTGGGAGGAGGATCAGTGTTGCAACAGCGAATATTTAGTTACAACACACCTGGGTGGGCTCAGGACGCAATACTCTGCGCCCCGAATTCTATTAGAGCCTCTGGCTCTAATCAGTGCTGCAAAAAACACCCCCCCCTGCCCACCCCCGCCATAGGAATTCATGCGCCCGGTGTCCTGAAACGGCCATTTTGGTAGGGCGGGGCTTTGCTTCCTCATGTGAGAGCCTCCAGCAAAGAGAAAACTGAGCAGCACAATAGTGACTTCACCAAATCTCACACCAAATCTGCTGAGACTGGGGGCCAGAGGCAGAAGTGCCTTAGATTTCTCGACAGCAGTGTGTCTAGGAGAACAGTCTGTGGGGACATCCTGAAAAGGGAGATGGGATTGGTAACAGTGTGTTGAGAAAAACAATCTAATATGAGTGTGGTGTGCTGTAGCATTGGTTAGAGACTGCAGACATGACACAGGAGATGGTCAGAGACTGCAGACATACTACAGGAGATGGTCAGAGACTGCAGTCATAATACAAGATATGGTCAGAGACTGCAGACATGATACAGGAGATGTTCATATATTGCAGACATGATACAAGAGATGGTCAGAGACTGCAGACATAATACAGGAGATGGTCAGAGACTGCAGACATAATACAGGAGATGGTCAGAGACTGCAGACATGATACAGGAGATGTTCAGAGATTGCAGACATGATACAAGAGATGGGCAGAGACTGCAGACATAATACAAGAGATGGTCAGAGACTGCAGACATACTACAGGAGATGGTCAGAGACTGCAGACATGATACAAGAGATGGTCAGAGACTGCAGACATGATACAAGAGATGGTCAGAGACTGAAAACATACTACAGGATATAGTCAGAGACTGCAGACATACTACAGGAGATGGTCAGAAACTGCAGTCATAATACAGGAGATGGTCAGAGACTGCAGACATGATACAGGAGATGGCCAGAGACTGCAGACATTATACAGGAGATGGTCAGAGACTGCAGACATGATACAGGAGATGGTCAGAGTCTGCAGACATGATACAGGAGATGGTCAGAGACTGCAGACATGATAAAGGAGATGGTCAGAAACTGCAGTCATAATACAGGAGATGGTCAGAGACTGCAGACATGATACAGGAGATGGCCAGAGACTGCAGACATTATACAGGAGATGGTCAGAGACTGCAGACATGATACAGGAGATGGTCAGAGTCTGCAGACATGATACAGGAGATAGTCAGAGACTGCAGACATGATATAAGAAATGGTCAGAGACTGCAGACATGATACAAGAGATGGTCAGAGACTGAAAACATACTACAGGATATAGTCAGAGACTGCAGACATACTACAGGAGATGGTCAGAAACTGCAGTCATAATACAGGAGATGGTCAGAGACTGCAGACATGATACAGGAGATGGCCAGAGACTGCAGACATTATACAGGAGATGGTCAGAGACTGCAGACATGATACAGGAGATGGTCAGAGTCTGCAGACATGATACAGGAGATGGTCAGAGACTGCAGACATGATAAAGGAGATGGTCAGAAACTGCAGTCATAATACAGGAGATGGTCAGAGACTGCAGACATGATACAGGAGATGGCCAGAGACTGCAGACATTATACAGGAGATGGTCAGAGACTGCAGACATGATACAGGAGATGGTCAGAGTCTGCAGACATGATACAGGAGATAGTCAGAGACTGCAGACATGATATAAGAAATGGTCAGAGACTGCAGACATGATACAAGAGATGTTCAGAGACTGCATTTATAATACAGGAGATGGTGCGAGACGGCAGTCATAATACAGGAGATGGTCAGAGAATGTAGACATGATAAAAGAGATAGTCAGAGACTGCAGACATGATACAGGTGATGGTCAGAGATTTTTTTTTCTTTTTTTTTCTCCCACAGGTAGAAGGTAGAGAGAAAGAACTCTTCCTCCTCATAAATTAATAAAAAGGAAAGGGGTATATCATAGAATTTATTTATAAAAACAAAGTATTCCAAAAAGTACTAAAGGGGGTAGTAAGGGGCTTTTCACTTAATATATAATTTGGAGTTTTTCGAGGATAAGGGGTGTGGGAGGGGGGGGGGGGGGGGTGAGGGAGAGGGAGAGTAAGGGGGGGGGGGGGGGAGAAAGGGGAGGAGGAAGAAGGGAAGAAGAGGGAGGGGAAGGAAGGGGAATAGATAGGAAAGGGAAAAGAGAGAAAAGGGGAAGGGTGAGTTGGAAGAGAAGGGGGAAGAAAGAGAAAGAGGAAAATAAGGGCATTACAGGATAGATCCATTTTAGGTGTAAGTGTTTTCGTCTTATTTAAATGTAATGTAAAGGTCTATATGTATTTTTTGAAATGATATGAAAGTTTTATGTGTATAAAATAATTGAATAAAAATAATTGAAAAAAATTAAAATAAAAGAGAGACTGCATACATGATACAAGAGATGGTCAGAGACTGCAAACATAGTACAGGAGATGGTCAGAGACTGCAGACATGATACAAGAGATGGTCAGAGACTGCAGACATGATACAAGAGATGGTCAGAGACTGCAGACATGATACAAGAGATGGCCAGAGACTGCAGACATGATACAAGAGATGGTCAGAGACTGCGGGCATGGTACAGGAGATGGTCGGAGTCTGCAGTCATACTACTTGAGTGGTTGAAAACTGAGCATGTGACCCAGAAGTGGCCAATCATTGGAAGATATGCTATGGTAGATGTCAGAGACTGCAGATATGCTACAACAGACTGATAGAGATCACTGCTTATAGCCCCTTCTGTACCCACATCTGTGCTCCCTACAGACCTCTTACAAATTACTAGCCCCACATTTAATATTCCTCACAGCACTCGATCCATTATAAAAGCTCAGAAAAAAAAAATAAACACATAAAAAGAGAAAAATGGATCGGAAGGCTCAGAAAAAGAACAAGATGTGAAGGAATGAAATCAAGACATCTATGTAGGAAGAACCGGTCTAATGAAGAGTTTTCCTTCGCTGGTCCTGAGTCAGCAGCTGGCCAGAGAAAACATTGACGAGAGCCACACGAGAAGCAGCAAAGGTCCACAGCATGGACATCAGGGATATAGAAAGGAAATGGAGGAGAAAGAGCAGCGATCAGCGAGAAGTTCCCGATAGTCTTCCAGAAAGAGCTGACTTCTCTTATTCCTCATTTTCAGAGTCTTTGATTTTATGTTTAAATTGCACAGTCAGGTTGAAAAAAAAAGACCTTCGAGACCAATTCAAAGAAAAAAAAATGTAATTACTTGCATTCTCAAGAACTTAAAGTGGTTGTAAACCTCTGAAATGAGGAATGAACAAAGCATATCCTTCTATAGTTTGTACTTGCCTCATTCCAAAGCACTTAATGTTCAATCCTTCTCTTCTCATTCCTCTGCTATCTGCATGAATCACTTCTCACAGCCTATGCCAGGGTTTCTCAACCTGGGTTCCTCTAGAGGTTGCAAGGGGTTCCTTGAGTTCCCACTGACACCCTTGTTTTTTTTAGCTATCTATAAGTGGGTTATTCTTTCCAATGTCCACAAGTGTAAGGGGCATTCTTCCCACTGGCTATCACACTAATGCAAGGTGTCTCAACTAGGGTTCCTCCAAAGGTTGCTAGGGGTTCCTTGAGCAATGACCAATTTCTGCCTCTCAGATAAGTTCCCACTGACACCATTGACCTTTTTAGCTATCTGTAAGGGGGTAATTCTTCCCAATGACCACAACTGTAAGGAGCATTCTTCCCACTGACCATCACACTAATGTATCATGAGTTGTAGATATAGTAAAACTTAGTAGTGGCAGGGCTGGTGATAGCCTATTTTGTGCCCTAGGCAAGACCAGCCACTTGCAGCCCCCCCAGAGAGAAGGGGTTGAAGGAGAGGGGCTGAGAGAGAGGGAGGGCGGCTGAGAAAGGGGGGCTGATAAAGGGGGGGCTGAGAAAGGGGGGGCTGAGAAAGGAAGAGATGAGATCTTAGGGGAGCGGAATCAGGTGGGTGAGGTCAAGGAGGAGGCAGTGCCACGGTGGAGCTCTTCTCCAGAATCACAGGCTCTTAGGCTCCCAGCCGGCCCCTCGCTGATCATGGCCAAGTGACGATGGATGCCCGGCCACCCGCACCTCCCCAAGGGTGCTGCTGATTGCTGCCAGCTGCCGCGCTGCCACAGACAGTTCTGGTGCTAGACAGCCAGGTAGAGGACGAGGCGCACTGACAAGCTCCAGATGCCCTCTCCTCCCAGTGGAGAGTTGGTAAGCCAGCGGCCATGGCTGCCCCCTAGGCAGCAGTGCGCCCTAGGCGGCTGCCTAGTTTGCCTAGTGGTAGCGCCGGCCCTGAGTAGTGGTTCCCTGAGACTGGAAACATGCCAAACTGCACCCCTACAAGATGCATGAGCATTAAGTGTGAGCAAAAAATCCCCCCCCCCAAAAAAACTGAGCCCTAAATGCATGATCACACCCTAGGCATAAATTCCCCCTCCTCCCAGTTAAAATGTCCCCCCCATCCCCCAAATCCCCCCAGCACAATCCCCCCCCCCCCCAAAAAAAAGCGACTTGGAGCTGTGATAGCCGCAAAAGGTGGCTCTACAAAGTATTGACTTTAGGGGGGGTGAATAGTTATGCACATTGACTTTTTCTGTTATTTTGTCCTATTTGTTGTTTGCTTCACAATAAAAAAAAAAAAAAAAATCTTCAAAGTTGTGGGCATGTTCTGTAAATTAAATGGTGAAAATCCTCAAACAATTCATGTTAATTCAAGTTTGCGAGGCAACAAAACATGAAAAATGCCAAGGGGGGGTGAATACTTTTGCAAGGCACCAGGGGCGGACTGACCATTCGGCCACTCGGGCACTGCCCGAGGGTCCCGGGCCACTAGGGGGCCCCATCAGGGTTGCCAGCCTCAGTAAAATCTCTGAAATGTCCCTTACCGACATCCTTTTGGTCTAAAAATCCAGATATTATAGCTGCCCCACCTCTCCAGTACCTTCTCACCCAATAGAAACATGTCTGTGTATACTGTGTGTACATGTATGTGTATACTGTGTGATTGTATACTGTGTGTGTGTGTATGTGTATACTGTGTGGCCCCCTAATCTCTGATTGCCTGGGGGCCCCATAATCTCTGATTGCCTGGGGGCCCCATAATCTTCTATTGCCTGGGGGCCCCATAATCTCCTATTGCCCGGGGGCCCCATAATCTCCTATTGCCCGGGGGCCCCATGAGTTGTCAGTCCGCCCCTGCAAGGCACTATATACGCAGTGGAAAGGGCTCACAGAGTCCCTACTAGGCCATTAGCACCGGGACATCCCCCCCGAGACCGTTTTTAGCAAGATTGCTGAATTACAGAGAAATGATCCTAAGACTGTCCAGAGAACGAAGAAACATACAGTTTAATGGAACAAGAGTTTCCTTCTACCCCGATTTTTCGGGCCGAGGTACAGAGGAGAAGATCACGTTTTTTCTGATGTTAAAAAAAGCCTGCAGAAACTGAAATATGCAATGCTGTATCCTGTAAAACTCACATTCACCTCCAGGGGGCAAGCCCACTTCTTTGAGAAAGCTGCCGAAGCATTAGCGTGGCTGGATACCAAGGAGAACGCTCTCAGACAAGCTCAGAGCATTAGAGTGGTCTTGCTATGACCCCAAGGAGTTAACCATTACGAATGGTATGTGGTCCTGGTTATCACTGGTGGACTGCTGCCACATATCTGTGGAACTGACAACCCTGCTGCCCAAGGTTCCAGGGGAACGATACTTTCCACATTACCCTGCAACACACCCACAAGCTCCTTTAAGATGACGACAGTATCAGTACTCTGCTGGAATATTAGGGAGCTAAATGACCCTCTAAAACGCACCATGGTGTCTTTGCTATGTAAATACTTACCTGCAATTTGTGCCCTACAGGAGACGCATCTCACGCTGACTCTGTTACCTGTTTGGGTTTCCGGTGGGTGGGGAGGGCGTACCACTTCATATTCTAGAGGTGTGAGTGTACTGGTGCATAGACTTGTGCAATTTGTTTAGTTCCAAATTCGTTTTTTAACGAATGTTGACAAATTTCAATTTCCGAATTTTCGAATTTCCAAAAATGCAAAATGTCGGAATTTCGGAAATTGAAAAATTCTGAATTTTTTGGAAATTCAGAATTTGTAAATTCAAAATTTTGCATATTGGAAAATTCTAAATTTCGTCAATTCTAAATTTCATAAATTCAAAATTTTGTAAATTGGAAAGTTTGTAAATTGGGAAGTTCGGAAGTTTGAAATTTCGGAAATTCGGAAGTTCGGAAATTCGGAAATTCATATATTTGAAAGTTCAAAATTTTATATATTTGAAAATTCGAAATTTCATATATTTGAAAATTCGAAATTTCATATATTTGAAAATTCGAAATTTCATATATTTGAAAATTTGAAATTTCATATATTTGAAAATTCGAAATTTCATATATTTGAAAATTCGAAATTTCATATATTTGAAAATTCAAAAATTTGGAAATTTGAAAATTCTAAAATTTGGAAATGTGAAAATCCAAAAATAAGAATGAAAATCTGAAAATTCAATAGAACGAAAATCTGAAAATTTGAAAACCAGAAAATCTGAGATAATAACTAATAATAAATATCTAGGGCTGTGGAAATTAAAGAATAATTCCTCGATTAATCGTTCATTTTTTTGATCAATCAAAAAAAATTTGATCGATCAAAAAAATTAACTATGCTCTCTGCCGACTTCCGGGTCTTCAGGGAGTTCCGTCGGAGATCCGGTGATGTCACGGACATCGACATCACCGGACTCCTCCCCCTTCCCCAAGTGCCTCCGTCTGCTAACGAAGGGAAGGGGGGAGGAGTCCGGTGATGTTGAAGTTCTGATTGAACGTAACGCGTACGGGGGAGGAGCTACGCATGACGTCACCCGCTGCTTCCCTACGGAACTAACACGATTGTCGGCTTTACATGCTGTGTTTTTATCATCTTTATGTGAGTAGTTTGTGTTTGAACACAAAAATGAAATCTTATACTTAAGTGGTGAGCACTTCGATCTTTTCTTTCTACCCATGATCTGCGTCCTTACTGAGATCTAAGGAGACGCGAGAGAAGTTTATGGTCCGTGTTAACCCTTTTGATACCCGCTTGCATGGCCACCTTGTTTGCACAGGGGGTCCATGCCATAAGGTGAGAGTGATTAGTTAGACCGGAGGTGGAGGGATTGTCACGCTACTGTTGAAAAAAAATGACTTACGTCAGTGCTACACTTTGAATTTAAAACGTATTTGTGTGAACTGTGAAGTTAAGTCATGGATTGTGGAAACTAACTAGTGTCAGGTGATTGTATATAGTGTATACCACATTTACCACTGACTAATGCAGAGTTGCAATGCAAAGCGATCAGCTAAAAGTAGTTGGATCTGTATGTGCGTTATAATTCATCGAAATTAGTCAATTAATTGATTTAAAAAAAATAGATTAATCGAACACAAAAATTTTAATCAGTAACAGCTCTATAAATAACAAATTATATGTATTGGAATTTCATGTCAAATTTGGCTGTTAGAGTACGAATTTATTCGAAGTTACGAATTATCTGAAATAACGAATGCCGTATTTAGATGAATGGAATGTAACAATTTAATAATAAGAAGAAACAAGAATAATAATAAAACCTTTTTTATTATTATTATTATTTATTAATTTGTTCCATTCCATTTGTTTAGATGCGGCATTCGTTATTTCGGACAATTCGTAACTTCAGATAAACTTGTATTTGTTACGTTCACAAACAGACAAATTTGAAAGGAAATTCCAATACCTATAATTTAATAGTTAGTTATTATTTTAAATTTTACTGATTTTCTTTCTTTTTTTTCAGATTTTCAAATTTTCGAATTTTCGAATTTTTGAATTTTACGAATTTTCGAATTCCGAAAATTTGGAATTCGAAAATTCGAAAATTCGGTAATTCGAAAATAATTTGAAGATTTGGAAATCCGAAATTCGAAAACTCGGAGATGAGTTTTCGAATTTGCAAATTCCCGAAAAATGCAAAAAAACAAATGAAACGAAAAGGAAAACTAACAAATTTTTGTCAATGCACATGTCTACTGGTGCATAGCTCTCTAGATTATGAGGAGATTGATTTGGTGATAGATGCTGAGGGGAGGTATGTTTTCTTATTATGTCGTTTATACTCCCTTAAATGTATTCTTGCTTTTGTTTACATACCACCTCCATATAATAACCAAACTTTAATTCTGCGTACACACGGTCGGACTTTCCGGCAGAAAAAGTCAGACGGAATCTTTTCATCGGATATTCCGATCATGTGTGGGCCTCATCAGACTTTTTTTTTCTAAAATTCTGATGGACCTAGAAATAGAACATGTTTTAAATATTTCCGACGGAGCCAATTCCTATCGGGAAAACCGCTCGTCTGTATGCTGTTCCGACGGACCAAAAACGACGCATGCTCTGAAGCAAGTACGAGACGGCAGCTATTGACTACTGGCTATTGAACTTCCTTTTTCTAGTCCTGTTGTACGTCACCGTGTCCTAGACGGCCGGACTTTGGTGTGATCGTTTGTATGCAAGACAGTTTCAGCGGAATTCCGTTGGAACTCCTTCGGTAAAACCTTTCGATTTTATTTCGACGGATAAAACGGTCGTATGTACGCGGCATTAGAGCAATGCTGACATATCACATGAAATATCCTGAGGTACCACTTTATGTCCTGGGGGTTTTTAATTGCTATACAGACCTTGCTTTAGATAAACAGCCCCCAGTCACGGCAGGACAGGGAACTAAACGTACTGCTCTGAAAAAATATATAGAGGAGGTGGGGTGGAAGAATCCGTGGCGGGCTAAAAACCTGGGGCTGAAGCAGTTCTCTTGTTTTTCTAAGAGCTACTCCTCGTTGTCTCGTATAGACCTGTGTTTGTGTTCATTTGCTGCAGAAAGATATATTTCAGAGGTTACATATGCCCTCGGGAGTGTATCGGATCACTTCCCTCTAGTGGTGCAGTTGGAGGTACGCCTACCCTCAGATCTGGTTAGGGCCCCGTGGAAGTTAAATGCCTTCTGGCTTCATCTCTTCCCCTCCCATGAGCACATTGTATCACAAATCCTAGAATCCTGGCTTATACATACAGATGAGGTGAATACCAATGTCACCTGGGAGGCTTTGAAGGCTATGCTTAGAGGAATCCTTATTAGGGAGATTCAAGCTATCAAGCATAACACAAATGTTCAGAGGGAGGACATGGAACAGATGGCAGGTGACTTGTAGAAAGCTTTCATTGCTGACCCAACAGATAGTACCAGAGAGGCATGGTTGGCCTGCATCACTGCTTCGGCAATGGAGAAAAAGAGATTTTTTGACAAGTTGGCTTTCTATGAGGAGGGTGAGCCCACTGGTCAACTATTAGTGAAAATTGCCCATGCCCAACAAATGTCACCTTCCATTGGAGCGCTACGCTCACATACCAGGTGAGTGACTAATTCTCCATCCCAGATTACTATTCTTCCATGTATGAATCCAAACAAAGCTATACGATAGATTCCCTGACCGAGTATCTTACTACTGTGCAACTTCCCTTCATGTCTGCCTCCTCCAGGCAGCAATTAGATGCCCCCTTGACCTTGAAGGAATTGAAGATGGCGACCAGTGCGTTTTCCCAACTCCAAAGCTCCAGGAGATGACGGCTTGCCCATAGAGGTTTATAAACACTATGCAGAGTGTATACTTCCTAGACTGCTGAAGGTACTTAATGATGCTAGGGAGAGGGGTGTTCTTCCCCAATCTATGACCAGAGCCAATATTGTATTAATATTGAAGCCAAATAAGGATCCCCTTGATCCAGGATCTTATAGGCCTATTTCCCTTTTGCAAAAAGATGTCAAGATTTTGGCGAAAGTTCTGGCTCTGCGCTTAAACAAAGTAATCTCCTCGATTGTCCACTCTGATTCATGCCCCAAAAATCGGCGGCCATCAATTTGCGACAAATTTTCCTCAATATCCAATATAAGCTTGGATAATGGCGGAGACCGAGTATTAGTGTCCCTTGATGCCCACAAGGCTTTCGATAGCATTGAATGGGAATATCTCTGGGCAGTCATGCACAAATTTGGGTTTGGAGACCGGTTCATTTCCTGGGTACAGCTACTATATAGCTCCCCAGTTGTGACCATCCGGGAGGGTGGCAGGATATCCTCGAGCTTTAATCTACACAGGAGGTACAAGGCAGGGCTGCCCCCTGTCCCCTCTTTTGTTTGCCCTGGCCATAGAGCCTCTGGCTGCCCTTATCCGTTCTAATACTATTATACAGGGATTTAGGTACGGGGAACTTCATGAAAAAATAATGATGTATGCCGATGATACTATGACTTTCCTCGGTGATACATCTACTTCTCTATGAGAGGCTATGACGGTGATAAGGGAGTTTGGGGAGTTCTCCGGTTTGGTCATAAATTGGACTAAGTCTTCCATTATGTTGCTGGATGTGACACCTGACCCCTCTTTACTGACCATACAGGAGATTCCGCTTTCCGGGTCTTTAGGCATACAGGTTACCCCCTACCCGTTAGACTATGTCAGACTTAATCTGACCCCTTTACTCAATTGCTGTCGCGATCGGGTTAAGATATGGAGCAGGCTAAAGATATCTCAGGTGGGACAGATAAATCTTATAAAGATGATTATGATGCCACAGTTGCTCTATATACTACACTACACAATACCCCCATGGTCATCTTGTTGAAAAAGGTAATTTTCATTACTTAGAGAGGCCTTTCCCCTCCACAATGCACTTCTACTACATGCAGCTTCAGCATGCAGTCAGGGCGCAGGGAGGAGGGGATCAATGGGTCTTGGATTCTACCTCTGTCTTCAATTACGTGTTTGAGGTCACCAGCTATAAAGGATTTATCTCCTGCAGCTATGCCATGCTCCTCAACCTTTTCCATGGGGACTCGCCTCATAAGGTGGTATCGCAGTGGAAACAGGATGTTGGAGTCCTTGATGAGGAGCAGTGGGAGGAAGCCCTACAGGCTGTTCCCCAGTGTTCTCTGAACGTGGCTCAGCGCTTGTCGCAACTATATATCCTCTTGAGGGTCCACTACACAGCGGCCAGGTTGGCACCTGCACCAGATGCAGTAGAGATCATGGGGATTTGATACACCTCCTATGGAGATGCCCAAAGCTCCATTTATATTGGAAACAGGTCTTAGACATGCTTAATAGGATCTTTCAGACTATAATCCCAGCTGAAACCAAGCACTGCCTGCTGGGTATTCTAGACATACTTCCCATTGAAGATATCCCTAGACAGGCTGTAGCAAGAGCTCTCTTCCATGCCAGAAAAAATGATTCTGAGACACTGGAAATCCACAGAGACCCCCACGTTGCAGGAATGGATTACCCAAATGGGTGACACTATTCGATTGGAGAAGCTCATTTATCAACACAGGGGTAAAAGCGACAAATTCGGCCCCATGGTTGGATGTCCCGGGCCTAGTCCCAGTAGACCTGGTGTATGACCGACTATGACCGACTATTCTATATTGTACGGCTGTACTTTATATTGATGGATAAGGTGTTATTTGAATGCATGGGCGGGTGGGGTGTCATTCTGCAGAATGTTTTGTTTAACCCTTTCCCGCTGAGCATACGCAGATATGCGTACTCGGCTTTCGGGGGTTATACTGGGATGATGCCCGCAGCTGCAGACATTATCCCGGTACCGTTGTTTAGAGCGGGCGATTGGCTATCCAGGTATAACAACTGATGTGAGCTCGCGCAGCAAAGAAAACAAATACGGAAGTCGTGCCCGCATATGTAAACGGTGTTCAAATCACACATGTGAGGTATCGCTGCGATCGTCAAAGCAAGAACAATAATTCTAGCACTAGACCTCCTCCGTAACTCTAACCAGGTAACCATAAAACATTTTTAAAGCGTCACCTATGGAGATGTATAGATGTATAGTTTGTCGCCATTCCACGAGTGTGTGCAATTATAAAGCGTGACATGATTGGTATCTATTTACTCAGCGTAGCATCTTCTTTCACATTATATAAAAAAATTGGGCTAACTTTACTGTTTCGTTTTTTTAAAATTCATGAAAGTATCTTTTTCCCCAGAAGTTATGCTTAAAACATCGCTGCACAAATACTGTGTGACATAAAATATTGCAACAATCACCATTTTATTCTCTAGATTCTCTGCTAAATATATATATATATATATATATATATATATAATGTTTGGGGGTTCTAAGTAATTTTCTAGCAAAAAATACAGATTTTAACTTGTAAGCACCAAATGTCAGAAATAGGCTTAGTCATGAAAGGGATAATGTACTGAATTTATATATGCTGAAATTTACAGATCTTGTCTACCAGTTTTGCTCTGGACCATGTATGTACAATTTCTTTCTATGCTCAAAAAAAACTTATTGTTTGAGAAAAAAGAAAATAGGTAAGTACACAAATCTATTTTTATACGGGTTAGACAGGATGGGTAGGAGGAGGGGGGACATTTTAAGCATAGCTATAGTTAGGGTTTTCTTTCACTTTAATGTGGACCTAAACTCAAAAGGTGAAGATTTGCAATGTTATAATGAGGCATTAAAAGGTGTTAATTGTGCCTAAACTATAACCTAAAAAAAAGCATCTTTTGTCTTGAATTTGTCGTGAAAACTAGCAATGCACTTCCAGGTATACGAGTGTGCCTAGGCACTCCTGCCCTGTAGCCTCATAGCCAAGGGGTGGGCAGGAGGGGAAGCTGCCCTGGGCTCTGTGGTATCATTTGAGGTGGGGGGCACAAGGAGATTAGAGGGGAGGGGATTTGTGTGGGAAGGGGGAATTTGGGCACGGCAGGGGTAAGTAAAGTTCTAGGAGAGGAAATTTGGGATGGGGGTGCCACGACTGGTGATTTAGGGGCATTTGTGTTGGGAGGGAGGAGAAGATTTTTGCTAGGAGGGGGGATTTGGGTGAAATTTGTGCTGGGGGGGGGGTTGAAGGTGGTGGTGGTGGGGGAGGGCAGGGTTATGTGTACTATAAGGGTAAATTTTAGAGGTAGAAGATTAAGGGGGGAGGATTTTTTTTGGGGGGGGGGGGGGGCATTTGAGATGGGGGGAGATGGGGGGGGAAATATGTGCTGAAAGGGGGGATTTGGGGGAATTTGTGCTGGGAGGGGGGGTTTGAAGGTGGGGGGAGAAGATGTGTACTAGGATGGGAAATTAAAAGGCAGAGGATTAGGAGCGGTAAATCTTTATTTTGGGGGGGGGGGGGCATTTGAGCTGGGGGGATTTGGGGGTGGAGCAAAGATTTGTGCTGAGAGAGGGGATTTCAGCAGGGGGGCGGATTTGTTCTGGGGGGAGGGGGGATTTATTCTTAGGGGTTAAGAATGCTGATTGTTGCTTAGTGTTTTTTTTGGGGGGGGGATTTTTATCCAAAATCCTACACCTTGGAGGGGGATGGGGCGCAGTTTGGCATGTTCGCCCTGAGCTCTGGATGATCCTTGTCCTGGCACTGCTCATAGCTGCTCTGCTGTCTCTGATTGGTAGCCTTGTGAGGTTTGGTGACGTCACTACTGTGCTTCTCACTGTTGTCCTTGCTGGACGCTCTACCATGAGGAAGCAAAGCCCAGCCTCTACCAAGAAGGCCACTTGCACATGGAGACGGAGTGCAGAACAAGTCACGGAAAGACGGTAATGGGGAAAAGATCAGCTGCAGAGGGACCACACACAATACTGGTGACTAGTCCTTTGTCCTCTGCCTCTACCTTTTGGGTGCAAACACTCGGTAGACAACACTAGCCGAGTCCATTCATGGGTGACAGGGTTGATCTAAAAAAAACTTACTGCCAAGGTCCAACTGTATGTGGCACCATCTGGTCACCTAGTCATCTGGGCAAGAAAGGTCTACTACCCTTGGCCACCACCTATAAATCATTCACTCCCAATGTTCCTTCCCCCAATGGAAGGGCCATTCCTTGGCATCCCCTCAACCCCACAGGGTGTATATGTCAAAGCAAACTCAACAAAACACCTACGGCATAAAATTTTGACCCTAAGCTAATTATTTCTAACAAATGAAACACACATTTCATAAAATTTCATAACCATCTTCCCCCAGTCAATAAATAATTTCGAGCTCAAATGCCGAAAAAACAACAGCTGTGACCTTGAAACAACCTTGCATTTCCCTTTAGAGTCTCTGGGTGGCTACTGAGCTCATAACACCTTCAACAGTAACAACTATTGAAAATGATTCTCCGTCTAAAAGAAATACTTTAAACAAAAGTATCATTTCTGCCTTACATCAAAAAAATAAATCAAAACTAATCAATTAATCAATCAGGTTTCGTTTTTTTTCTTCTCTGAAAATAACGGAGGGTTAAAGAACTGGACGGTCGGGAACTAAAAGTCCCTCTGGAGGTACTGGGTCTTGGACTTTCACCATTAGCCAAAGTTCCATTGGTGAATGAAGTGGGGGGGGGGGGTGTGTTTTAATCTAAAGCAAGGCAGGACCGCCAAAGAATGGCAAGGTCCCTTCCTTTAAATTTAATATAGAATTTGGATGAGATATAGTCCACATTTAGTGACATTTACCACCAAACCAATTTAGATATCGCCACACAAGATGAAAAGTAACCGCATATCAGTCAGACATTCACTGCAATTCTATAAATTGCTTCAATAAATGAATCTGTTCCAGCTTAGTACAGAGAGAGAGAGCTATCTATCATAGGAGTTATTTTATGAAAACATATTAATTTATGATATTAATATAAAATGGATACCAAATGAATATATATATATATATACTTTTAGAATATTAATAGTAATAAAATAATAGTAATAATAATAATAATAAAAATATTGGAATATTTGAAATCAAACTAAAACTTTTTGAGTGCTGCTTTTATGTAGTAATGCCTTCTTACATTATCAAAACTCCCATTATTGGCAATTCAAAATAAAAATAAAAAATTACAAAATTACAAAAATTACAAAATTACAAAGCGACATGTAATAATTAATACCCGTTACTTACAGATCTGGTGAAAAAGATATACATGATATATTTAAAAAATGTGTATGGATGAATACATATATATATATATATATATATATATATATACATATACTGTATATGTGATAGATAGATAGATAGATATTTTTTTTATATATTTAATGTGTATTAATTTTATTAATTCATAATTTATTAGTTAATATTCATTTATATTTATTTACAATCATATATATTTAATATAAATTATTATATATAAATAATATAAATAATAAAAAGATATATTTAAATGAATATATATATATATATATATATATATATATATATATATATGTATATATATATATATATACATATATATATATATATATATAAATAAAATATATATTAACGTAATTAAATAAATAAAAATATAATATAATAAATAAAATGAATAGTCAATATAAAACACATAAAAAACACACACACATATATATAGATCTATCTATCTATCTATCTTTATATATAATAAAATATATTTAAAAAGATATATAAGAAAAAAATAAAAAAAGGTCTACTGTTAAAAAAGGAAATCCTTTTACTGCCTTCAGCTGTACAGCCGTGGAGGAACTATAAGTCCCAGCGCTCCCCCTAAGGTTGGGCTAGTCAGTTTTTTGAAGATTGGTCATTTATTTTTTTGTTTTCTTTTTAATCTTCTTTCACATATTATTATTATAAGTCAGCCAAGTTTGCTATTTACATATCGGCTTGTTTAGGCACTTAGCCCAAATGTCAATGACTATGTGCATCTATAAATTATGTGATATATCATATATATGTGATATCCGTAATAAATGATTCATCCCATATATCACATAATATATAATTGCAGCGGCTTCATTTGCGGCTTCTAAATCGCCTCAGTTAATGAGCATCAGTGGTAATTATTTCCCCTAATAATGTGACGCACTAGAAATGAATGAACAAAAATGTTAATTCTAAATCAAAGCCTTTAGTGTCGGTGCTGAAAAATCATCCAGCAGGCTGGGAAATTCTTACCATGCAATCAATCTCTGCGCATTGCCTGCTAGGTTGGAATTTTTTTTGGAAAGGGGGGGGCAATAGCCAAACTGTTACCCCCCCCCCCCCCCGTGTGAGATTTAGAAGCATCCATGTACTACTTCCATGGTGGGTGAAGCTTAATCTGTTCAGCTTTACTGCAAGTGATACCGTTGCCCCAGAGCCATTTCAGATAATGTCAGCTTCAACCTAGCCCTTACCCCACAGGTCTTCCTATTGGCGAGATTCCTTTGAATCTCGGCAATTGTTGTTTGCCTGCAATGCTGGCCGGCTCCTGAATGCTGAATGGACCACGAATTAACCATGAATGGACTATGAATGAACCACGAATGAACCATGAATGGACCACAAATGATCCATGAATGGACCATGAATGAACCATTAATGAACCATGAATGGACCATGAATGGACCACAAATGATCCATGAATGGACCACGAATGGACCATGAATGGACCACAAATGATCCATGAATGGACCATGAATGGACCACAAATGATCCATGAATGGACCACAAATGAACCATGAATGAACCATGAATGGACCCCGAACGGACCATGAATGAACCACGAATGATCCATGAATGGACCATGAATGAACGATGAATGGACCATGAATGGACCACGAATGATCCATGAATGGACCATGAATGGACCATGAATGAACCATGAATGGACCACGAATGGACCATGAATGGACCACGAATGGACCATGAATGGATCATGAATGGACCATAAGTGGACCATGAATGACCCATGAATGATCTATGAATGGACCATGAATGGACCATGAATGAACCATGAATGAACCATGAATGATCTATGAATGGACCATGAATGAACCATGAATGATCTATGAATGGACCATGAATGGACCATGAATGACCCATGAATGATCTATGAATGGACCATAAATGAACCATGAATGGACCATGAATGAACCATGAGTGATCTATGAATGGACCATGAATGGATCATGAATGGACCATAAGTGGACCATGAATGATCTATGAAAGGACCATGAATGACCCATGAATGGACCATGAATGATCTATGAATGGACAATGAATGAATCATGAATGGACCATGAATGAACCATGGCTCGCTCCCTACTCACTTGTCCCCTTGCCATCCTCCAGCGGCAGGTAAGTCGTGTCGGTGGTCTCGATGTAAACTTGGCTGTGGATATTCCAGAGCTGAGAGCTCGGTCTCCCGCGGTACCACTCCGATGCATCCATCTGAAGCCTGGGGAAGGAGGATAAAAAAAAAAAAAAAGGAACGTTTTTTTTTTCTTCTTCTCTTTTTTTTTTTTTCCCAGCAGCTATTTTTATACCAGTATGTGACTAAGACAAGCAATCTGTTCACAGGAGGAGAGAGAATGACATCCTACCTCTCGTCTGCTGCAATTCTGTGATTTCCCCCTCTTTTCCCTGTTTTCTGTGCATGTTCTATGGCAGCGCACAGCAGCGGGGCCTGCTGTGCATAATAACACAGCCGGCTCGGCAAGGGTTAATGAGCATCCACAACGTGCCGAGGGCTTAACCCCTTCCCTGCTGTCTCCCCATCACATGCTGCAGAGGCACGGTTGAAAAAAAAAAAAAAAAAGGCAGAGAAAGAAAGAGAGGGGGGCACCAGGCACGGATCACAGGCGCCTGCCAATCCTCCCTTATTTGCATTAAAATCTGTTGTCCCAATGCCCCTTCATCCTCATCCTGCCGTCCCCAGATAACCAGCACGTCAGCTGTGGATTGGATGGAGGGATCGCATGCAGACCGATGAGATGAAAACAATAGTAATTATATAAATAATAATAATAAAAAAACACAATAAATAGATACAATTAGTAAAGCACATAGGCTGGGAGAGAATCCTATACAGGCTGGGAATTTATATAATAAAGACCGATCCCTCCCATTACTCCTTATTTGCTGCCCCTCTCTGCCAATCTCTTTGCTGGTTTCCTGTGAATCTGACAATACGATTATTCAGGACATTTAGCAGTTTGTGACCCACGTGTCTTCCTCATCTGGTGCATAAAACAGTCCGAACCGTCCTCTCTGCCCCCCCCCACTGACCCAATAATGTCTTCTCCATAAAAAGGACCCCATCACATGCGGAATTTATCTGAGGATTCGTCTTCCTTGTTTAATCAGATATGTACCCTAAACATTATTAACAGAAAAATACCACCTTTTTTTCTCTATCATTTCTTATGAGAACCCAACTGCCATCACTTTCATCCACTGCCATCTCTCTTCCCTATTGTATCTAGTGTGCCCAACTGCCATCCAAATGCCAGTGCCAAGTACCTTCCTCAATGCATCTAGTGTACCCAACTACCATCACCTCCATCTACTGCCATCTCTCTTCCCCACTGTATCTAGTGCAGGGCTCAAAATTTCAAGTCCTGAGCTACTAGCCAGGCCTCAAGGGTTACTCGCCACCAGTTGCCCCTAAACCCGTACCCTGCCCCTAAACCCGCCCTCATAAATTATCTCATTAAATGACACCTTTAATGTTTTATGCAATTATGTTATAAAAATATTAACAACTTTAATGTTAATGCAGCCTATGCCCCCCCCCATGTGCAGCCTGTGCCCCCCCCCCATGTGCAGCCTGTGTCCCCCCCCATGTGCAGCCTGTGTCCCCCCCATGTGCAGCCTGTGTCCCCCCCCATGTGCAGCCTGTGTCCCCCCCCATGTGCAGCCTGTGTCCCCCCCATGTGCAGCCTTTGTCCCCCCCCCCCATGTGCAGCCTGTGTCCCCCCCCATGTGCAGCCTGTGTCACCCCCATGTGCAGCCTTTGTCCCCCCCCCCATGTGCAGCCTGTGTCCCCCCCCCCATGTGCAGCCTGTGTCACCCCCATGTGCAGCCTGTGTCCCCCCCCCCCATGTGCAGCCTGTGTCCCCCCCCATGTGCAGCCTGTGCCCCCCCCATGTGCAGCCTGTGTCCCCCCCCATGTGCAGCCTGTGTCCCCCCCCCATGTGCAGCCTGTGTCCCCCCCCATGTGCAGCCTGTGTCCCCCCCATTTGCAGCCTGTGTCCCCCACATTTGCAGCCTGTGTCCCCCATGTGCAGCCTGTGTCCCCCCATGTGCAGCCTGTGTCCCCCCCATGTGCAGCCTGTGCCACCCCCCATGTGCAGCCTGTGCCACCCCCCATTTGCAGCCTGTGTCACCCCCATGTGCAGCCTGTGTCCCCCCCCCATGTGCAGCCTGTGTCCCCCCCCATGTGCAGCCTTTGCCCCCCCCCCCCCCATGTGCAGCCTGTGTCCCCCCCCATGTGCAGCCTGTGTCCCCCCCCATGTGCAGCCTGTGTCCCCCCATGTGCAGCCTGTGTCCCCCCCCATGTGCAGCCTGTGTCCCCCCCCATGTGCAGCCTGTGCCCCCCCCCATGTGCAGCCTGTGTCCCCCCCCCATGTGCAGCCTGTGTCCCCCCCCATGTGCAGCCTGTGCCCCCCCCCCCCATGTGCAGCCTGTGTCCCCCCCCCCATTTGCAGCCTGTGTCCCCCATATTTGCAGCCTGTGTCCCCCCATGTGCAGCCTGTGTCCCCCCCATGTGCAGCCTGTGCCACCCCCCATTTGCAGCCTGTGTCACCCCCATTTGCAGCCTGTGTCCCCCCCATGTGCAGCCTGTGTCCCCCCCCCCCATGTGCAGCCTGTGCCCCCCCCATGTGCAGCCTGTGTCCCCCCCATGTGCAGCCTGTGTCCCCCCCCATGTGCAGCCTGTGTCCCCCCCATGTGCAGCCTGTGTCCCCCCCCATGTGCAGCCTGTGTCCCCCCCATGTGCAGCCTGTGTCCCCCCCATTTGCAGCCTGTGTGGCCCCCCCCCCCCCCCCCCCCATGTGCAGCCTGTGCCCCCCCCATGTGCAGCCTGTGTCCCCCCCATGTGCAGCCTGTGCCCCCCCCCATGTGCAGCCTGTGTCCCCCATGTGCTGCCTACCTGTGGAGGAGAAGAGAGGAGAGCCGCTGTTGTATCATTACCAGTCCCCCATCACGAAGTGTCCGAGGTGTACTGCGCATGCGCAGTACACAGGACACCCTGATTCCGAAAATTGCCGAGGATGAACGGCGCCTGCGCCGTGAGTCCACTTTCAAGCCCCACCATCCAAGTGGACATAGAGTTAGAATATAAAAGAGCCGAGCGCAGCGAGGCCGTGCCCGAAGCGTGGCGAGCGAAGCGAGCCCGCGAGGGCCCCTCTAAATTTGACTAACCCTATGTCCGCTTGGATGGTGGGGGCTTCTCCTCGACTCACGGCGCAGGCGCCGTTCATCTTCCGACAATTTCCGAACATCTTCATGCTCCGTACTGCGCATGCGCTGCGCATGCGCAGTACACTTCGGACACCTAGTGACAGCCGGACACTTGGTGATAGAACACCGCCACTGGGAGATCACAGCAGGGAACATCACAGCTTTCGTTTCATAAGCTGTGTGTTCCCCCGCGGCGTGCCGTCACATAAGCCCCTCCCCTTGTCCGGGGAACTTTGATACATGTCACCTGTCCTAGGATTGGACGGGTGATCTGTCTATCAAAGTCCCGGAAATGGGGAGGAGCTTATGTGACGGTGGGCCGCGGGGGAACACACAGCTTATGAAACGAAAGCTGTGATGTTCCCTGCTGTGATCTCCCAGTGGCGGCTCTTCTCTCTTCTCCTCGCCAGCCCTCAAAAATCACTCGCAAAATGCGAGTGTGCGAGTGTAATTTTTGAGGGCTGATCTAGTGTACCCGACTTCTATCCCCCAACAAGTGCCAAGTACCTTCCTTATTGCATCTAATGTAGCCAACTACCATTACCTCCAGCCACTGTTATCTCCCTTTTCTATCGTATCTACTGCACCCAACTGCCATCACCTCTATCCACTGCCATCCTCCTTCCTAGTTGTATCTTGTTTACTAAATAACGGGTGGCACAGTGGTGTAGTGAGTAGCACTCTTGCCTAGCCTAGTAAAAAGGGTCGTTGGTTTGAATCCCAACCACAGACACTACCTGCCTGGAGTTTGCATGTTCTCCCAGTGCCTGCGTGGGTTTCCTCTGGCTACTCCGGTTTCCTCCCACACTCCATGGACATGCTGGTAGGTTAATTGGCTTCTGTCCAAAATTGGCCCCAGTATATGAATGTGAGTTGGGGACCTTGGATTGTGGGCTCCTTGAGGGTAGGGACCGATGTAAGTGTGCGATGTATGTGTAAATTGATGGCATTATATGGGGTACCTTAAATAAATAATAATATAATAGATGAGCATCTTAATGAGACACAATGTACAGGGATAGGGACAATTGTAGACACTCACTCGGGTTGAACTGGATGGACTGGTGTCTTTATTCAACCTTACTAAGTATGTAACTAAACTCACAGCAGTTACATTCACTGCCATCTCCCCTCTCTAGTGTATTACCTTCATTCACTGCCATCTCCCTTCCCTATTGTACCCAACTGTCATTACCTCAATCCACTGCCATCTCCCTTCCTTATTGTATCTATTATATGTAACTGCCATCTCACCCAGCCACTGCCATCTACCTTCCCCAGTGTATCCGACTACCATCACCTATACCCACTACAATCTCCCTTTCCTATTGTATCCAACTGTTTCACCTCCAGTCACTGCTATCTCATTTCCCTACTGTATCTAATATAACAGACTACCATCACCTCCATCTACTGCCTTCTCTATTCCTTTGCTCACAAACTGTACCCATCTACCATGATCTCCAGCCACTGCCATCTCCCATCCCTATTCTATCTATTATACCCAACTGTCATTATCTCCATTCACTGCCATCACCTATCCCTATTTTATCTATTGTACCCAACTGTCATTATCTCCATTCACTGCCATCTCACTTCCCTATTCTATCTATTATACCCAACTGTCATTATCTCCATTCACTGCCATCTCACTTCCCTATTCTATCTATTGTACCCAACTGTTATCTCAATTCACTGCCATCTTCTATCAATATACTATCTATTGTACCCAACGGTCATTATCTCCATTCACTGCCATCTTCTATCAATATACTATCTATTGTACCCAACGGTCATTATCTCCATTCACTGCCATCTTCTATCCCTATTCTATCCAACTGTTATTATGTCCATTCACTGCCATCTCTTACCCCTATTCTATCTATTGTACCCAACTGTTATTAACTCCAGTCACTGCCAGTCGCTGCCATCTCCTATCCCTATTTCATCTATTGTACCCGACTGTCATCTCCATTCACTGCCATCTCACTTCCCTATTCTATCTATTGTACCCAACTGTTATTATCTCCAGCCACTACCATCTCCCATCCTTATTCTATCTATTGTACCCAACTGTTATCTCAATTCACTGCCATATTCTATCCCTATTCTAACTATTGTATCCAACGGTCATTATCTCAGTTCACTGCCATCTTCTATCCTTATTCTATCTATTGTACCCAACTGTTATTATGTCCATTCACTGCCATCTCTTACCCCTATTTCATCTATTGTACCCAACTGTTATCTCCATTCACTGCCATCTCCTATCCCTTTTTTATCTATTGTACCCAACTTTTATTATATCCATTCACTGCCATCTCCTATCCCTATTCTTTCTATTGTACCCAACTGTTATTATCTCTATTCACTGCCATCTCCCATCCCTATTGTATCTATTTTACCCAACTTTTATTAACTCCACTCACTGCCATCTCCTATCCCTATTCTTTCTATTGTACCCAACTGTTATTATCTCTATTCACTGCCATCTCCCATCCCTATTGTATCTATTTTACCCAACTTTTATTAACTCCACTCACTACCATCTCCTATCCCTATTTCATCTATTGTACCCAACTGTTATGATCTCCATTCACTGTTATCTCCCTTCTCTATTGTATCTAAAGTTAATTCAGATCCTTTTATTGGAGTTGTGCAATTATCATTTCCTTTATTATTTATTGTGCAGTGTTACATTATATGTAGGGACTTTATAAATAATATGTGATAAGAATAATAAATAATAAAACTAATAATACATTTTAATGTAATAATAATAAAATAAAAAAATATGAAAGATCGACAGCGGAGCCTGTGCAGAAATCCCATTTAAGCTGTTGCTATATTATATGTAATCTTCTTACATTCCACCGACCCGCCAAACCTGAACCCATCTGTTACACAATACAAAAATCTAAAGTGTTTTATTTACCAAATAATTTCTATCTCTGTTCAACCAGACCTACGTTCCAACCATTCCTACCGGACATCACAATCATGTCAGTGACCTCAATTCTCCCCACTGCAGTGAAGTGTCTTTGTCACTGACAGTGGCGGCTGGTGGGCTTTTCTTCTGGGGGTGGGGCTCGCAGCACTGTCAGCCAGCCCCCCCCCCGGGAGGTTTGGTACTTACTATGAGGCAAGCTGTGTCCTCCTCTCCTCTCCTGCGGTGTTCTCCTCGTCTCTCCTGTTGTGTCCTCCTCTCCTCTCCTGCTGTGTCCTCCTCTCCATTCCTGTGATTGGGCACTCTTTGCAAATTTAAACTTTGCTTCATTTATTAAGCTCTGAAGCGACTGCACTTGCAGAGGGCAACTGCACTTTGCAAAGTGCACAGTCTATTTGTATTTAGTAAATCAACCCCTAAGGGGGCGATTTACTAAAACTGGGGTTATAACTGAATAACTGAGTTATTTTTTCGTTGATTCGTTTTCCCGTTAGTCTAATTTTCGTTTATTCGAAATTCGTATTTTCGTTATATTTTGTATTCTGACTGTATTGTATTCTGTATTTTCGTAGATTTAGTTACATTCCTACTTTCGTAAGATTGATTTATTCGTACTTTCGTAACATTGTTTTCGTAGATTCGTAATCGGAGCATAATTCATAATGTTATGTAATGTGTATGCTATTATTACATTGTAAGAGACACGGAAAATTACGAATCAAAAAAAAAAAAAAAAAAAAAGTTACGAATGTACGAATTTTTTTGTTCAATCCATTCGAAGCACGTTAAGAAGCGCCATTGTAAGAGACACGGAAAATTACGAATCAACAAAAAAAAAAGTTACGAATGTACGAATTTTTCCGTTCATTTTGATTTTCGTTGTTCCTGTTTTTGTTTTTCGGATTTTCATTCTTTCGTAGTTTCGTTGTTTCTAATTGAATTATTTCGTATTTTCGTTGTTTTTCATATTCATTCGTACGATAACGAATGGACGAATATAACGAATTTGAACGAAAAACGAATTAAAAATAAACGAATTGCATATGTCTAAAAGCAGCCCATTCATTCCAATGGGCCCCCCTACATGCAAAAATCTCACAAAAGAAGTGCAGAACCTTTACCACCCAGGCCAATTCTGACATTTCTCTCCTACATGTAAAAATCATAATTTTTTTTTGCTAGAAAATTACACAGAACCCCCAAATATTATATATGTTTTTTTTAGCAAAGACCCTAGAGAATACAATGGCGGCCATTTCAACTTTTTATCTCGCACTGTATTTGCGCAGCAATTTTTCAAACACGTTAAAAAAAAAAAAAAAAAAAAAAAACAGTTTTGTGCTTTAAAAAAATACAAAACAGTAAAGTTAGCCCAATTTTTTATTACATAATGTGAAAGATGAAGTTACTCCGAGTAAATAGATACCTAACATGTCACGCTTCAAAATTGTGCACGCTCGTGGAATGGCGCCCAACTTCGGTACTTAAAAATCCTCATATGAGACGGTTTAATTTTTTTTACAGGTTGCATGTTTTGAGTTACAGAGAAGGTCTAGGGCTAGAATCATTGCTCTCACTCTAACGTTCGCAGGGACACCTCACATGTGTGGTTTGAACATCGTTTTCATATGTGGGCGGGACTTACGTATGTGTACGCTTCTGCGTGCGAGCTCACGGGGACAGGGCGCTAAAAAAAACAATATTTTTTATTGTTAATTTTACTTTACATTTTTTAGTTTGACACTTTAAAAAAAAAAAATGTGATCACTTTTATTCCTAGTACAAGGAATGTAAACATCCCTTGTAATAGGAATGTGGCATGACAGGTCCTCTTTACAGTGAGATGTGGGGTCAATAAGACCCCACATCTCACCTCTGGGCTGGGAAGCCTGAAATCCCTCCCCCCCCCAAAAAAAAAAAACGATCACGGCTTCCCAGCCGAGGCGGCGCCGTTTTTTTGAATGCAGAGGCCGGGGCGGGATGTTACGCCCGGCCTTTGCATTCCAAAAAAACGGCGCCGCCTCGGCTGGGAAGCTGTGATCGTTTTTTTTTCTTCATAGAGACTCCGGGGACCATCTGGTCTGCCGGAAATCTCTATGGTGAACATCCGGGGCCCGGAGGATCCGTTCTCCGACTCACCGATCACATCGGTGAGTCGGTAGAAGCACCGGAGGACGGCGGGAGGGGGGGACGTCCCCTCCCGCTGCCCGTAAGAACGATCAATCGGCTGACCAGCCGCTATGATCGTTCTTATGGTGCAGGGAATCGCCAGCTGAAAAAGCCAGTATCTGAATGATGCCTGTAGCTACACCTGTCATTCAGGTAAACCCGCTCAAAGCCAAGGATGTCCGAGGCAGCCAGCCGTCGGCAAGTGGTTAACCACCTGAATACTTTGCACTTAAACCCCCCTCGTGACCAGACCAATTTTCAGATTTTGGCGCTGACGCACTTTGAATGACAATTGCGCGGTCATACAACACTGTACCCAAATGACATTTTTATCATTTTTTTCCCACAAATAGAGATTTCTTTTGGTGGTATTTAACCACAGCTGGGGTTTTATTTTTTGCTAAACAAACAAAAAAAGATGGAAAATTAAAAAAAAAAAAATCATGTTTAATAGTTTGTTATAAAATGTTGCAAACAGGTAATTTTTCTGCTTCATTGATATGCGCTGATGAGGCGGCACAGGTGGGCACTGATAGGCTGCACTGGTGGGCACTGATAGGCTGCACTGGTGGGCACTGATAGGCTGCACTGGTGGGGACAGATGAGTCGGTACTGATGGGGACAGCAAAGATGGCACTGATGGGCACGGATGGGTGGCACGGATGGGTGGCACGGATGGGTGGCACTGATGGGCACTGATGGATGACACTGATGGGCACTGATGGGCACTGGTAGGGGACACTGATGAGCACTGGTAGGTGACACAGATGAGCACTGGCAGGTGACACTGATGTGCAGCACTGCTACTGTGGGCACTGACAGATGGCACTGTGGGCACTGACAGATGGCACTGTGGGCACTGACAGGTGGCACTGTGGGCACTGGTAGGCAGCACTTAAATTAGGCAAAGGTGGGCACAATGGATTTGGCTCATTGCTGGGCACATTGCAGTGAGAGGGACTGATGTCCCTCTCACTGCCGCCGGTCATCGGCTTTTTTTTTTCTCCTCGCGCTGTCAGCGCGAGGAGGAAAAAAAGCCAATTACCGGCTCTGTTATTATCACATGATCAGCTGTCATTGGCTGACAGCTGATCACGTGGTAAGGGGTCGGGATCGACCCCTTACTTGGATCTGTGATCCAGCGAGTCTCACAGACTCGCTGATCACAGAGCGCGCCGCGTGCGCCCTTTAGGGGGCGCGCAGGCAGCTCGTGGCCGGGACGACGTCAATAGACGTCGTCCCGGCACATTAGATCCGCAGTGTAGCCGTCATTCGGCTATAGCGCGGATCTCAGGTAGTTAATTGTGCTGCACCAAAGCTACTAGAAGTTTTCATATTTCGGTTTTTAAAGATTGGTGACTACCTCTCCTATGAAATGTATTTTCCATTTGGAATCCCCCGATTGAAGTCCTACGCTTCACGTGTGACAGGCAGGTAATTGTCTTCTTCTGCCCACATTCAGCGGAGGAGCTCATGGAAGGAAGGTGAATGACAGCGATGTCTCTTATGACTATTTCAGCTGGCACTACACCCTCAGAACTGTCTATCTACAACAAGAGGAAACCCTATCTATATATATATATATATATATATATATATATCTATCTATCTATCTATCTATCTATCTATCTATCTATCTATCTATCTATCTATATATATATACTGTATATGCCCTATATTGTCAAAAGTATTGAGACACCTGCCTTTACACGCACATGATCTTTAATCTCTTCCCAAAGGTGTTCTATTGGGTTGAGGTCAGGACTGTGCAGGCCAGTCAAGTTCCTCCACCCCAAACTCAGTCATCTATATCTTTATGGACCTTGCTTTGTGCTCTGGTGTGCAGTCATGTTGAAAAAGGAAGGAGTCATCCCCAAACTGTTCCTACAAAGTTGGGAGCATGAAATTGTCCAAAATGTCTTGGTATGCTGATGCCTTAAGAGTTCCCTTTATTGGAACTAAGGGGCCAAGCCCAACCCCTGGAAAACAAACCCCCCACCATAATCCCCCCTCCCCCCACACCATAATCCCACCTCCACCAAATGATTTGGACCAGTGCACAAAGAAAGGTCCATAAAGACATGGATGAGTGAGTTTGGGGTGGAGGAACTTAACTGGCCTGCACAGAGCCCTGACCTCAACCCGATAGAACACCTTTGGGATCAATTAGAGTGGAGACCGCGAGCCAGGCCTTCTCGTTCAACATCAGTGCCTGACCTTGCAAATGCGCTTCTGGAAGAATGGTCAAACATTCCCATAGACACACTCCTAAACCTTGTGGACGGCCTTCCCAGAAGAGTTGAAGCTGTTATAGCTGCAAAGGGTGGGCCAACTCAATATTGAACCCTACGGACTAAGACTGGGATGACATTAAAGTTAATTTGCCTCTAAAAGGCAGGTGTCCCAATACTTTTGGTAATATAGTATATTTTCCATTGGGAATCACCCAATTGAAGTCCTACACTTTACGTGTGACAGGCAGGGATTTGTCTTGTTCTGCCCACATTTGGCAGAGGAGCTCATGAAAGGAAGGTGAATGACAGCGTTGTCTCTTATGACTATTTCAGCTGGCACTACCCCCTCAGAACTGTCTATCTACAACAAGAGGAAACCCTTCACACATATATACAGTATATATATATATATATATATATATATATATATGCATTTAGGTCACCTATGTATGCCTTGGTATGCCTTATGCCTTTGAAAGTCACCCAATAATTTTTATAATAAGGCAACCAGGCTGACAGTGGGAGGAGATATGTAAAGAGACCCTGTCGTGTAATAAATCGCTGCAATGTCTTCATCTGAAAATTGGATGGTGGGAACCCCTCATGATGGGCACAGCAGTGGTATGACCATTCAAAGAGTTAAATATGGGCTTTGGTATATGTGACGGAAGTCACTTTGGGCGGGGGGGCCCGTGGAACCCAGAATCCCTTGGGGTGGTTGGGAAAACCTTGTTTCAGTTCCCCATGCACCTCTTATGTCTAAGTTACCCTGTGTCTCTAATAGGGGCACAGGGTGACTGAGAGATCCAGTCTGATCTGTACTAATCAGACTCACTGTACAATCACACTGGAATGTTATATATATATATATATATATATATATATATATATATATTGTATATTGTCTCATTTTGTTGTGTACTCTTTGCTGGGTCATTTGGAGCGTGGCTGTATTCCATTGTTCTAGTGTGTCTGTCTGCCTTAGGTATTATGGGATGGGCAAGTGTGTTTGCTGTGAGGAGGGAGGGGGGATAACTCCAACAGCTCTCCCTGCTGATTGGACAGTCTACCCCGCCCAGAATGCAAAGGGGGGGGATTGTCCCGATTGTCCCGAGTATTACCTGCGTACCTGTGTTTCAATAAACAGCTCATGTTGAGCAACCAAACGAGTACTGCCTAGTTTGTGGTTGTCAGTGGTTGGAATATCTGATATCTATATTCAGACTGGGAGGAAGCGGTGTATGGCGAAAGCAATCAAGTGTAGTGTGGGACGTTTCATTACATTGGTGGCAAGCAGTGGGATGCTTCCTGCAGTCTGGGTTCAATGGGTCGCCAAAAGTGAATCCTGCCACAGTATATGAGTGAGTTTTGGGATTATGGCCTCAGGAATATTTAGTGTCTCGTCACACTATACTGTTCCATTGCAATTACTATGGAATGCGGTGCAGTATTTCACACGTTAACATTGGCTGACTCAAGGCAGGCAATTGTCTAGAATGCTCAGCCAACACATGGCAATGGAAGAAAAAACATCTTTGGAAGATTTTTTTTAAATGAGTGTTGAGGGGTGATGTGCTGCAGATGCATTGCAACCTTCTGTGTGTGTGTATTGAGGTTCTAATTTATTCTGGCCATTAGAGCACATTAACCCGCAAGCGAGCCTAAACGCATCTAGCGTATATGCGTGTTTTACGTTTTTTTTTTTCTGCTCAAAAGCTCCTCTCCTGAACTGTGCTGCTGCTGTTTTTTTTTTCAGCTTGTAAATGCTCCTCTTCTAATACGCATTTAAACACTGATGTTTGCATGGACATATAGGCTAACATTTTACGGGCTTTTACGGGCTAAAAAAAAAAAAGCCAGACGTCTATAAAAGCAGGATCTTTTAAGCCTACGGGCATGAGGCCTTTATGTGCCCCTTTCCTTATATACAGTACACCCGATTTTTCTTATTGAGCAGCTTCTGGATGATGAAGTGTTACCTGATTGGAATAATTTTCTCCTCATCTGTTTGGGTTTCCGAACAGCAGACATCGGGAGTTACTTCAATGGCCTCATTTACACAGGACTCCACTTTTCGCTCACCTGAACATCAAAAAAATAAAAAAGTCACCACTTTTAACATACTGATTATGATAATAGACCTGAAGGAAGCACACATCCAGGGAATAGATAATAGACCTGGAGGAAGCGCAGATCCAGGGAATAGATAATAGACCTGGAGGAAGCACAGATCCAGGGAATAGATAATAGACCTGGAGGAAGCGCAGATCCAGGGAATAGATGAAAAGAGAGCAGGGAGATTCTTACACTGCGGGCCATTAGGTACAGCTTTCTCTCCAAGGAGAACAGTGAACAGCACAGGAGTGACATTACCATGCCATCGACGTTACCATGTCTAATATTCCCATTCGATTATTGTTTTTTGACTACTTAATGCTTAAGATATAGAGACATCCTTATGTTTTTATAGTATTTCCTTGCGTTATCAATGAATTGTTTGTACTGGCCCCTCCGCTATGTACACTTTATAACAAAGCCCTTGAAGTTCCACAAGTTAGCTTGACAAAGGAGCGTGGCTGCCGTGTCCCCCACAGCGTGCATGCTCAGGAAATGCGTTGCATGTCAGTGACGTCATTCATCCTCGCCTCCTGTACCACCAGCGCTCCAGGCCTCGCTTTGAGTTCTGCCGAGAAAGGTCCCACCATCGCATAATGTCCGCCCTGTACTGCGCTTGCCCAGTCGAACAGCTTACCATCAGCTGCACATGGTGTCTGCGGACTTAATAGTCACCGCTTTGTAACAGGGCCCCTCGCGGGCTCACTTCACTCGCCACGCTTCAGGCATGGCCTCGCTGCGCTCGCCATATTTTAATTCTGGCTCTATGTCCACTTGGATGGTGGGGCTTGAACCTGGACAGGTGCCGTGTAGAGCTGACGATCAGCTCTTCACCTTCGGAGACTTTCGGCGTCTCCTTTGTCCTCCGTACTGTCCTCCGTACTCCGATGGGGGACAGTATTCGACAAGACACCGGCCTTTCACATCAGTGTTGAACTAGCAAGCATATCGCTCCCCCTCCAGGACTGGATCATCTACTGATGACCCCCCCCCCTTGCTGGGACTTACTACATGTCTATTTTTACTTCACAAATGTGAGTTTCCACTTTTAAGTGTTAAATAAACCTGTTCTATATCTACACCCAGAAGCGCCTCTCCCCTTGTGCATTTCAGTGTTACTGGAACATGGTTTCTGCTCCCGTATCAAGGCAGCCCTGAGTGGCGGATCCTACATCATTCTTCATGGTCCTTGGACTTTCATAAGAACCTAATGGACACTTTTTAGCCTATTCCCCCTGACATCCATGTAATCACTATACATATGGTTTTATAACTCTGTGGGACAACTTGTTTTCCGTTCTTTTCGTCTATACTTCTCTTACATTACCCTATCTCACTGCAAATCTGGTTTAGTAGCACTGCTTCATACCACTAATACGTGGAGGGAAGTTTATAGTACTGGAGGTTGTTTTTGCAGCCTCTAAAACCAATACAGTGTGTTATTATTGTGGCCACTGACACGAATGCTGGGGGTTATTATTGTGGCCACTCACACCAATGCTGGGGGTTGTTAATACTGCCCATTACACTAATGACCGGGGCTTATTTTACTCCCACTTTTTCTTAAGTCTGAGGTGCAGAACCTTAACTTTAGGTGTTGATGTGCATTCATCCATTTTGAATGATCTGCCTAACTCGATACAAAACACCTCAATACAAGGTAACACATTGCTCTTTTGTGGCCTTCTTGGGGTGTCAGGGGCCGCACTTGAGGCCCTATTTGTCAGGGCCTGGATTTGAACCTGGGACCTCTTCTGAGTAGTCTGTTAATGACTCTTCTCACTGAGCTACCTGAGATGCTGGACAGCTCCTTCTCGGATCCATTGGACGACCCTACCTTGTGCCTTGACTTCTGCTGAACCTTGAACTCTTTGCTCCTCCAATGAACTTCCTGATTTTTGAACTTCTTGATTTAAGCCATGTCTCTGCACTTCCTGTTTGCCAGATTATTGTGCTCTCATTCGATCTTGTCTTCCTGTTGCCATCTGTATTTTGCTACGACTCGTTATCGAACCTTGGCTTGTTCTTCGACTACCCTTCTGCCTGATCCCAATCTGCAACTACTCGTTACTGACCTTTGGTTTGTTTACTGACTACGCTTCTGTTTGATCTCTACCTGCTTATCCACTACTGGACCCCAGGTTGCTCACCTTCTGGTGAGGCCACCCTGAGGACCGCTACCTGGTACCAACATGCAGCAAAATCCATCTCCTCCATCAGGAGCTCTGGTGAACACCAGTTAGAACTTAGACCATACACCTCAGGTGAGCCCACATTATTCCGCCAGGGTGACTGCCTGTATACCTATCCTGCTGGGTCTTGTGTGAGCTTCCAACTGCTATAGTTGAATAAATGTAGTACTCCCATTCTGCCAAATTAAAACCTAAGGGTACACTGCAGCAGACACCTGGCTTGCTGATCCTTAGCAGATAGAGGGGTGAATGAATAAATAGCGATGTTGCACTGTGAAACTTCTATACATTTCTATATTAAGGTGCTTGTGCAAAATAAATAAACACACATAGGTGTATATCTATAAAATTATAAATTTGCTAAGTGCTATAGTACAAAGTGAAAAAAATGCAACAAAAAATAGTCATCATTCATCTGATGGTAACAACTTGATGAAACCAATCGCAAAAGGTAAAACTGTGAAGATGTTGCTAAAGTGCAGTCTTGAGATAAAAAGGCTTTATAACGTGTAGTGATAATGAACAGTATATACAAATGGAAAGTCCAATAAGCCACTCTAGATTAGAGTATCATAAATGTGTGAAAACAGTCCCAAAAAAATACTGTGACAATCAGACAATGTTGAATGAGTGGTATATCCCTTCACCGCGTAACAAGAAAAACGTCCGATGCCAGTCCAATCCACTGTAGTGACACCTGAATGTGTACAAGCCCCTCATCTTAGCCCCCATACACACGGTCGGAAATTCCGACCACAAAATCCGTCTGAATTTTTCCGACGGATTTTGTCCGACACTGGTGTTGCATACACACGGTCGGACAAAGTTGTCGGAAAATCCGATCATTCTGAACGTGGTGACGTTCGTTGCGTACGACGGAACTACGTAGAGGCTAGTAGCCAATAGCTTTGGTCTTGTAATTTGATCTGAGCATGCGTGGCACTTTGTCCGTCGGAATTCGCTACACACGATCGGAAAAAGTCCGATCAGATTTTGTTGTCGGAAAATTTGAGAGCAGCATCTCAAATTTTTTCCGGCGGAAATTCCGACGGAAAAAGTCCGATGGAGCCCACACACGGCCGGATTTTCCGGCAACATGGTCCGATCGGACATTTTCCATCGGAATTTCCGACCGTGTGTACGGGCATTACTGCTGTAAGGTTACAGCATAGATGGATCAAATGCAGGGGTCTTCAGAGGGTCCCTCTTTGGTGTTTACAGAGATGGTTCGTATGAGTGGCGCAAACTTCTCCTCCAGTAGGCTCAGTTAGGGTGGTAGGAAATGGAAGAAAAATCTCAAAAGCGTAATCCCGTTTAAGACTTATCAGTTTATTAAAACGCAAAACAGATACACTCACTTTGTTTTAAAATGCTCCGGTAACACTCAACGAGTGCAGAGGTCGTATACTTCTGTCACTGCTGGTTTACGGTTTCGGCGGAACCAGGAAGTGTACAAGGTCATTCAGGTGTCACTACAGTGGATTGGCCTGGCATTGGCCATTTTTCTTGTTACACGGTGGAGGGATATACCACTCATTCAACATTGTCTGATTGTCACAGTGTTTTTTTGGGACTGTTTTTACACATTTTTGATACTCTAATCTAGAGTGGTTTATTGGACTTTCCATTTGTATATATGGTATGTTCATTATCACTACACGCTATAGCCTTTTTATCTCAAGACTGCACTTTAGCAACATTGTCACTGTTTTACCATTTGCGATTGGTTTCATCATCAAGGTGTTGATGACAATTTTTTGTTGCATTTTTTTCACTTTGCACTGTAGCACTTAGCAAGTTTATGGTTGCATAGATATACACCCATGTGTTTTTATTTATTTTGCACTAGCACCTTAACCACTTCGCAACCAGGCCAATTCTGACATTTCTCTCCTACATGTAAAATTCATAATTTTGTTGCTCGAAAATTACATAGAACCCCCAAACATTATATATGTTTTTTTAGCAAAGACCCTAGAGAATACAATGACGCTCGTTGCAACTTTTTATCTCGCACGGTATTTGCGCAGCAATTTTTCGAACACGTTTTTTTCAGAAAAAAAAACAATTTCATGCTTAAAAAAAAAAACAAACAATAAAGTTAGCCCAATTTTTTTTTACATAATGTGAAAGATGAAGATACGCCGAGTAAATAGATACCCAACATGTCACGCTTCAAAATTGCACGCGCTCGTGGAATGGCGCCAAACTTTGGTATTTAAAAATCCCCATAGGCGACGCTTTAACATTTTTTACTGGTTACATGTTTTGAGTTACAGGGGAGGTCTAGGGCTAGAATTATTGCTCTCGCTCTAACGTTCGCGGCGATACCTCACATGTGTGGTTTGAACACCGTTTTCATATGTGGGCGGGGCTTACGTATGCGTTCACTTCTGCGTACGAGCTCACGGGGACAGGGGCGCTTTAAAAAATTTTTTTTTTTTTATTATTGTTAATTTGACTTTTATTTTTTTTAAATTTGACAGTTTAAAAAAAAAAAAAAAATTGATTACTTTTATTCCTATTACAAGGAATGTAAACATCCCTTGTAATAGGAATATTACCTGATCGGACCTATTAACAGTGAGATATGGGGTCAATAAGACCCCACATCTCACCTCTAGGCTGGAAAGCCTAAAATTAAAAAAAAAAAAAAAAAAAAACGATCACCGCTTCCCAGCGGAGGCGGCGCCGTTATTCGAATGCAGAGGCCGGGCGTGACGTCATCACATCGCGCCTGGCCTCCGAACGATCATAGAGACTCCAGCGACCATCTGGTCCGCCGGAAATCTCTATAGTGATCATCCGGTGCCGGCGGTTCCTGTGACCGACTCACCGATGGAAGCGGTGAGTCGGTAGAAGCACCGGAGGGCGGCGGGAGGGGGGGGGGGGGCGTCCCCTCCCGCCGCCCATAAGAACGATCAAGCGGCGGAACAGCCGCTATGATCGTTCCTATGGTGCAGGGAATCGCCGGCTGAAACCGGCAATATCTGAATGATGTCTGTAGCTACAGGCATCATTCTGATATACCCCCGCAAACCGGAGGCCGTCATATGAAGCCCGACGGTCGGGAAGTGGTTAATATAGAAATTTATAGAAGGTTCACAGCGCAACACCAATATTTATTCCTTCCCACTGCTATAGCAACTGGTCTTCGAGCCTGACCCCTGATCTATTATTTTATTTATTAAGTTCACTGCAACTGGTTTAGATATACTTTAAAGTGAAAAGCTTTATCATTTAACCTAATGCCACGCACACACGGTCGGAATTTCAGACAACAAATGTTCAATGGGAGTTTGTTGGCGGAAATTCCGACCGTGTGTAGGCTCCATCGGACATTTTCCGTCGGAATTTCCGACAAGCAAAATTTGAGAGCTGGATCTCAAATTTTTCGGCAACAAAACTTGTTCTCGGAAATTCTGATCGTGTGTAAACAATTCCGACGCACAAAATTCCACGCATGGTCGGAATCGAGCAGAAGAGCCGCACTGGCTATTGAACTTCATTTTTCTCGGCTCGTCGTACGTGTTGTACGTTCTCGACGTTTGGAATTTCCGACAACATTTGTGTGACCGTGTGTATGCAAGACAAGTTTGAGCCAACATCCGTAGGAAAAAAAACATGGATTTTGTTGTCGGAAAGTCTGATCGTGTGTACGCGGCGTTAGAGTGTTCCAGATGGGGAGATTTCCCACATGTAGTATTACCCTGATGAGAAGTTGGAGGAAACCTTCCCAATAGGGACACAGGTAGCAATTATTAACCCAGCAGAGGTTTTGACACTTTGTAACTCTATCCAAAATGAAAGCAACTTTTTTTGGCTGGAAGTCCACTCCTAGTTCTGTTGATGGCCTTTTCTACAAATTTTACAAATCTATTTTATTTGTATGGCAAGCTTGTGTACAAATAGTTTTAGGAATAATTGGTGTCATGTTTGAAGCATTGTATATTTCGCAGTTAATGTCTCTTTTTCTACTTATCGTACCATGTAGGATGTCCTCGGGGGTTTGGGTGTTAGCATCTCGGAACATTTCCATTGATCGTATCTCTTCCCGTAACCGCTGTTCCACCTCCTTCCGAATATCTATGTCTTCTGGAGTAAGCTCTGGAGACACAGGAAGGCCAGTGCCAGAGTCAAGTTTCTGGAGAACCTGTCTGATCTCCTGATCTGCGCGTTGCAGAGATGCCCGTATAAATTCATCCAAATCTCCTCCTATAGGTGTGACAAGGGTTAATGGCATACATGCTATTCAGAGGTCAGAGACCAAGAATACTACAAAATGTACACTTTAATGTTGAAGTCTTCATCTGGATGTTTCCCAAGCCAAAACATTTTTATACATAGAAGACTGGAACATTTGATACTGCTTATTGATTGACCACTCAACCTCTCAACCAGAGACCAGTGACATCACTGAGAATGCAGCCTATCCATTCACCACTAGAGACCGGTGACATCACTGAGAATGGAGCCTATCCATTCGCCAATAGAGACCAGTGACATCCCAAACAATGTAGACTATCAAAGCACTACAGACCGGTGACATCACTGAGAATGCAGCCTATCCATTCACTGGAGACCAGTGACATCACTGAGAATACAGCCTATCCATTCTCTAGAGACCAGTGACATCACAGAGAATGCAGCCTATCCATTCACTAGAGACCAGAGACATCACTGAGAATGCAGCCTATCTATTCACTAGAGACCATGACATCACTGAGAATGCAGCCTATCCATTCTCTAGAAACCGGTGACATCACTGAGAATGGAGCTTATCCATTTACCAATAGAGACCAGTGACATCCCAAACAATGCAGGCTATCAAATCACTACAGACTGGTGACATCTCTGAGAATGTAGCTGATCCTTTCACTAGAGATCAATGACATCACAGAGAATGCAGCCTATCCATTTACTATAGACCATGACATCACTGAAAATGCAGCCTATCCATTCACTAGAGACCGGTGACATCACTGAGAATGCAGCCTATCCATTCACCAATAGAGACCAGTGACATCCCAAACAATGCAGGCTATCAAATCACTAGAGACTATGACATCACTGAATATGCAGCCTATCCATTCACTAAAGACCAGTGACATCACTGAGAATGCAGCCTATCCATTCGCTAGAGAAAGTGACATCACTGAGAATGGAGCCTATACATTCACTAGAGAGCGGTGACATCACTGAGAATGCAGCCTATCTATTCACTAAAGTCCGGTGACATCACTGAGAATGCAGCCTATCCATTCACTGGAGACCGGTGACATCACTGAGAATGCAGCCTATCCATTCACTAGAGACCGGTGACATCACTGAGAATGGAGAATATCCATTCACTAAAGACCGGTCACATCACTGAGAATACAGCCTATCCATTCACTAGAGACCAGTGACATCACTGAGAATGCAGCCTATCCATTCACTAGAGACCGGTGACATCACTGAGAATGCAGCCTATCCAATCACTAGAGACCGGTGACATCACTGAGAATGGAGCCTATCCATTCACTAGACCGGTGACATCACTGAGAATGGAGCCTATCCATTCACTAGAGAGCAGTGACATCACTGAGAATGCAGCCTATCCATTCTCTAGAGACCAGTGACATCACAGAGAATGCAGCCTATCCATTCACTAGAGACAAGAGACATCACTGAGAATGCAGCCTATCCATTCACTAGAGACAAGAGACATCACTGAGAATGCAGCCTATCCATTCACTAGAGACCATGACATCACTGAGAATGCACCTATCCATTCACTAGAGACCAGTGACATCACTGAGAATGCAGCCTATCCATTCACTAGAGACCAGTGACATCACTGAGAATGCAGCCTATCCATTCACTAGAAACCAGTGACATCACTGAGAATGGAGCCTATCCATTCACTAGACTGGGGACATCACTGATAGCAGTAGTGAAGAGCATTATCTGTGAGGACTATACTACTTGCTATCTGCTATTATAATGACATGAACTTGTCATGCATATAAGTATGTTTTGGGTGTTTTGGGCATGTAAAGGTCAACCCTTATAAGAGGGTAATTATCATCTTGAGAAAATTCAGTTGCTAATTTGATGTTTGATATTCACAGTGCAATTTTAATACCTGATAGAAGCCAGGAATAGTGGATGGGATAGATTCCTGCTGGCAAATAAGTATCTACCATGAATGCAAGTTGTTTTGTTTGAGGCGTCAACTGCTTAGATCTGAATTACCCGAAGGATGTTGGGAGTCAATCAATATACTACTTACCTATTTCATTTGAGCTCAGATTGTGTATGTGATAGATATATTTCCCAAAAACGACCACACATTTGAAAGTATCTTTCTTTAATCTATAAGGAAATATGTTTTTGGGTTGCAGTCGTAAGTAAAGATGAATCGTTGGGTCAAGGAATAATTATTAACACACATGGTGAAGTGGGATCTGAGGACCCCATTGTCTCAATGTAAAAGCTTTATTAACACCACCAAAGGTGGCCAATACATACAGTGCCTTGAAAAAGTATGCGTACCCCGTGAAATTTTGTTGGTCTATCACATAAAATCCCAATAAAATACATTTACGTTTTTGGTTGTAACATGACAAAATGTGGAAAATTTCAAAGGGTGTGAATACTTTTTCAAAGCACTGTGTATTTAAACGGACAGGCACAGGGGTATAACTACAGGTCATGGAGCCCCATTCACACAAGTGGTCCGAAAAACAGACAAGCGGACCTGATCGGACCCTTCATTCTCCTCTACGGAGCAGCGGATTTAAAGCTGGGCTCTGCTCAGCGGAGGATAAGCGGACAGATCTCCCGCAGAGAGAGCGGAGTCTGCCCCGTGTGAGGTGGGCCTCATAGCCTTTAAAAACTTACCAGGTTTAATTGGGCCATACACTGTGCAAATTTTTTCTGCAACCACAGGTTGGGAGGGGGAAGCCGTCTCTGCAGAAAGAAGAGTAGTAAGAAGAGTCTGCAAAACTGTAATCCTTAAAGTGTCGTTTATTGGTACAGTAAGTAAGTAAGAATGAAGACAGTGATTATTGCTAGCGGCTATGCCAGCTGCTAGCAATAGTCGCAAGTAAATCCGGCAGATTGGTTGTCCCCAAGCTGATCGATTGATCAACTTGGTACATTCAGCTTGCCCACACGTGGGTCGAATCCCGGTCAGTTCCTGCTAAACCTGCCAACATTTGAACTGCCTATGGCTGGCCTTACTCTTACAATGTTACAATGTGTAACAAGTAACAATGCAGAGTAACAATAAAAATTAGTATAAAGGTAATATATGATTAAGGTAAAATATTAGGGAAAAAAAGGGAGAAAATGGTCTAAGAAGTGGGAAACCTAAAACAAAAAACTATTTTTTTTTTTAAGATATCCAATCCAGGGGTCCCAAATTTTCTTAAACTCTGGTCAACTGTAATGCAAAATACTGGACATTGTTTAATGAAACATGATCCATGAAAGTTTGGTTTTAGTTAACGTTAAATTAATTGTTGGTGAATTCCAAGATCTAGTTACTGATATTTTCGCTGGTAAGATATGGGATATCAGAGATTAAAGGGTTTTGGTGTTAGTTGCCATCTTGTACACTGCTCTATGCATACTACACATCTCATAGTCCAGAGCAGGGGCGGATCCAGGGAAGGGCAACGGGGCCCTTCCCGAGAATTCGGGTGAGTGAGTGGGCGGGTGGGCTGCTCCGCGGGTGAGAGACCGGGTGGACCGGGCTGTCGGCCGGCTCGGTTGGTGAGTGGGCGGGATGCTCGGCGGGCGGGTGAGAGTGCAGGCGAGCAGCTGGGCGGCTTGGTGGGTGAGCGGACAGCTGGCCAATCAGGGAGCCGGCGGGAGTTGGTGAGAGATGACATCATCTCTCACCGCCTGGCCCCCGCCATGCATCCCTGCAGTGCAGTTCCGCCCTCACTGTGCAGGTAGCCGCGGGAAGCATCGAGATAATATCATCTATCTGCTGGTTGACTGGTAATCTGCTTCCTGGGACACAGCAAGTGACCACCTTAGCAGGAAGAGCAAGAGACAATCTGCAATGTGCGGCAGGCGACGTGGCAAGTGACAATCCGTAACGCGTAGCAAGTAACAATCCGCAACATGTGGCAGGTGACGTGGCAAGTGACAATTTGCATCTGGTGACAGGCGACGTGGCAAGTGACAATTCGCAACGTGTGGCGGGTGATAATCCGTAACGTGTGGTAGGTGATGTGGCAAGTGACAATCCGTAACGTGTGGCAAGTGACAATCCGTAAAGTGTGGTAGGTGACGTGGCAAGTGACAATCCGTAACGTGTGGTAGGTGACGTGGCAAGTAACAATCCATAACGTGTGGCATGTGACAATCCGTAACGTGTGGTAGGTGACGTGGCAAGTGACAATCCGTAACGCGTAGCAAGTAACAATCCGCAACATGTGGCAGGTGACGTGGCAAGTGACAATTTGCATCTGGTGACAGGTGACGGGGCAAGTGACAATTCGCAACGTGTGGCGGGTGACAATCCGTAACGTGTGGTAGGTGATGTGGCAAGTGACAATCCGTAACGTGTGGCAAGTGACAATCCGTAAAGTGTGGTAGGTGACGTGGCAGGTGACAATCCGTAACGTGTGGTAGGTGACGTGGCAAGTAACAATCCGTAACGTGTGGCAAGTGACAATCCGTAACGTGTGGCAAGTGACAATCCGTAACGTGTGGCAAGTGACAATCCGTAAAGTGTGGTAGGTGACGTGGCAAGTGACAATCCGTAACGTGTGGCAAGTGACAATCCGTAAAGTGTGGTAGGTGACGTGGCAAGTGACAATCCGTAACGTGTGGTAGGTGACGTGGCAAGTGACAATCCATAACGTGTGGCAAGTGACAATCCGTAACGTGTGGCAAGTGACAATCCGTAAAGTGTGGTAGGTGACGTGGCAAGTGACAATCCGTAACGTGTGGTAGGTGACGTGGCAAGTGACAATCCCCAACGTGTGGCAGGTGACATCCGCATCTGGTGACAAGCGACGGTGAAAAGTGACACGCTCAAGGCTCCCACAGATTCTGCATTATGGTGAGTTGAACTATTTCATTTTCTATAACAATGGAATAGAAATAATGCTCTTCAATCATCCTGACACCATAACAACCATGGTGCCATGATGATTGAAGTGCCCACACCAGCCATTGCCCCGATAAATTGCCCCCAAAAAACATATTTTCTGGCAGTGCCCCTCTCGAGACTAGACTCTGGATCTGCCCCTGATCCAGAGTCCATCTCAGGAGTGAACAACAGAGGATGGCTATGTTCCTTCATACAGTGGGACCATGGAGAACCAACGTAGCCACCCTCTAACCGGAAGTCACATCACAGCAGCATAAAAAAAGAATTTGGAGATTTGGAGGAGAGCAATACACAGGAGTTTTTAAATTTAAGAATACAAAAAAACAATAAAATACAATAATATAAAAAAAAAAAAGGATTAAAAAAAATATGAATATAATTTTTTTTTTATTAATTTTTACTTTAAGGTTGGTAACATAGTAAATAAGAGCTCTTCATTTCCAGAAGAATCTTCTAATGGGACCAGTTTCCACCATCTGATACATTGTTCCTCGGTAGCCAAGTTGAAGATTTTTTTTTTTTTTTTTCTTAGTATAGTGCTAGTCAGTGCCATTTGATTTAAGAGGAAGATTTTTGCCTATTTTTAGGACAATCTAAAGTTGTAATAATAATATCCAGAATTTTTTTTCCCATACTCACCATGAGGGGGCGGTCTGCTGAATTTTGGTCGCTGTCTCTGATGTCTCTTTAAAAAAAAAAAAAAGACTGCCGGCCAACTATCTCCTTTTGACTTTATCAATTCTAATTTGACTTGATTAGTAGGACTTGAATGTTTTGTTGAATAGCGTCTCTTGGCATCGCGCTCTTTATTTACAACGACTTGTTCTTGACATTATTAGACATTATTCATAGTCTTTGTGCTCGATCAGTAAATAGTCATTAGCCTGGTTGCTTTTCACAATTGCCTTCACTATTCATTTTTCTTTTATGAAGACATTAGGGCAAGGCAACAAAAAACAAACAAAAAAGAAAAAACGCAGTTTGGAAAAAATAAATAATAATGCTACTGCAATACATTATTCAATACTAAGCTTAGGAGAATTTTATATTTCCTGGTCAAAAGTTTATGTCTGGGAAAAATGATAATGATTATAACAATAATAATAATAATAATAATAATAATAACAACAATACAAATATTCAGCACAACTGTACAATACATGTACATTTCCCCATGTTTTATCCCTTAACACTGCAAGTACAGAAAAATAACTTGATCTGACAGAAATCCAGTGAGCTCCTAAATTCTTGTAGAGAGCTGAGAACTTGCCCCACCGTGCAGTGTGTGCACGGGAAACTATACACGTGGTGCAATAAAAAGTGGGCACACAAAAAAAGCGCACAGGATGTATTACGTGGTCCACCTCCAAAGAGATGGGACCCGTGCCCTGATACCCTGGGGGGGGGGGGGGGAGGCAAGACTTCTGACGGGGACTAGGTACGTATGGCCTACCCAGCGGAAACCAGGCCGACCCCATTCTACAGGGGACCTGCGGAAGCAGGGTTCACCCAAGTACAAGGCGGGGCTCCCCTGAAGGAAGACCTCATGGGAGGGGGAGAACTTGATCATAAGGCCACATGCTCCTCCCTCCAAGAGATTCAGGGTAAGACTAAGGACAGGATGTGCACAGGATGTATTACATGGTCCACCTCCAAAGAGCCTCCAAAGACCCGTGCCCAAATCCCCTGGGGGGGGGGGGGGAAGACTTCTGACGGGGACTAGGTACGTGTGGCCTACCCAGCTAAAACAAGGCAGACCCCATTCTACAGGGGACCTGCGGAAGCAGGGTTCACCCAAGTACAAGGTGGGGCTCCCCTGAAGGAAGACCTCATGGGAGGGGGAGAACTTGACCATAAGGCCACATGCTCCTCCCTCCAAGAGATTCAGGGTAAGACTAAGGACAGGATGTGCACAGGATGTGCACAGGATGTGCACAGGATGTGCACAGGATGTATTACATGGTCCACCTCCAAAGAGCCTCCAAAGACCCGTGCCCAAATCCCCTGGGGGGGGGGCAAGACTTCTGACGGGGACTAGGTATGTGTGGCCTACCCAGCTAAAACAAGGCAGACCCCATTCTACAGGGGACCTGCGGAAGCAGGGTTCACCCAAGTACAAGGTGGGGCTCCCCTGAAGGAAGACCTCATGGGAGGGGGAGAACTTGACCATAAGGCCACATGCTCCTCCCTCCAAGAGATTCAGGGTAAGACTAAGGACCTACACAATACTAGTTAGAAGTAAGTGCTATAGACAATCCCCATTCTTCAGGGGACCTGATGCAGCAAGGTCCGCCCCAAAAACTAGGTGGGGCTCCCCTGAAGGGAGACCCCATTGGAGGGGGAGAACCCCGTGAGGGAGGGAGAAGTTGACCATGAGACCACATGCCCTCCCATCCAGGACTGTCAGGGCAAGTCAGAGGACTTATAGCTAGCTACCAGTCAGAAGTTAGTGCTACAGATAGACCCCACTCTTCAGGGGACCTGCAGAAACAAGGTCGAGCCTACCGTGTGGCCTACCCAGCTGAAACCAGGAACAGGTAAGTGTCCATTTATTAAAAGTCAGCAGCTGCAGTATTTGTAGCTGCTGACTTTTAATATTTTTTGTGCTGGTGCAGCTCCGCTTTAAACAAATCCTTCTACAAGCCTGCCTCTCCATAGGCTCCTCCCCTCTTCAGTCTATCATGAATGGTGCTGCCTAGACATGTGCACAACAAAAAAAATTTGTTTATTTTCAAAAAAATTTGTTTATTTTCGTTTCGTTTTTTTCGTTTCCGTTGATTCGTAACGATTCGTACATTCGTAAGTCGTCGGTGTTCGTATTCGTAACGATTCGTACATTCGTAAGAGTTATTTTTTCGTTGATTCGTTTTTTCGTTAGTTTAATTTCCGTTTATTCAAAATTCGGACGCATTCGTATTTTCGTAATCGAAGCATAATTCATAATTTTATGTAATGTGTATGCTATTAATACATTTTACGAATCGAAAAAAAAGTTACGAATCGAAAAAAAAAAGTTACGAATCGAAAAAAAAAAAGTTACGAATGTACGAATTTTTTCGTTCAATCCATTTGAAGCACGTTAAGAAGCGCCATTGTAAGGGACACGGAAAATTACCAATTCAACAAAAAAAAAAGTTACGAATGTACGAATTTTTCCGTTCATTTTCGTTGTTCCTGTTTTCGTTTTTCGGATTTTCTTCATTCGTACATTCGTTGTTTCTAATTAGTTTTTTCGGATTTTCGTTGTTTTTCGGATTCGTTCGATTTGAATGATTCGATAATTCGTACGAAAACGAACGAACGAAAATAACGAAAAAAAAAAAAAACGAAAAACGAAAAAAAAAACGAAACAAATTGCACATGTCTAGTGCTGCCAGACATATCCACCTTACCAACCGCTCAGTGTCTGCCAACCCTCTCCTCCAATCCCCACACTGGCTCCCAATTACCCAGCGCATTAAATTCAAAATACTAATCACAACATACAAAGCCATTCACAACTCTGCTCCGAGCTACATCACCAATCTTGTCTCCAAACATATCCCAAACCGTCCTCTCCGCTCTTCTCAAGACCTCCTACTGTCAAGCTCTCTCGTCCCCTCCTCCCATGCCCGTCTCCAGGATTTCTCCAGAGCCTCTCCCATCCTCTGGAACTCGCTACCTCAACCTGTCCGCTCTTCTGAGCAGGGCCCTCTTAATCCTCTTGTATTTTATTGTATTATAACTGTTAGTTTAATTAAATGAGGGGCGCTAGTACCAACATGAGATACTAAATTAATTAATAGGTTAATTAATTGTATATTCTGAACTGTATAGTAGAGACTAAGAGCTTATTGAAAAAAGGTGTGCAGACACAATATAGATCTACCATGAACTAAGCTAATTAATAACTATTTAAAGTGACAATAGTGAACCACATTTGGTTACTCATACATTACAACCATTATAATGTGAATAATTAAAATTAAAAATTGGTTAAAGTGTGTTTATACAAACAATAATAACACCAGACACCTAGCGTGACCCAGTGAGGTATAAATTAATTGTTACCCCAGAGATAATTAGCACACAAAATAGAGCTAACCGAGCTCTATTTAAATTATATAATATAAATATAACAAACCCTGTACCTTGTATCACAATGTGTACAACGAAAGTTAATGATCAAGCACTTGTGCCCAATCTAATATATAAACAGTGCAAACCAACAAAATTGGCAAATAATCCCAATATCTTGGGTACATCCAAAAAACGTGAAAAATATTATATAAATTAGACAGTGTTAATTGATATAACGCAAAGTTCATATAGTAGTCCTTGCTGTAAAACGCCACAATCACTCCTGTAGATATAGCTTGTGCACCATCACCAGACAAATTCTCGATCCACCCAATGTGAGAACCAGCAGTATTAAATGGCCTCTTACCAAATGGAGTTGATTACTTTGTTTAGAAGCAATCAAATGCGCTTTCACAGGATTGTGCCTGTACACTGAGTGACACACCCTCACTCAAGGGCTCTCTTCCCTCTATCAGACCAGCTCAGATGGAATGGATTGGAAACATATATGGGAATATAAAGAGAGGCGCACCTCATAGCGTAATAACGTTTTTATTTAAAAAAATAGCATAAAAAAACACAGCAGCCAATTGCTTACTTACATTTTCCAGTGCCTACCCGGCACTGAGGCTACTTGCGATATGTTAAAAGATTCGATGGAGCAGCGGATCCTTCCCTCGTGGCGTGCGTCTCTAGCGTGCGTTCCACTCACCAGACAACCAGAGCCAATATCACAGGAAGTCCAGCAATAATGCATCCAAAGATACAAAGTGATCAGGTACCGCCTACCGACGTACGTTTCGTGTTTGTCACGTCTTCAGACGCCACCCTGAAGACGTGACAAACACGAAACGTACGTCGGTAGGCGGTACCTGATCACTTTGTATCTTTGGATGCACTATTGCTGGACTTCCTGTGATATTGGCTCTGGTTGTCTGGTGAGTGGAACGCACGCTAGAGACGCACGCCACGAGGGAAGGATCCGCTGCTCCATCGAATCTTTTAACATATCGCAAGTAGCCTCAGTGCCGGGTAGGCACTGGAAAATGTAAGTAAGCAATTGGCTGCTGTGTTTTTTTATGCTATTTTTTAAATAAAAACGTTATTACGCTATGAGGTGCGCCTCTCTTTATATTCCCATATATGTTTCCAATCCATTCCATCTGAGCTGGTCTGATAGAGGGAAGAGAGCCCTTGAGTGAGGGTGTGTCACTCAGTGTACAGGCACAATCCTGTGAAAGCGCATTTGATTGCTTCTAAACAAAGTAATCAACTCCATTTGGTAAGAGGCCATTTAATACTGCTGGTTCTCACATTGGGTGGATCGAGAATTTGTCTGGTGATGGTGCACAAGCTATATCTACAGGAGTGATTGTGGCGTTTTACAGCAAGGACTACTATATGAACTTTGCGTTATATCAATTAACACTGTCTAAATTTATATAATATTTTTCACGTTTTTTGGATGTACCCAAGATATTGGGATTATTTGCCAATTTTGTTGGTTTGCACTGTTTATATATTAGATTGGGCACAAGTGCTTGATCATTAACTTTCGTTGTACACATTGTGATACAAGGTACAGGGTTTGTTATATTTATATTATATAATTTAAATAGAGCTCGGTTAGCTCTATTTTGTGTGCTAATTATCTCTGGGGTAACAATTAATTTATACCTCACTGGGTCACGCTAGGTGTCTGGTGTTATTATTGTTTGTATAAACACACTTTAACCAATTTTTAATTTTAATTATTCACATTATAATGGTTGTAATGTATGAGTAACCAAATGTGGTTCACTATTGTCACTTTAAATAGTTATTAATTAGCTTAGTTCATGGTAGATCTATATTGTGTCTGCACACCTTTTTTCAATAAGCTCTTAGTCTCTACTATACAGTTCAGAATATACAATTAATTAACCTATTAATTAATTTAGTATCTCATGTTGGTACTAGCGTCCCTCATTTAATTAAACTATCAATTAAATCATCTAGATTTCATAGGGAGCAGCTGTACTGGGTTTATAGTATTAATATTAGTATAGACCTTTTTGAATTATCCTAAGCGCGGAGCCAGACAAGCCAATGTGAGTGGCCGTCTACAATTTTTCATTGTATTATAACTGTATTGTCCCCCTTTTATATTGTAAAGCGCTGCGTAAACTCTCGGTGCTATATAAATCCTGTATAATAATAATAATAATACATAAGTTGTACCTGTTTTTCTGCAGTCTTCACTTTTCTACAGTGGTTTCAAGGTCCAAAATGTACCCAAAATCTCATAGCTCTGAAAAGCAGGGGGTGGAAGGCTGAAGTTACACTCTGCAGAGCTCAGTGAGGAGAGTTCTGAGAGCTGCTAGGATGGAAGGGACACGTCCCCTTCACACAACACACAGGAACAGAGCTGAGGCTGTAAATCACAGGCTGTGTGCTGCAGTTGCCCCCCCCCCCCTGTCACCTTTTTTTCTCTTGGTGTCAGGAAAATTTGTCATAAGTGATTCATGATGATAGCATGGACCACGGCTTTGAAACGCTCTACCTACGAACATCCGCTTGAAAGGAAACCATCGGGCCTTCGGGAAAAAACTCAAGACCCACCTCTTCTAAGAAGGAATCAACGCAGGTCGGATCAAGCGCCTCGAGGTGATTCAGTTTGCAGTTGCAGCGCTATACAAATCATTTATTCATTCATTCAGCAGAGGAACAAAGCAGCAGACAGAAATGACACTTTGAGATCTGGATTGAGTACACACTATAGAGCAGGGGGTCTCCAAACTACGGCCCTCCAGTTGTTCATGAACTGCAATTCCCATCATGCCTAATCATGTCTGTGAATGTCAGAGTTTTACAATGCCTCATGGGACGTGTAGTTCGGCAACAGCTGGAGAGCTGTCATTTGGAGATCCCTGCTATAGAGGGATATGCTTTGTTTATGTTTCATGTCTGAGGTTTACAACCACTTGTTGTAGATAGAGTTGTAGTTGTAGATAGAACATCAAATGTAGACCCACTGCCACACGGCTTAGGCTCTGGCATACTTGGCAGCCCCGACCCTTACACACATGAGGCCAAGTCCTAGAGAACCATTAACTATCTGTGTTGTATGCATTGAGATACTGTACATATGGCCACTGGTATCAAGGGCCAGGATCGGGCATTTGCATTAGAACAGCCCCAAAAGGCTACAACCCTTTAACCACTTCAGCCCCGGACCAATTTGCAGCCAAAGGACCAGACCCCTTTTTGCGATTCGGCACTGCGTCGCTTTAACTGACAAGTGCGCGGTCGTGCGACGTGGCTCCCAAACAAAATTGGCGTCCTTTTTTTCCCACAAATAGAGCTTTCTTTTGGTGGTATTTGATCGCCCCTGCGGTTTTTATTTTTTGCGCTATAAACAAAAATAGAGCGACAGTTTTGAAAAAAATTCAATATTTTTTAACTTTTTGCTATAATAAATATCCCCAAAAAATATAAAAAAACTTTTTTTTCCTCAGTTTAGGCCGATACGTATTCTTCTACATATTTTTGGTAAAAAAAAAATTGCAATTAGCGATTATTGATTGGTTTGCGTAAAAGTTATAGCGTTTACAAGATAGGGGATAGTTTTATAGCATTTTTATTAATGTTTTTTTTTTTACTAGTAATGGCGGCGATCAGCGATTTTTATTGTGACTGCGACATTATGGCGGACACATCGGACATTTTTGACACATTTTTGGGACCATTTTCATTTATACAGCAATCAGTGCTATTTAAATGCACTGATTCCTATGTAAATGACACTGGCAGTGAAGGAGTTAACCACTAGGGGGCAGGGAGGAGTTAGTGTGACGTGTTGTGGTTTTTTTTTACAGTAGGGGCGTGGCTGACGTCACTGATCGGCGTTCCCGATGACAGGGAACAGACGGATCAATGACAGTCAGTGTAGGAAGCGCAGGGAGAGCCCTCCCCGTTCTTCAGCTCTGTGACCCGATGGCGGGACACCAGCAGCGATTGGGTCCGCTGGTCCCGCGGCCGTGGTCACGGAGCTCCCGACCGGGCTAGGCAATTAAAGGGGACGTATATATACGTGCTTTTGCCTAGCCGTGCCATTCTGCCGACGCATATGTGCAGGAGGCGGTCGGGAAGCGGTTAAGAACGATGATGCCACCAAAAGGCAGGTGCTGCATAGATCTTTTGGTGCTCAAGGAAGTACATTCAGAAGCTCTAATCAGCGAGATACCTCTCAGATTGTAAGTAAACTCAAGCTATGAACTTCTCTTATTTGCTCCCTTTTGGTCCTTTAAATATAACATTGATAGTATTTTGTTATATCTGTTCTATAAGTACAACAAAAAAACTGTTGATCCTGCCATAAATCCAGTGATCTCTGAACGTTCCTAGGCTCTCTGCCTCTGCTTTACTAAAATGTAGCAAAGACTGCAACACAGCATAGCACAACACATGGTAGTACCTTACTGTTACGTTGCGCTGTGCTGCAATGCACATCCATTGGGCAGGGGGTGTGTTGGGGAGCCATTGGGTCTTTCCACATGGCAATAATAATGTGCATGTTACCACAACAGTGTGAATGAGCCCCATGGGTTCCACAGCGTTACCCTTAGGGGTTGATTTACTAAAACTGGCGGGTGCACCTAAAAATGGAGTGCCCTGTGTGTTGTGCTGCAGGAAAACGCTCCATTTTGTGTGGTGGTGGATTTCGGGCCAATTTATTTTAATTGGTCCATTTAACGTACTACGCATCAGTGAATGAAAGCGTGTTGTTGCAGTGGTGTGAATGGGCACTTAAGTTCCCAATATCCAGACAACCGACCACTGTGGACATCTTTGCTCACTAGCACACCAGTAAGTAGTGATTGGGTTGTCAACATTCTCGCTTAAAAATTATGGATGGGATTTGAGTTTGATGGGACATTTTTGAGCATTTTTTACCAGCACTGAAAAGGGGTTCTGAGCACACCTCCACTTGCTGCCTACGGAAAGTTAGCAACCCCCTTAAGAAAACAATGGTTCCAAAGATCTGACACTTCAAGGTTGCTCTTGCAATTGTTGAGGGTTGGGGGTCTTCACCAATCAGCAAGGAGGAGGCAGTGTGAAGAGATTTTCCATTCTCCTCTGGTAAAGCATGCACAGCTGTCTTATTATTTAGGTGGGGGGGGGGGGGGGGGGGGGGGGTGCAGGTTGAGGAAAAAGGGCCAACAACATATGAAGTGTTTGTCCAGGCATGACTCAAAGTTATGAACAAACCTCCATTTCCCCTTCTAGACCATGTCCCAGCATTATTTCTTCTCTTACCTTGTTCCTGCCCCATAAAGCCCACCTGCTGTCCTGAATAGGGAAATAACCATCTTATTTTTGGGATATGTGATGGCATGAGACATGCAGGGCTCAAGTCCTGCGGGAACGCATGGGAACGGAGTTCCTGTACTTTTTCCACAACAGGAACTCAGTTCCCTTTAGCAGCCGTGTCCTGCAAGACTTTGAAGTATGCAAGTTGTGTGGCAGGTGCTACACCAGCAGCTGCCGACACAGCTCGCAATAGTAAGTGCCGCACACCTGACCATTCGGGCATTGCCAGTAGGGGGCCCCATATCAGCTTCCGCTTTGATCTACCTGTCAATCACAGCTAGCTGACGGGTAGATCAGGTCCCTACTGCTAAGAGATTGTATTTAGTCAGACCTCTCGTGATGCGCTCCTCCCCTCCAGCCCCTCCTGATTTTCTGTCTTCTCATCTCCCCCCCCCCCCCCAGTCTCCTGCATACTTGCTCTGTGTGTCCCGCTGAATTCCCCCCCCCCTCCTCTATCTTCAGTGCCATATGATGAGAGAACCCAGAGGAGGAGCACAGCTATTCTGCTCACAGGACATGCAGGGAGAGAGGTGAGCTGAGGGGGGAACATCAGTTTGGGGTGGTAAGCTGAGCACAATACCTGGCAAATTTTAATGCCAGGAGGGAAGTTTATGTGGAAATATGTGAAGGGTTGGAATAGCAGCGAGTGTGTGTTGGAGCCCTGCAGAGTTTGCAGCCCCCCCCCCCCCCCCCAAGCTAACATACATCTCCTAAGCAGGAACACATCACTATCTCCCCAAGCATTCTATCCAGATAATGTGCAGTTCATTTATGACCTTTCCGTTTAACCCTGTGTTATCCAAACCACATAAACATTCTATATACAAAATAAAATTCCCCAATAAAGATCAGAACATGATGTTCACATTTTCATGGAAGCACAATAGAATGAATGCTGATTATTCAGAGAATTACCGTATTTATGTTTATTGAGGATTGTTTTTTTTTATGTACTAACAGTTAAGCTTCATACAAACAATACGAAAATTGGATGAAAAATACCACTTTTGAAGCGTTCGTGAATATGAGCGTATCATTTTATTTTTTTTTGGTGGGGGAGTGGATCTTGGGTGGGAGTTCCCACACTTTTTTCCCCAGGACTTGACCCCTGGAGACATGTGAATAACTTCTGTTCTAAGAAGAGGGCTTTACGTACTGATTGTGGTGAGGACTATTTCATTGCTTTGGTCCAGCCTCTCTCAACCAAGGTTCCTCCTGAGGTTGCTGGGGGGTTTCTTTGAGCAGTGGCAAATGGATCTCCCACCTACATTGACTACCAATGCAAACGTGGCAATTTTCCACTGACCGCCACTTTTACATTAGACCATCACCATCATCAGCGTATGGGACCCTACAGTTGTCACTATCTGCAGTTCTTTTTGGTTTTTATTATTCCTTTCATTTTAAGATTCAAGAAACGTTCTACAACTTAGTTGTGGTCGAGGTCTTCTGCGCCGGTGCACGCAGGGGTATCGGACGGAGCATGTTTATCAATGCCTTGGATCAAGTGGAGACTGTGGTCATGTGAAAAAATCCAACACTAAGGTAGTTCTCCGACTTAGAAATGAGCCTTCACTGTGCAAAGTAATAGTACAGCGTTCCTCTGAAAAGTGACTTGTCCTGTGTCACTACTCACTACACACTGTAACTGGTATGTTGCATTAGGAGGGAAGAGCTGTGTCTGCGCTCAGTCCACCACACCAGTCCAGTGTACCTCTATTACCTCACTCCCAGTATTAGAATGGGGTACCACTGAGCATCTACTGCGGACCTCATGAGTACTCTCACTCTTTTCCTTTCTTGCCGTACCTCATGACCAGGCCATGGATCTCCATAAGGTGGGTTCGGGTCCGGTTGCTACTATTACCAGCAAGGAAGCCTAATAACGACCCCCTCACCTTACCTGCTACCACACTTAACAACTGGTTGCCTTGTGCCTTGAACTTGTACTTGGTTACTCTTAGCAACTACTCTCCTCTTCTTATATTGCCGAGTTAACCTGTTGTAGCGGATCTCTCCATAAAGAGTCCCTATCACTGCCTATTGTTGTCAAAAGTGATAAAAATAAATAAATAAATAATACAATTAAAAGAAAAAAATATTTTAAAGCACACCTGTCCCCTTATTTAAAGGTGAACCCACGTGTTGGGTTATATATTGTGTTTATTTTGTATTAAAATTCATTCAAGTGTTTTTTTTTGCAAATAAATTGTGTTTGAAAAAAACCGCTGCGCAAATACCGTGGGACATAAAAAATTTCAACAATCGCCATTTTATTTCTAGGGTCTCTGTAAAAAAAAATATAATGTTTAAGGGGTTCTAAGTACGTTTCTAGCAAAACAAAGTAGATTTTTTCATGTATCTGAGAAGTGGCAGAATTGGCCCCATATTAATGTGTATTTTTTTTTTTTTTAAATTGCATTTGGAAAACCTCTGTGCAAATACCGTGTGGCATAAAAAATTGCATTGACCCCGTTTTATTCTTTGGGGTCTCTGCAAATTTTTTATATATATATATATATATATATATATATATATATATATATATATATATATATATATATATATATCTATATATAATGTTTGTGGGTTACAAGTAATTTTCTAGCAAAAAAAAGTCGATTTTTACATCTATGTGAGAAGTGTGAGAATTGGCCCGGTATTGAATTGGTTAAAGTGTATCTAAAAAAAAAAAAAAAAAAATTGTGTTTGGAAAACCGTTGCGCAAATACCGTGGGACATAAAAAATTGCAACAATCGCCATTTTATTTCTATGGTCTCTGTAAAAAAAATTTTTACATCTATGTGAGAAGTGTCAGAATTGGCCCCATATTAATGTGTATTTTTTTTTTTTTAAATTGCATTTGGAAAACCTCTGTGCAAATACTGTGTGACATAAAAAAATGCAATTCTCTTTATTCTCTGGGGTCTCTGCTAAAAAAAAATATATATATATATATATATATATATATATATATATATATATATATATATATATATATATCCAAAAAAGGTGTATAGAGGGCCTGCAAGAAACACCAACTCAGTGCCAATTCTGACCTCAAACAAATCAGCAGCAGATAGAATAACACTGATATGACCTTAAAATATAATAAAATACTGAAAAGAACAGCAGCTGTTTAAAAACGCATAAAACATATAAAATCTCAAAAAAGTTAGCAAAAAATTATTCACAGTCCAATCACTGTTTTAGTAATTTTATTTTCAGTGTTTGGACCGTGAATAATTTTTTGCTAACTTTTTTGAGATTATATATATATATATATATATATATATATATATATATATATATATATATATATATATATATATATATATATATATATAATGTTTGTGGGTTATAAGTAATTTTCAAGCAAAAAAGTAGATTTTTACCTCTATGTGAGAAGTGTGAGAATTGGCCCAGTATTAAAGAGGTTAAAGTGTAATTAAAAAATAAATAAATAGCGTTTCGAAAACCGTTGTGCAAATACTGTGTGACATAAAAAATTGCAATGACCGCCATTTTATTCTCTGGGGTCTCTGCTAAAAAATATATATATATATATATAATGTTTGTGGGTTCTAAGTAGTCTCTGCTAAAAAATATATATATAATGTTTGGGGGTTCTAGGTAACTTTCTAGCATAAATACAGATTTTTAAATATAAACAAAAAGTATCAGAAAATGCCCGGTCCTTATGTGGTTAAATTCTCTCTTTTTGTTTTTTTATTATATTACTTTTTTAAGTGTAGCACCCTCCTAGGTAGGTGATAGAGAGTGCAAAGTTTTTGGTTTCCCTGCTTAATAGGGGGGCTGACAGGCAAATTTAGGTTCTCTCTGCCTAACAGGGAGCAGTGATCCATTGTTAGGGTCTACACAGTGTAATCAGATGCTGCTCATGTTGTCTGTTTGTTTCACACTGGTCCAATAGGAAGGGGCGTATTGGACAGTGGGAGGAAACCTGACAAATGGGAGCATGGGTGTAGATGCAGCCCTGGCCATTGACAGAGGAAGGTGCCTCAAGGCATGCTGGGTGACTGTATTTATACCAGGAGAACACATGTGCACGGGGTCTTTGGCTAAAGAGCGGGGTCCCCGAGGAAGGGGGGCTGCTGCCCCTCCTCTGTATAGGCTGCCAAGTGGCCTCAGGTGGTCGACCTGAGGGCCAGGGCCAAAGAAGCTGCCACCCAGATGTCCTGCAGAGCTGACAGAGAGGGAGACATACCTAGAAGGATCTGTTCCTGGCTACTGTGAGTACAGACCTAAATCTAGGGGCCTGTTCCGTGAGGGCCATCCCCTCAAGCTAGTGTGTCAGTGGATGGGTGCCAGCTAAAGGGGATACTGGTTAGTGTCCTGAAGAATAATGCCCTGTACACACGAGTGGAAATTCCGCCAGCAAAAGTCCGATGTGAGCTTTTGGTCAGAAATTCCGACAATGTGTATACTCCATCGGACTTTTGCTGGCAGAATTCCCGCCAGCAAAAGATTGAGAGCAGGTTCTCTATTTTTCGGTCGGAAAAAGTTCTGATTGGAAATTCCGATTGTCTGTACCAATTTCGACGCGCAAAATTCCTTCGCATGCTCAGAAACAATTAGACGCATGCTCGGAAGCATTGAACTTAATTTTCTTGGCTCGTCGTAGTGTTGTACGTCACCGCGTTCTTGACGGTCGAAAGTTCCGCGAACTTTTGTATGGCCGTTGTGTATGCAAGCCAAGCTTGAGCGGAATTCCGTCAGAAAAACCATCCAAGATTTTTCAGATGGAAATTCCGCTCGTGTGTATGGGGCATTATCCTTCCATACTAATGCTGTATGGTTCAGCAGAGGATCTGCTATTCAGTTCAATCAAGTGAGGCCAAGTGAGAGTTGTCCTCTTCTGTGCATAGTTAAAAGTTGGAGTATCCCACTAATCCCTTCTCCTATCCAAGTTCTACCAATAAACACAAAAAAATAAAAAAAAAAATACCCTAGACTGGTCATTGGATAAGAAGCGTATGTGTGGGCACCTGGTCGTGTGGAAATACCCAAACATCTGGCTGCAGGATAATCAGATTGAGGCCCAGGGAAGTTTATACTCAGCAACCCCTACGTGGGGGTAGTGCTACATAAGTAATAAATAGACATGTGCAATTCGTTTAGTTCCGAATTAATTTTTTAACGAATTTCCGAATTTTTCAATTTCCAAATTTCCGAATTTCAAAATTTGCGAAATTACGAATTTCAAAATTTCGAATTTTCAGATTTCCGAATTTCCGAATTTCGCATTTTCGGATTTCCGAATTTCGGGTTTTCGGATTCCGAATTTTCGAATTTCCGAATTTTCGGATTATCTGAAATAAAGAATGCCGCATCTAACCAAATGGAATGTAACGATCTAATAACAATAAATAACAATAATAATAATAAAACCTTTTTATTATTATTAATTATTTATTTTTTATTTGTTCCGTTCCATTTGTTTAGATGCGGCATTCGTTATTTCATTTAATTCGTAACTTCGGATAAATTCATACTCGTTTAATAGTTAGTTATTAATTAAACTGATTTTCTCTCTTTTTTTCTGATTTTTCACATTTTGGGATTTTCAAATCTTTGAATTCCAGAATTCCGAAAATCCGAAAATTCGGAATTCCGAAGGTCCGAAAATTCGGAATTCCGAAGGTCCAAAAATTCGGAATTCCGAAAGTCCGAAAATTCAGAATTCCGAAAGTCCGAAAATTCAGAATTCCGAAAGTCCGAAAATTCAGAATTCCGAAAGTCCGAAAATTCAGAATTCCGAAAGTCCGAAAATTCGGAATTCCGAAAATCTGAAAATTCGGAATTCCGAAAATCTGAAAATTCGGAATTCCGAAAAACCAAAAAATCCAAAATTCGGAAATCCGAAAATTCGAAATTTCGGAAATCCGAAAATTCGAAATTCGGAAAACCGAAAATTCAGAAATCCAAAAATTTGGAAATTCGGAAATCCAAAAATTTGGAAATTCGGAAAACCGAAAATTCGGAAATCCGAAAATTCGGAAATCCGAAAATTCGAGATTCGGAAATTCGGAAATTCAGAAATCTGAAAAATAGAAATGTGAAAATTCCCGAAATTTCTGAATTCCAAATTTTCGAATTTTCGATTTTCCGAATTTCCGAATTTCCAAAAAAAGCAAAAAAACGAATGAAACGAAAATGAACAAATGTTTTGTCAGTGCACATGTCTAGTAATAAATGCTGCTTTAAACATTTAGTGAGCAACACAGTTTCTTTAACTAAATACTTTTATCAGAATACTTTTTTTTGGTGATAACAATTATAAATTGATTTGATTGAAAAAAAAAACACAAAAAACATGCGTTTTGGTTCACCACCATGTTTTCTTTTTATTTGGACATTTTTTTTTCATATCATTCATCTGTAGAGGTCAATGTTAAATTGAACACCTTCCACGGCAGGGCTTAAGAAGTTAATAAATAACAGCTAGATCACAAGTTTCAATTCACGCATAGAGATTCAGCAGCAAGAACAATTCAGTCTACATTAAACAAACCTAAGAGTATCGCTTAGCTCATCTTAACAAAGTCATATTTCTCCCCGAGATGGAATTTGAAACCTCACGTCCCAGGCTTCGCTTCCAAAGGCTTATTCCATGTTTAGTAAGTTAAAGAACAGTCCCTGTTTCACCGATAGCTTTGTGTAACAGTCTGGGGGGGCGCATGCAGAGGGCGAATCGTAATGACCTAGATACAAATGGCCTTTAACAGGACAAAAATACCACCGCGTTTTCCTCAACGCCAAGATTATGAATTCACTTGAGATCTTTTTATCCATGCGCCCATGTGTCCTTCATCGGCAAAAGGACGTTCTGTAACATCCATCAAAGACACTCAAGTGTTATGTATTCTGACATATTTCAGTTATGTAATTAGACCAAAAGCAATCCATGTGTCTTTGTGGCAACAGTCCAAGATAACAGTTTTCTTTTTCCACCCCCCCCCCCCCATTACATTTTAATTCATATCAGGCTACGATTTTGGCAGCATTCAAAGTACTTTTGTCATCTGCCAACGTCAACGGTTGATGTACCAATGTAAACATAATTTTCATTTTTTTTTGATAGAATACTTGAATAAAACACGTTAGACTTTCGTAAGAAAAGATAGTGATTCTCCTTACGTACAAAGACCATTAAACGTTACAATAAAGTCTATACAAGGAGGAGAGTCAAGCCAATGGAGTTGTCATGTTGTCTAAGTTCTTTTTTTTTGTAGACCACCATCAATTTAGCATGGAATGGCACTTCAGGTTTATTTGATTTCATTTAAAAATCTACATTTAAGTGTTCCCATTAAGACTGGAAAAGTTCCATTGCCCTGATTTAATTCTTCATATCATTTCTGGTCTGAAATTCTTCTCTCTTTTTTTTTTTTTATTCTCCTCCTTATATCATCGAAATATTATCTTGGCTTAGCTTTGAGAAGTGTCTTTTTTGGTTATGTGTAGCATTACAGTTTCTCCAAGGGTTCCGTAACTCAGGGTTCTGGTTGAAACTTCTGTTTTAAAGCTGGCTTGACCATTGTCTGCCGAACGTTGAACTTCAGTACAGAACGAAGGCTTGATGTTAAACGTTGGCTGGCCAGCCTGTGAAGAACTGGCACTTGCTCCGGTACTACTGGCTTGGTTCATACGGTAAGAAACATTTGAGGATCCCATCATATTCATTCTACTTATTCTTGAGCCAGTCGTGAACATGCTTCCAATACCTTCTTTCAGGTTGCTGAAAAAACGTTGCCTTTGTTTGGGTACGACAGGCCTACCTACATTCAGCAACACAGGCTTGCCAATAGTTGGCTCGTTGATTTCAGCCTGCAGGACTGATATCTCGCATGGTGTGTCCTCGGTGAGGTTTGAAACCTTTTCATCACATCCATAAGTCTCTCCTTGACCCGGAACATAATCCTCAAGGTCTTCCAAAGTTAGAATTTTGCCATCGCGAGTAAGAATTTTTTGATCTCGGCTTTTTAGCTCGTCGTTGTCTTGCTCTTCGGGTTCTTCAACGATGATGTCTTCAACTTCCAGTGATATTGTTGGGTCTGGATCATGTGCTTCTAATTCAACAGCTTCTATTTCTTTTATACTACCAAAATTTACAGGTGAGGTTACTGTTTCGTCCTTCTCAAAGATTTGAAATTCCACACATTCTCTTTCAACCGTTGGAAGTACTGACACTTGTAGGGCTGTGCTGTCTAAAGCTTCAGTATCTTCCTCTTCTTCTGCATATTGTGGACTTAGATCTTCTTCCACCTCGTCCTCAGTTTCTTCAGCAAGGTCATACTCCATTGCTGGGATATCAGCCTCGGAATACCTGCAAGATGTAAAGGAAGCCTTGGCCTCATCCACCAGTTTGTTATTGGAGTTATTGGTGTTTGGGTCATCGCCGGGGAAACCCCTTGATCGGGAGCCATACTGGATATATTTCTTTGACCCCCTTTCGTCTTTCTCTGGCTTGGCTGGAGAAGTTCCTCTTTTCCGGGGTGGTTTAGGAGACTTTTTCACTTGGAATTCTATAATTTCTTCAACCTCAACCCATCTGGACGATTTCTCTTCTATTCTGGCAGTTGCCCCTCGGTCATCTTCCGGTTCTGTTATGAAGAGAGTTGGGACCACCGTCTTTCGGGTTTCCAGCTCGGATCTGTACATGGATGGCTTGCCCCTTGAAAAAGAGAAGGGCTCTGGTGTAGAGGCCTCTGACCTGGGGGTTCTTGCTGGAGACTGACCAGAGACGCGGCGTGAAGGAGAGATTCCAGGAGACATCCTTCTCCTCATCCTTGGACTTTTCACCACCGTTGTTATAGTTTCCTCTCTATTAACGACGTAAACGTGGGAATTAATAAAGGGCACACAGACAGTGTTTGCAGTGACACAAGCCAAGTTAGTTGGGTGAGTTTCCTTCTCTCAGCCATGCTGATCCATGCACAAACAGGCTACAAGTAGGTTAATTTCAAACTTTTAATTGTGCTTAGAGACAGGTTTGCTTGACTGATTAGTAGATCTGATCCTTTTTATTTTGGGTTCTATCCTAGCTTCCTATATTATATCTCTAGATCTTCTGGCTGCATTAAAGTGCAGTTTTTACAGAAGATTTATTTACCCCCCTCAGCTCCAGAAGGCCAATTGCTCAGTCATGCAACTCTGAACAAAGTCCCTCTGTCCCGCTTTCCTCCTCATTTGTCCCTCATTTTGCTCAAAACGATATAGTTGTATATAAAATGCATTTTTTGGGGGGGGGGCAGCAAACAAACCAACCGCACCCCCCCATCACTCAGCGAACAAACCCCCTTGTCGCTCGCCCACCCACCCACCAGCCCCTTACTTACCCCATCCAGGTTGCGGCCAGCTTCGGCGGTTCCCCCCCCTGCGTCTCCTCCTCAGCGGCTTCCTCCCTGCTTCTGCTTCTGGCCGGCCAATACGATCGCTTCTCCTCTGAGGCCAATCGGGTCTTAAGACCTGCTTCCTTATTGGCCGGGAGGAGAAGCAGGTAGATAATAGCGAATATTAATTCGCTATTGTCACACAAGTGGGTGGGCTTGGGGCGCAGTGCTCTGCGCCCCGAGCCCGCCCTTTTTGAAGCCAATTAGAGCCTCAGGTTCTAATCATGTTCTTCAAAAAAAAAAAAAACCCCATTGAAATCCATGCGTCCGGTGCCCTGCATGTAGATTAGGGGGTCGGACGCATGGATTAGAGGGGCGGCACCCCTGTGCCCCCAATGGTGCAGCCACCACTGATAAAATGCACTTTTTATCTTTTAAAAAGTGTTTCCCGGTGAAAAACCTTTCATCCAATTTATAAATTGCTGCAATTGTAAATTTCAAAAGCCATATAAAGAAATAGTAGTGGTAAAAAAAATAAAACACTTGTGGGTTTAACCAATAATTTTTTTGTATAAGGGGGCATGGCGGGGGGTGTCCTATGCTTATATACTTTTGATAATAGGTGTCTCTCATTCCCATCCCAAATAGTTGGGAGGTATGTGAAAGGGGCGGGCCTTTCTGACTTGCTGCAGGTTCTAATGCACATGGATAAGAAGCTCACAGTGTGCAGTGAAATCAGAGGAAGACATTTCAGTCCAGGAGAGGAGCTGCTACAACTGTGCAAGACTGAAGGGAAGGGCAGAGGTCAGATTTAAAAAGAACCGACATGTTCAACCAAGAACAGCTTCAGCAGATGTATCTGGGGCAATGCGCTGCTACAGCGAGGATGACGCCTGACAGAGGGGAATGGAGTCTTTAGAGATCATTCTTTACCTGTTCTGCTTTCTATTTACCGTTTCTAGAAATTATTTGTTAATTCAGGAATCCAGCTGACTATGTACAGAGAGTAAATGTGCCTCCTGTGTGAACATCATTTGCATTGCTCCTGGCACCCTGGCTATCATCTTAATCATCATCGGATTCGCCCCCCCCCCCCCATAAGGTTCTGGGTGATGTTGATTTATTACCCTACGATGAGCATAATTCACTTTTAATCGTAGATCAAAAAAAAACTTCCAGCTCGGGAAAAAAATTAGTAAATATAATAAGTAAAATTCGTAAATTTGTAAATTAAAAAATTCGTAAATTCGAAAATTTGTAAATTTGTAAATTCAAAAATTCGTAAATTCGATAATTCGAAAACCCGTAAATTAGATAATTCGGAAACCCATAAATTCGGAAATTCGCAAAATGTGAATATTCGGAAATTCGCAAAATGTGAATATTCGGAAATTTGTATTTTCAAATTTCGAATCTACGAAATTACAAATTTACAAATTTTAGCATTTTTGAATTTACGAATTTTCAAAGTTTTGAATTTTTCGAATTTCATATTACAGATATTCAGTCTTTCAATTTTCAAATTTTAGAATTTTAGAATTTCCAAATTTCCAAATTTCCAGATTATCGAAATTCTCTAATTTACGGATTTTCGAATTTACAAATTTTCTAATTTACGAATTCTCGAATTTACAAATTTACGAATTTTCAAATATTTGGATAAAATCGGGTTTTCGTTAATTTGGATATTTCTGAATGAACGAATTTGTCGAAATTCGTTAATCACTTCACGCAAATCCGTACGTCGGTACTTTGACACTAAATACCAGCTAGCTGCCATAACCCCCAGTATTTTCAGAAATGACGTGCGTTTCTCTTTAAGATAAAGGTGGTCTTCGCGGCAGATTTGCCACAAGATCACTTTTATCAGCGGCGGGAGAGGTGCCCACCCCCCTCCTGCCGTGCTCCCGTCGTCTCCGCTGCTTATCGGACCCGCCGGTAGCGGTGGACGATCGCGTCCTCTCCCATGGATGTCTGGTTGCCGACTGAGGGGAAGATGGCCCCTGCTCGGCTCCATGGCATGGGAAGGCGGAAGAAACGTCAAAAGTCACTTCCGCCCATAGCTCTTAAAGGAAATTATATTTTTTTCAATTTTTTTTTTTGTTTTTTATTGCATTTTAGTGTAAATATGAGATCTGAAGTCTTTTTGACCCCAAATCTCATATTTAAGAGGTCCTGTTATGCTTTTTTTCTATTTCAAGGGATGCGTAATAGGAATAAAAGTGACCCAAATTTTTATTTTTTTTTAAAACTGTGTCAAAATAAAAAAGGAAAAGTAAAATAAGTAAGAAAAAAAAAAGATTTTCTAACCACTTCAGCCCCGGACCAATTGGCAGCCAAAGGACCAGGCCCCTTTTTGCGATTCGGCGCTGCGTCGCTTTAACTGACAATTGCGCTGTTGTGCGACGTGGCTCCCAAACAAAATTGGCGTCCTTTTTTTCCGAAAAATAGAGCTTTCTTTTGGTGGTATTTGATCACCTCTGCGGTTTTTATTTTTTGCGCTATAAACAAAAATAGGGCGACAATTTTGAAAAAAATTCAGTATTTTTTGCTATAATAAATATCCCCCAAAAATATATAAAAAAACTTTTTTTTCCCTCAGTTTAGACCGATACGTATTCTTCTACATATTTTCGGTAAAAAAAAATCGCAATTAGCGATTATTGATTGGTTTGCGCAAAAGTTATAGCGTTTACAAAATAGGGGATAGTTTTATAGCATTTTTATTAATATTTTTTTTTTACTAGTAATGGTGGCGATCACCGATTTTTATTGTGACTGCGACATTATGGCGGACACATCGGACATTTTTGACACATTTTTGGGACCATAGCAATCAATGCTATTTAAATGCATTGATTCCTGTATAAATGACACATGCAGTGAAAGAGTTAACCACTAGGGGGAGGGGAGGGGTTATGGGCTGTGACGTGTGTGTTTTTTTAACATTAGGGGGGCGGAGCTGACGTCTGACGTCATTGATCGGCTTTCCCGATGACAGGGAACAGCCGATCAGTGACAGGCAGAGTAGGAAGCGCGGGGAGAGGTTTGTTTACACAGACCTCTCCCCCTTCTTCAGCTCTGTGACCCGATCGCGGGACACCAGCGGCGGTCGGGTCGGCTGGTCCCGCGGCCGTGGTCACGGAGCTCCAGACCGGGTCGCGAGCGCGCCCCCGGGGGCGCGCACGCGACCCGCGGCTAGGCAATTAAAGGGCAACGTACCTGTACGTGCTTTTGCCTAGCCGCGCCATTCTGCCGACGTATATGTACAGGAGGCGGTCAGGATCGGTTAACTACGAAGTTTGAAGTTCGGGGGACCTATGACTGCAAATGGGCACAGTGAGGCTGCAAATGGGCATTGTTGACCTTCTTTTCCACTTACAGTAGCTGCGCATTTCTCACCCTAGGCTTATACTCGAGTCAATAAGTTTTCCCATTTTTTTTGTGGTAAAATTAGGAACCTCAGCTTATATTCGAGTATATACGGTAAGTTCAAAATTAAGTAAATATAAAACGAGATATAAGTAAAAAATTTTTAAATGCCGTTTGCATGGCATGGCAAGTTGTTTGCAAGGCCAGAAGCTCTCTGGAGATTTAAAGAACAGCGGTTGTGCCAAAAAATAAAAGCAGATTGATTCCAAGAATGACTACACCCCCCCCCCCCCCCCCCCCCATCTTCCTCTCTGGGTCCCTCTTGCTTAGTCACTCTACACAGCCTACCAACAAGCATGCAGGCAATGATGGCCTTTCTTATTAGAGAGCCTAACATGCTGAGTACACTAAGGGGCATGGATACCCCCTGCAATAGACATCTATTTCTAAATGATAGATTTTGCACATGTAATTATAAAAAGGTATAAAGCGTCAGCTTAAAGCTACTCTCCTGCCTGAAATTTTTTTTTTTAATTGTTAAGTCGGCAGAAGAATCATATCCAGCAGTGACTTAGTGGCAGATATGTGGAACCACCCCGAGCTTAGAATGTGAAAATTCTTCAACCGCCATACAGTCCCTTGAAAAAGTATTCATACCCCTTGAAATGTTCCGCATTTTGTCATGTTACAACCAAAAACTTAAATGTAGTTTATTGGGATTTTATGTGATAGACCAACACAAAGTGGCTCATAATTGTGAAGTGGAAGGAAAATGATAAATGGTTTTCAACATTTTTTTTACAAATAAATATGTGAAAAGTGTGGGGGGCATTTGTACTGAAAGCAAGCAGCTGCAAGTCTTTTTGGGGATGTCTTTACCAGCTTTGCACATCTAGAGAGGGACATTTCTGCCCATTCTTCTTTGCAAAATATCTCAGGCTCTGTCAGATTGTATGGAGAGCGTCTGTGAACAGCAATTTTCAAGTCTTGCCACAGATTCTCAATTAGATTTAGGTCTGGACTGTGACTGGGCCATTCTAACACATGAATATGCTTTGATCTAAACCATTCCATTGTAGCTCTGGCTGTATGTTTCGGGTCGTTGTCCTGCTGGAAGGTGAACCTCCGCCCCAGTCTCAAGTCTTTTGCAGACTCTAATGCCGCGTACACACAATCGGACTTTCTGGCAGACTTGGTCCGGCGGACCGGAATCCGTCAGACAATTCAATCGTGTTCCAGCGGACTTTTCTTTTCCAAAAGTCCGACGGACCTAGAAATAAAACATGAAAACATGTTTCAATTCTTTCCGACAGACTCGAGTACGGTCGAAAAATCCGGTCGTCTGTGTGCTAGTCCGACGAACAAAAACCGACGCTAGGGCTGCTATTGGCTACTGGCCATGAACTTCCTTATTCTAGTCCGGTCGTACGTCATCATGTTTGAATCCGTCTGACTTTTGGAGTGATCATGTGTGGGCAAGTCCGTTCGTTTGAAAGTCCGGCGGACCTCCGCTGCAAAGTCCGTAGGAAAGACTGTTGGACTTAGTCCGTCGAAAAGTCTGCTCATGTGTACGTGGCATAACAGGTTTTCTTCTAAGATTGCCCTGTATTTAGCTCCATCCATCTCCCCATCAACTCTGACCAGCTTCCCTGTCCCTGTTGAAGAAAAGAATCCCCACAATATGATGCTGCCACCACCATGTTTCATGGTGGGGATGGTGTGTTCAGGGTGATGTGCAGTGTTAGTTTTCCGCCACACATAGTGTTTTGCTTTTGGGCCAAAAAGATCAAATGACCAGAGCCCCTTCTTCCACATGTTTGCTGTGTCCCCCACATGGCTTCTCACAAACTGTAAACAGGACTTCTTATGACTTTCTTTCTCCAATGTCTTTCTTCTTGTCACTCTTCCATAAAGGGCAGATTTGTGGAGAACACGACTAATAGTTGTCCTGTGGACAGATTCTCCCCCCTGAGCTGTGGATCTCTGCAGCTCCTCCAGAGTCACCATGGGCCTCTTGGCTCTTCTCTGATGAATGCTCTCCTTGCCCGGCCGGTCAGTTTAGGTGGACGGCCGTGTCTTGGTAGGTTTGCAGTTGTGCCACACTCTTTACATTTTCGGATGATGGATTGAATGGTGCTCTGTGAGATGTTGAAAGCTTAGGATTTTTTTTAACCTAACCCTGCTTTAAACTTCTCCACAACTTTATCCATGACCTGTCTGGTGTGTTCCTTGGACTTAGTGATGCTGTTTGTTCACTAAGGTTCTCTAACAAACCTCTGAGGGCTTCACAGGACAGCTGTATTTATACTGAGATTAAATTACACACAGATGGACTCTACTAATTCTGTGACTTCTGAAGGCAATTGGGTCCACTAGATTTTAGTTAGGGGTATCAGAGTAAAGGGGGCTGAATACAAATGCCCCCCCCCCCCACACTTTTCACATATTTATTTGTAAAAGAATTTGAAAAATATTTATAATTTTCCTTCCACTTCACAATTATGTGCCACTTTGTGTTGGTCTATCACATAAAATCCCAATAAAATACATTTACGTTTTGGGTTGTAACATCACAAAATGTGGAAAATTTCAAGGGGTATGAATACTTTTTCAAGGCACTGTAGGTCTTGATCAGAGCAAAATTAGGACTTGTAAGTATTTATAGTCTTGTTTTCAGGGGAAAAGTAAAAAAAAGTAAAATAAAATAAATTATAAAATTGACCTAACACCACTATACACTTTAATAAAATTGCAAACTATCTGCACAATAAGTATGTTTGGCAGGCTATTATAATAGAAAAAAGCAATAATATGCAGAAACTCTTGCTAACCAATGAGCTTCTTCCTTCCCTCATTAATTTGGGTCGAAACAATAAAGCATATTTTATGTTGAATTGCTATAAGTATTTTGTCCTTTTTTCATTTATTAAAAGCTAAACAACCTATGCAGGATAGGACAATTTTAATTTAATTTTAATTTAACTTTATTAATTTGCAGCTCTACTGTTTATTTCTCCTTTTAAAATAGTAATAAGTGAATAGCCGTGTTTTATATATAATTTTGTTTATGAAAAGTACATACAGTGCCCGGATAGGGGGGGGGGGGGTTGAAGGGGAGGCTGACCTGGGCACAGTGCTTTAATATGGAGGCAGGGTGCATGTACAGGGGGTCCCCGACTTACGAATGCCCGACCTGCGAACAACCCCTACTTACGAACGGGGCGCTGCGGGGACCCTCCGCCATTTTTCGCTCGTTTTCGCCGTCTTTTGGCCGTTCTGCGCATGCGCGGCCATACGGAGCCTCGGAAAATGCCAGAAATGTCCGTAATTTGCCGCGCATGCGCAGAACGGCATTGGACGGAACATCGGAAATGTCCGGTAATCTCTGTATTTGTCGGTCTGCGCATGCGCGGCCGACTTACGAACATTTCCGACTTCCGTACAGGCGGGCAGTCCCTAATGAGTTCGTAACTCGGGGACCCCCTGTATATGCAATTTCCATCAAGATGGGGAGGGGGCACAAGGGAAGGCTGCCCTGGGCAGTTTTTTTTATGTGGATGTGGGGTGCATTTATATGTAATTTCCAGAAGGATGAACAGAAGGGGCAACTGCCCTGGGCACAGTGTTTTCATGTGAGGGTGGGGCGCGCTTTAAAATAGTAATAAGTGAATAGCTGTGTTTTATATACAATGTAGTCTTGGAAAACGACATATAGTGCCCAGATAAGGGGGGAGGGGTGCAGAAGGGGAAGCTGCCCTGGGCACAGTGTTTTCATGTGGATGTGGGTCACATTTATATGCAATTTCCAGCAGGATGAGCAGAAGGGACAGCTGCCCTGGGCATAGTGTATTTATGTGGAGATGGGGCGCATTTATATGCAATTTCTATCAGGATGGGGTGGGGGCACAAGGGGAAGCTGCCCTGGGCAGTTTTTTTAATGTGGAGGTGGGGCGCATTTATATGCAAATTCCAGAAGGATGGAGAAGGGGCAGCTGCCCTGGGCACAGTGTTTTCATGTGAAGGTGGGGCACACTTTAAAGTAGTAAAAAGTGAATAGCTGTGTTTTATATATAATGTAGTCTTGGAAAACTACATATAGTGCCCAGATGGGGGGGGGGGGGGGGGGGGGGGGGGGGGGGGGGCTGAAGGAGAAGCTGCCCTGGGCACAGCGTTTTTCATGTGGAGGTGGGGCGCATTTATATGCAATTTCAAGAAGAATGAGCAGAAGGGGCAGCTGCCCTGGGCACAGTGTATTTATGTGGAGACAGGTCGCATTTATATGCAATTTCCAGAAGGATGGGGATGGGCACAAGGGGAAGCTGCCCTGGGCAATTTTTTTAATGTGGAGGTGGGGTGCATTTATATGAAATTTCCAGCAGGATGAGCAGAAGGGGCAGCTGCCCTGGGCACAGCGTTTTTATGTGAAGGTGGGTCGCACTTTAAAATAGTAATAAGTGAATAGCTGTGTTTTATATACAATGTAGTCTTAGAAAACTACATATAGTGCCCAGATAAGGGGGGAGGGCAGAAGGGGAAGCTGCCCTGGGCACTGCGTTTTCATGTGGAGGTGGGGCGCATTTATATGCAATTTCCAGCAGGATGAGCAGAAGGGGCAGCTGCCCTGGGCACAGTGTATTTATGTGGAGATGGGGCGCATTTATATGCAATTTCCATCAGGATGGGGATGGGCACAAGGGGAAGCTGCCCTGGGCAATTTGTTTTATGTGGAGGTGGGGCGCATTTATATGCAATTTCCAGCAGGATGAGCAGAAGGGGCAGCTGCCCTGGGCACAGTGTTTTCATGTGAAGGTGGGTCACACTTTAAAATAGTAATAAGTGAATAGCTGTGTTTTATATATAATGTAGTCTTGGAAAACTACATATAGTGCCCAGATGGGGGGGGGCAGAAGGAGAAGCTGCCCTGGGCACAGCGTTTTTCATGTGGCGGTGGGGCGCATTTATATGCAATTTCAAGCAGAATGAGCAGAAGGGGCAGCTGTCCTGGGCACAGTGTATTTATGTGGAGACAGGGAGCATTTATATGTAATTTCCAGAAGGATGGGGATGGGCACAAGTGTAAGCTGCCCTGGGCATTTTTTTTAATGTGGAGGTGGGGCGCATTTATACGCAACTTCCAGAAGGATGAACAGAAGGGGCAGCTGCTCTGGGCAAAGTGTTTTCGTGTGAAGGTGGGTCGCACTTTAAAATAGTAATAAGTGAATAGCTGTGTTTTATATATAATGTAGTCTTGGAACACTACATATAGTGCCCAGATGGGGGGGGGGGGGGGCAGAAGGAGAAGCTGCCCTGGGCACAGCGTTTCTCATGTGGAGGTGGGGCGCATTTATATGCAATTTCCAGCAGGATGAGCAGAAGGGACAGCTGCCCTGGGCACAGTGTATTTATGTGGAGATAGGGGCGCATTTATATGTAATTTCCAGAAGGATGGGCACAAGGGGAAGCTGCCCTGGGCAGTGTTTTTTAATGTGGAGGTGGGGCACATTTATATGCAATTTCCAGCAGGATGAGCAGAAGGGACAGCTGCCCTGGGCACAGTGTATTTATGTGGAGATGGGGGCGCATTTATATGCAATTTCCAGAAGGATGGGCACAAGGGGAAGCTGCCCTGGGCAGTGTTTTTTAATGTGGAGGTGGGGCACATTTATATGCAATTTCCAGAAGGATGAACAGAAGGGGCAGCTGCCCTGGGCACAGTGTTTTCATGTGAAGGTGGGGCACACTTTAAAATAGTAATAAGTGAATAGCTGAGTTTTATATATAATGTAGTCCTGGAAAACTACATATAGTGCCCAGATGGGGGGGGGGGGCAGCTTCTCCTGGGCAGAGTGTATTCATGTGGAGGTGGGGCGCATTTATATGCAATTTCCAGCAGGATGAGCAGAAGGGACAGCTGCCCTGGGCACAGTGTATTTATGTGGAGATGGGGGCGCATTTATATGCAATTTCCAGAAGGACGGGGATGGGCACAAGGGGAAGCTGCCCTGGGCAGTTTTTTTAATGTGGAGGTGGGGCGCATTTATATGCAATTTCCAGAAGGATGAACAGAAGGAGCAGCTGCCCTGGGCACAGTGTTTTCATGTGAAGGTGGGCACACTTTAAAATAGTAAAAAGTGAATAGCTGTGTTTTATATATAATGTAGTCCTGGAATATAGTGCCTACATAGGATGAACAGAAGGGGCAGCTGCCCTGGGCACAGTGTATTTCTGTGGAGATGGGGGCGCATTTATATGCAATTTCCAGAAGGATGGGGAGGGGCAGAAGTGGCAGCTGCCGTGGGCACTGTGTTTTCATGTGGGGGAGGGGCACATTTATATGCAATTTCCAACCGGATGGGGAGGGGCAGAAGGGGAGGCTGCCCTGGGCACAGTGTTTTAATGTGAAGGTAGGGCGCATTTATATGCAATTTGCAGCAGGATTGGCATACGAATAAACCTTCATAAAATTTGCATATGAATGAATCACCACAGATATGGAAATAAATGAGCAACTTGGTGCATTTTTCCACACTGCCCTATGGCGTGGAAGGGGCACATTGATCAGGTGCAGATAAACAATCCTCTGTTGCGAATGGGCCACTCAATATTTTTTTTGTCTATGTGTAATAAAGCAGGGGTGGGGTGCAGTCTGGCATTTTTGCCGTGGGCACTGGATGACCTTCTCTTGGTCCCTAATACAGGCACCTATGCAGAAAAAAAAAACCTCAAAATTCCCCAGCCTTTGCAAATGTCCACCGTTGTATTTTTACAGGATAAAGTAAGGAAATTGTGCGTGTTTTTGACTGTTAACTGCATATGCTGAAGCGAAGAGATCTAAAGGCGCCTTGTGACCATTGTCACCATGTCTATCACAGCACATATGATGGCCACACCAGTTAGAAAGAAGCTAATTAGGAAAACCATGCAAAAAGGGGGGGGGACAGACAGACAGACGGACGGGCACACTCGGACAGACAGACAAGAATAGCGGCACTTACATGATAACCGTTTTCTTGGGCGCTTTAGTCTCTTGTTCAGTGACTATAAAGGAAACAGTATGGAGAGCAGGGGTTAGAGATCGCCACAAGCTGAGATGATCGTCTTAATCGTGTTAAGTTCATTAAGAGGAAATCTGGATAGACAAAGAAAGCACAAACACACGACCAGCCCAGGACCTACAAAGATACCATCCACATAACTGAATATAGCAGTGTTTAAGCTTTGAGCTGTTCGAGTGGTGAAGACCTGAGCTGTTGGAACGGTGTAAAACCACACAATCATTTATTACATCTCATTAGACCATATTCAGTGGCCATACTTTCACTAAGGCTTTATGACTTTATAAGACCTGGGGCATTTATTCCATCACTTTCTGCAACTCCTGGTTCTCTACTTTGTACCTCCTTGGAAACTTTTTGAAGGCTTGGTCAAAACAAAAGTGCTGTTGGCAGGGGCGTCGGCAGGGGGTGGCTAGGGGGGGCTGGAGCCCCGAATGGGTCCCCGAAAAGCCCCGAGTCTCAGGGAGGCACCATCCAATTGATAGCCCCGAGCACCGCCGGCCGCTGCCGAGTGGGGACCGATCTGATCCACCGAGGCAGGTCCTGCCTTCTGGAGCTATGATGGACGTCCCACTGGTCCAATGGCGGGACCGCGGGGCGTGTGACGTCCATCATAGGCGCTGCAGGCTCCAGAAGGCGGGAATTACAATGCGGCCGCCGCGCCGCACTACAGAAATCCCCGCTCCCTGCTCGGCGCTCAGAAAGATCATCATGGCAGCGGAGGAGCGACTGGCTGACTGCAGTCTACACCGATGTACCAGCTGTGCTGTGGGCTGAAGGCAGAGTGAAGAAGATCTCATGGCAAAGTCAGTGTATGTTAGGTGTATCATGTATGCATGTCAGGTCAGTGTATGTTAGGTAGGTGTATGCATGTCAGGTAGGTGTATGTTAGGTAGGTGTATGCATGTCAGGTCAGTGTATGTTAGGTAGGTCAGTGTATGTTAGGTGTATCATGTATGCATGTACTTTAGAGGGTAACTAGTAATCTAACTGATTAGGTAGGTGTATGCATGTCAGGTAGGTGTATGCATGTCAGGCAGGTCAGTATGTTTAGGTAGGTGTATGCATGTCAGGTCTGTCAGTGTATGTTGTAACCAAGGGGCGCATTTATTATTATTGGTGTTTAGTAACTGAGTTACTAACGCAATTACTTTTTGGGAGAAGTAATTTGTAACTTAACTAAATTACTTTTTTAAAGTAAGATGACCAACACTGGTTAGGTAGGTGTATGCATGTCAGGTAGGTCAGTGTATGCAGGTGAGGTCAGTGTATGTAACCCCGTGCCACGCCCCCCCCCCCCCCCCCAGTGCCAGCATCGGACTTCGGGCTGAAGCCCCTGGTCTTTTTTCCACCTAGCAACGCCCTTGGCTGTTGAACAACGTTTCTTTGAGCTCCTGGGTAAACCAGTTGCAAACTTCCTGTCTTCATTTCCTCTGCTGTCAAAGTTTGGATATGCTCAATCACCTTGCTGTGTTTCCAGCATAATGAGTGGGAACCCAGGTTCTAGTAATAGTAAGTGCATAGACATGGGAACAAAAAAATTCTCCACCAAACTTACCAAGACCACTTAAGCATTTATTACATCTCATAATGCCGTGTACACACGACCGGACTTTTCCACAGCAAAGGTCCGCCGGAACGAATCCGTCGGACAATTCGATCGTGCGTGGGCTCCATCAGACTTTTGCTGTCGAAAAATCCAACAGACTTTAGAAATAGAACATGTTTCAAGTTTTCTCGCCGGAATTCCGCTGGACCCAGTTCCTATCGAAAAATCCGCTTGTCTGTGTGCTAGTCTGACGGACAAACAACGACGCTAGGGCAGCTATTGGCTACTGGCTATGAACTTCCTTATTCTAGTCCAGTCATACGTCATCACGTTCGAATCCGTCGGACTTTGGTGTGATTGTGTGTGGCCAAGTCCGTTCATTCGGAAAGTTCGTCTGAACTCCGTCGAAAGTCCGTCGGAAAGACCGTCGGACCTAGTCCGCCGAAAAGTCTGCTCGTGTGTGTGTACGCGGCATTAGACTGTATTTAGTGGCCATACTTTCACTAAGACTTTATAACTTCATGAAATCTGGGGCATTTTTCCAATACTCCCTACAACTCCTGGCCCTCTACTCTGTACCTTCTTGGAAACTTGTTGAAGGCTTGGTCTAACCAAAAGCTCTAATCCAGCTATACCTGGGGTCTGTTGGGGAAGGCTTCCTTGAGCTCCTGGGTAATCCAGTTGCAAACCTTCTGTCTTAATATCTCATGTTGTGGAGGTTTGGATGTGACCAACCACTTTGGTGTGTTCCCATCATTAACAATGGGAAGAAAGTTTCCAGAAATGGAAACCTTCTTGGAAACTTGTTGAAGGCTTGGTCTAACCAAAAGCTCTAATCCAGCTATACCTGGGGTCTGTTGGGGAAGGCTTCCTTGGGCTCCTGGGTAATCCATTTGCAAACCTCCTGTCTTAATATCTCATGCTGTGGAGGTTTGGATGTGACCAACCACTTTGGTGTGTTCTCATCATAAACAATGGGAAGAAAGTTTCCAGAAATGGTAAGTGCGTAGACCTCGGAACAAGCCCAGGACCTACGAAGGTACCATCTTCATAACTGAATATAACAGTGTGCAAGGAGGCTTCAAGGCCTAAGCTTTGAGTTGCTTGTGCGGTCTTATACCATACACCAATACCTCAGTCTTCACCACTCAACCATTTATTACATCTCATTAGACCATATTCAGTGGCCATACTTCCACTAAGACGTTATAACTTCATGAAATCTGGGGCATATTTTCCATCACTCCCTACAACTCCTGGCCCTCTACTCTGTACCTTCTTGGAAACTTGTTGAAGGCTTGGTCTAACCAAAAGCTCTAATCCAGCTATACCTGGGGTCTGCTGGGGTAGACTTCCTTGGGCTCTTGGGTAATCCAGTTGCAAACCTCCTATCTTAATATCTCATGCTGTGGAGGTTTAGATGTGACCAACCACTTTGGTGTGTTCCCATCATAAACAATTGGAAGAAAGTATCCAGAAATGGTAAGTGCGTAGACCTCGGAACAAGCCCAGGACCTACAAAGGTACCATCTTAATAACTGAATATAACAGCATGCAAGGAGGCTTCAAGGCCTAAGCTTTGAGTTGCTTGTGCAGTCTTATACCACACACCAATACCTCAGTCTTCACCACTCAACCATTTATTACATCTCATTAGACCATATTCAGTGGCCATACTTCCACTAAGACGTTATAACTTCATGAAATCTGGGGCATTTTTTCCATCACTCCCTACAACTCCTGGCCCTCTACTCTGTACCTTCTTGGAAACTTGTTGAAGGCTTGGTCTAACCAAAAGCTCTAATCCAGCTATACCTGGGGTCTGTTGGGGAAGGCTTCTGTGGGCTCCTGGGTAATCCAGTTACAAACTTCCTGTCTTAATATCCCATGCTGTGGAGGTTTGGATGTGACCAACTACTTTGGTGTGTTCCCATCATAAACAGTGGGAAGAAAGTATCCAGAAATGGTAAGTGCGTAGACCTCGGAATAAGCCCAGGACCTACGAAGGTACCGTCTTCATAACCGAATATAATGTGCTTCAGGGCCTAAGCTTTGAGTGGCTTGTGCAACACCACACACCACACACCAATACCTCAGTCTTCACCACTCAACCATTTATTACATCTCATTAGAACATATTCAGTGGCCATACTTCTACTAAGACTTTATGGCTTTATAAAATCTGGGGCACTAATTCCATCATTTCCTACAACTCCTGGTCCTCCTGGGAAACTTGTTGAAGGCTTGATCTAAACAAAAGTGCAGTTGCAAACTTCCTGTCTCATTTCCCCTGCTGTCGAAGTTTGGACATGCTCAACCTTGGTGTGGTTCTAGCAATGGTAAGTACGTAGACTTGGGAACAAAAGATATCACTGCCAAACTTATGAGGCCTTATAAAAAGTTCTTGATTGCATGAGCTTTTAATTTTTTAATATGGTAGTGGTATTCACTGCAAAATGTGAGCAGCACCTTGGTAGCCCAATAGGTTAGGTTTAGAATATCTTTTTTTTTTTTTTTTAACCCACATAACCATTTAATACATCTCATTAGAACATATTCAGTAGTCATACTTCCACTTGTTGAAAGCTTGGTCTAACTAAACGTGCTACTTTGGTTATAACGGTGGACTGTCGGGGGAGGCTTCCATGGGCTTCAACCAGTTGCAAACTTCCCATCTTAATTTCCCCCTCATTTTGGAGGTTTGGATATGCCCACCCACTTTGGTGTGTTCCCAGCATAAAGAGTCGGAACCCAGGTTCCAGCAATGGTAAGTGTGTACACATGAGAACAAAAGATTTTACCACCAAACATACTAATGCCCCGTACACACGGTCGGAATTTTTTCCGACGGATTTTGTCCGACACTGGTGTTGCATACTCACGGTCGGACAAAGTTGTCAGAAAATCCGATCATTCTGAACGTGGTGACGTTCGTTGCATACGACGGAACTATGTAGAGGCTAGTAGCCAATAGGTTTGGTCTCCTAATTTGATCTGAGCATGCGTGGCACTTTGTCCGTCTGAATTTTCCACACACGATCGGAAAAAGTCTGATCGGATTTTGTTGTCGGAAAATTTGATAGCAGGATCTCAAATTTTTTCAGACGGAAAAAGTCCCATGGAACCCACACACGGTCAGATTTTCCGACAACATGGTCCGATCGGACATTTTCTGTCGGAATTTCCGACTGTTTGTAAGGGGCATTAGACTAATGCCGCATACACACGTCTGGACTCTTCAACAGCAAAGGTCTGACGGAACGAATCAGGCGGATAATTTGATTGTGTGTGGGTTTCATCGGACCTTTGCTGTCGAAAAAAATCAGACGGACTTTAGATTTAGAACATGTTTCAAATTTTTCCGACGGACTTGAGTCCGGTCAAAAAATCTGTTCGTCTGTATGTTAGTCCAAGGGCAGCTAGGGCAGCTATTGGCTACTGGCTATGAACTTCCTTATTCTAGTCCAGTCGTACGTCATCACATTTGAATCCGTCCGACTTGTGTGATTGTGTGTGTCCAAGTCCCTTCCTTTGGAAAGTCCGTCGGAAGTCCTCCCCAAGTCCGTCTAAAAAAACTACGGACCTAGTCTGCTGGAAAGTCTGGTTGTGTTTACGCGGCATTAGAAGAAACTGATGGATGGTCTAACTTTACACCTTCTACCAAAGACTCAAATACAATAGTTCTTGATTGAGTACATTTTTTAAAAAGCCAGTGATATTCACTCGAAAATTCAAGCAGCACCCTGATAGGTTAGGTGTATAATATCTTTGTTTTTTTGTTTTAACTATGTTACCATTTTAATACATCTCATTACAGCCTATTAAACTCCTGGTCCTCCACTAATCTGGCTATAACTGGGGTCTATTGGGGAAGGCATCCTTGGGCTTTAACCAGTTGCAAGCTTTCCTTCTTCATTTCCCCCATTGTGGAGGTTCGGATATGCCCACCCACCTTGGTGTGCAGCGTGGGAACTGTGGTTCTAGCAATAGCAAGTGCATAGACCTGGGAACAAAAGATTTCACCACCAAACTTACTAAGACTTAGAAGAAGCTGATGGGTGGTCTAACATCTACTAAAAACTTAAATAAAGTAGTTTTTGACTGAGTGAGCTTTTCATTTTTTACCTAAGTGGAACAAGAGGGAATTTGGGAAACTAAAGTGACCCTGATGCTTGAAAAAAAGGTGCCAACAAATAAAGACTCTTGATACTTACCTCTACAGTGGGCAACAAATCCAAACTTAACTGTCTTTTAGAGGCAAAATGTTCGGCATCTGGCACTTTTGGATGCGTTGCATACCAATCTTGGTTCCCTCCGCTAGCCGCTATGCGACTACAGCACACAGTAGTGATGTAGTGTAGGGTGCATCGGGGGGAAAGAACCACATTGAAGGGCAGGAGACACAGGCATCTAACACAACCAAAAGTGAAAAAAAAACTGGCAATTTGCCACCTGCATACTGGACCACTTCTCTGACCATTGACTGCCAAAGCCAGAAAGGGGCTCCTTCATGCCCCAAACACTGTTAAAGAGTTAAAGAGCAAAGAACTGGTGGCACCCTGTAGAAACTTTATTTTTCTGGACAAAGAACATTAACCTCCACGTAGGACCTACTCACCCTCTCACATATTTCACCTGAACTGGGCTTAACCCAGTGTTTCCCAACCTAATTAATCAAATACCCCCAACAAGCCATTTTCTGGAAATTCCCCTTAGGTAAAATAGCTGTTATAAATACCAAGCCATTGACATTGAGCTAAATCACCTGTGCAAGGTGAGGGAAATCCTGAAAATATGACCTGTTGAGGACCAAGGTTGGGAACAACTGGCTTAATCATAGAGACACCTCTACGATAAAGCCCAAGTTGGGTGCACGCACTGGCTCTGCTCCTTTTGTCTTACTGTTATTTCTTTTCCACCATTATTTTCAATATTTTCAGAGCAATTGGCTAGAAGTGTGCAACATTTAGGGTACATTGACCTGCCAATTGACATTTGCACATGCAATGCAGCATGAAGGAGCTGTAAGCCCCCGTACACACGGTCGGAAATTCCGACCACAAAATCCATCGGATTTTTTCAGACGGATTTTGTCTGAAACTGGTGTTGCATACACATGGTCGGACAAAGTTGTCGGAAAATCCGATCGTTCCGAACGTGGTGACGTTCGTTGCGTACTACGAAACTACGTAGAGGCTAGTAGCCAATAGCTTTGGTCTCGTAATTTAACCTGAGCATGCGTGGCACTTTGTCCGTCGGAATTCCCTACACACGATCGGAAAAAGTCTGATCGGATTTTGGTGTCAGAAAATTTGAGATCCTGCATGTTGTCGGAAAATCCGATCGTGTGTGGGCTCTAGTGGACTTTTTCCGTCGGAATTTCCGACGGAAAAAGTCCGCTAGAGCCCACACACAATCGGATTTTCCGACAACATAATCCGATCTGACTTTTTCCATCGGAATATCCGACCGTGTGTACGGGGCATAAGACTACTGCCGCGTACACACGATCGGAAATTCCGCCAGCAAAAGTCCAATGAGAGCTTTTGGTCAGAAAATGGGACCGTGTGTAGGCTCCATCAGACTTTTGCTGGTGGAATTCCAGCCAGCAAAAGATTGAGAACAGGTTCTCTATTTTTCAGTTGGAAAAAGTTCAGATCGGAAATTCCGATCGTCTGTACAAATTCCACCGCGAAAAATTCCTACGCATGCTTGGAAACAATTAGACGCATGCTCGGAAGCATTGAACTTAATTTTTTCGGCTCTTTGTAGTGTTGTATGCCACCACGTTCTTGGCGGTCGAAAGTTCAGAGAACTTTTGTGTGTATGCTAGCCACGCTTGAGCGGAATTCCGTCGGAAAAAACATCCAAGTTTTTTCCGACGTAAAATCCGCTTATGTGTACGGGCATACCAGTCAGTTCTGACTCCTACAATTGTCTCTTTGCTCTTAGCAGTAGTTGAGCAGAACGTGGAGTGACTGCAATGAAATAGTTTTTAAAGAGCCTACAGATCTGCATATGTGATACAACCATAAAAAACATAAAGTTAATAAAAATGCTAAAGTACATTAAATTTAAATTTCAAGTAACATTTGTTTACAACAATAACTCAAAATACACTATAATTTCCATTTTCTTTTTTGGTTTACCTTCTGGAATGATTATACTAAAAGCTATTAAGGCAGCTCAAGTAAAGATAGTACTAAATACCAATGTGGCCAAGTTAAAGCTGAAAGCCAGACATAAAAAAATCAAATATATTTCTCATTAGTAACATAGGAACATACGATAAAAATACACTTTATGTGCACCAAAGTGCTTTTCAAACCCAGATATTACTGTAGCAGGCCCCACCCACTGCATGCTGCCTGCAGAGAACTACAGGATCACAAAGCACACCAAGATCCAAGAAGAACTCACATGACGAATGTACAATATATGATTTACTTACCCCGAAGTTTAGCTTTAAAGTGTATGTTAACCCTACCAATAAACATCCCTTACAGTATTTGCTCCCTTTTGTTCTGTTAAAAATACTAATAAAACAGTTCTGTTGTATAGTAAGTGAAATAAGATATCTATTGATCCTGTCAGAAATCCAGTGCCGTGCTGTGTTACCCCAAGATGTGTTATCAGTCTTGCCCAGTTCCTGCTTATAAACTTGTAGGCAGGTGCAGTCTCTTTTCTCCACTGCAGGTGGCGCTCATCTGCAGCAGCAATGCAGGTGAAGGAGGGAGTCGAGAGGAACCTAGTTCCTCTATGGTTTTCTCTAAACCATTTCCTCCGATTGGATGCTGACACCCCATGTGACTTTGGTGGCCATCTTGGGTCAAGCAGAATGCTGTCCTGTGTTACCCCAAGCTGTTTTATCAATCTTGCCCAGTTCCTGCTTATAAACTTGTAGGCAGATGCAGCCTATTTTCTCCACTGTAGGTGGCGCTTATTTGCAGTGGCATTGCAGGTGGAAGAGGAAGTCGAGAGGAACCTAGTTCCTCTATGGTTTGCTCTGGACCATTTCAGTCACTCCATGTGACTTTGGAGGCCATCTGGGGTCAGGCAGAATCTTTTTAAGACCCTGGCTCCTGGGTTTGGTATGGTTTTCTTGGAACCATTTCCTCCGAATGGATGCTGTCACCCCATGTGACTTTGGTGGCCATCTTGGGTCAGGCAGAATGCTGTCCTGTGTTATCCCAAGCTGTGTTATTAATCTTGCCCAGTTCCTGCTTATAAACTTGTAGGCAGATGCAGTCTATTTTCTCCACTATGGGTGGCGCTCATCTGCAGTGGCAATGCAGGTGGAGGAGGAAGTTGAGAGGAACCTAGTTCCTCTATGGTTTTCTCTGGACCATTTCAGTCACTCCATGTGACTTTGGATGCCATCTTGGGTCTTTTTAGGACCCTGGCTCCCGGGTTTGGTATGGTTTTCCCGGAAACCATTTCCTCTAAATGGGTGCTGGCACCCCATGTGACTTTGGTGGCCATCTTGGGTCATTCAGAATCTTTTTAAGACCCCGGCTCCCAGGTTTGGTATGGTTTTCCCAGAAACGATTTCCTCTAAATGGGTGCTGGCACCCCATGTGACTTTGGCTGCCATCTTGGGTCAGGCAGAATGTTTTTAAGACCCTGGCTCCTGGGTTTGGCATGCATTTTGCAAGTGGCTAGTGTAGGGGTAGGTCACCTGTCTGTCAGGGACAGTGCTTAGCATCAGGGAAAGGATCTGGAGGCATTGACTTTGGTGGCCATCTTAGGCAGAATCTTTTTAAGACCCTGGCTCCCGGTTTAGTATTGTTTTCTCAGAAACCATTTTCTCTAAATGGGTGCTGGCACCCCATGTGACTTTGGTGGCCATCTTGGGTCATTCAGAATCTTTTTAAGATCCCGGATCCCGGGTTTGGTATGGTTTTCTACGAACCATTTTCTCCGATTGAATGCTAGCACCCGATGTGACTTTGGCTGCCATCTTGGGTCAGGCAGAATGTTTTTAAGACCTCAGCTCCCGTGTTTGGTATGGTTTTCCCGTAAACCATATCCTCTAAATGGATCCTCTAGCTAACTATGTAACTATGTAAATGGGTGCTGGCACCCCATGTGACTTTGGTGGCCATCTTGGGTCATTCAGAATCTTTTTAAGACCCTGGCTCCCGGATTTGGTATGGTTTTCCCAGAAACCATTTCCTCCAAATTGGTGCTGGCACCCCATGTGACTTTGGTGACCATCTTGGGTCAGGCAGAATCTTTTTAAGACTCTCGCTTCTAGGTTTGGAATGTTTTTTCCAGAAACCATTTCCTCCAAATGAGTGCTGGCACCCCATGTGACTTTGGTGGCCATCTTGGGTCAGGCAGAATCTTTTTAAGACCCTGGATGCCGAGTTTGGTATGGTTTACTCTGAACCATTTTCTCCGATTGGATGCTGGCACCCGATGTGACTTTGGTGGCCATCTTGGGTCAGGGAGAATGTTTTTAAGACCCTGGCTCCCGGGTTGGTCACGCATTTTGCAAGTGGCTAGTGAAGGGGTAGGTCCCCTGTCTGTCAGGGACAGTGCTTAGCATCAGGGAAAGGTTCTGGAGGAGTAGGTAAAGTGCACCATCCTTCCTGAAAGCCTTCCTGTTTGGGTGAAGACTGACCAGGCCTCATTCCGCTCCTCAAGACAGATGCCATCAGCACCTCTGATCCACCACTCTACTGCCGCTTTGCTGTTACAACTTGTGAGAGCTCCCGGTTGGTTTTCCTTCTAACCGGGTCTGTACTGTATTGCTGGACTTCTGTTACAATATATTCTTATTGCTGTATTTGGACTCTGCCCGTTTTCTGTTTTCTGTCCGTCACATCACACTGCACCTTCCCACAAACTACACAACACCTACCCCCTATGTTATGAAGATGAAGGGAGGAGGAGGTGTTCTCTAATCCTTTCCTTGAGAGACTGTGCTGTTCTTTCATAGATCTAATACAATGGGTGAATGATGTCACCCTAGGACAGGAAGTGTGTCACTGGCTAGGTGAAAAAAAAGTAGAAAACAAATAACAAATGCAGCCACCATATCTGCCATGGGCTCTGGTAGGCTACAATATTTTGTGAAACCTTTGATTGGTTGCTGTAGGTTAGCACACTCCCCTGCTTTCATTGTGTTCAATTTATACCAATACTGTTTCTCAAAGATGGGAGGTGAGAATTAAAAATCCCACACCCAGATTAAAAACAGTAATTAATCAGTGAGTGTATTTATACTGTAAAATCAGCAAGTCACAGGTGTTAGAAATGAGGAGCTGGAAGAAGCTGCCAAAATACGAAAATTTAAATATAAATACCATACCACAGAAGTATAAATCTGTACACACACACAGTTTGAATATTATTTGTGATTCAATGAAAGCTGAAGTTTAGGTATGACTTTTATTTTTTTTTTGCATAGTCACATATCAAAGTGCAAAGTGTCAACTTCACAGTAGCGCTTTGATATAATGATACTGTACTAAAAGTGCATATTTAAAGAAAGGTCCTCATAAGCAAAATCCACAAAAGATTGTGTATAGAAAAAAGTACTATAAGCCAAGTTGCGGCACCATGGAAGTGACGAAACGCGTTAAGCGTGGCTGCTTGGTGACCGGAAGTGACATCAAGACATGACGCGCTAACACTACCCAAGCATTCTGGAGGTGGTGAGACAGTTGTATGCATTAGGATAAAAAAAACTTCTGGGTGCAGCTCCCTCCAGCCCCCCCCCTTGTACTTACCTGAGCCCCAATTCGATTCAGTGATGTGCATGAGAGCAGCAGCTCTCCCAAATCTCCCACTTCTCATTGGCTCACACTCACTCATTGCCGATAATCACAGCCAGTGAGCCAATGAGAAGAGGGGGGCAGGGCCGAGCCCTGCTCTGTGTGTGTGAATGGACAATGTCCATTTACAGGAGCACAGCTTGGGAGCAAGCCCGATCGAGTGCCTCATAGCAACAGGCTTGCAATTGGGGGGCATTCAGCAGGGGGAGGAAAAGAAGAGGATCCAAGTTTCTCTGTCCAAAACCTTTGCCCAGAGCAGGTAAGTATGACGTGCTTGTTATTTTGAAAAAAAAAAAATGTACCTTAATATCACTTTAATCATTTTGCAGCCATAGAGAATATTTATATTATAGAGTAAGTCAAGAAAAAAAAAATTCTTTGGTTGTTGGTAGACATTGGTGGGTCATTTTAAGACATTGACGTTCCCAAGACAGATATCTCATGAGTGGCAACCCATTCCATCTTTTTTGTTTCCACCACAAACTATTTATTTTTTATTTTTTTTATATATAGAACCTGTCTTTTCAGGGCAAACTGACAGGTTCTCTTTAAAGAGCAAACACCCCCTTACCATCACTGATACTTAACTTTGACCACTGCTCTGCTGAAGCCCGGATATGGGGCAAAATTTGACCAAGGACTCAGTGCTTCGACATGAGCAGGCAATCACCAGGGAGGTGGAGGAAGGAAGTAATTACTCAAGCTTTGGCGCCTTCCACCATGGAGCTTACACAGGGCTTGGATTTTGATGGAGTATCTGTGAGTATTCGTTGGGTCAGTGGAAGGTTGTTCTTTCCCAGGAGGACATCTCCCTGAGAGGGCAAAGTTGGAATCTTTTGTGTAACAGTCGTTTAACAGGCCTCAGATGTGGGTGACTTGGTATACTCCCCACACATTTACATGCAAGAACTTCGGTGGTTCATTTTAGAAGCCAGGTGACCATGAGTGGTTGCTACAGGATTGACCTTTCCTCCCATGCACGCATGGAGGGATGCTGTGCAAACATAGTTAGGTGTGGGGTGTGTGTGCTTAAGAGGTCATCTGGTGAACTGATTCCTGTATCTAATGCCGCGTACACACGACCGGACTTTTCGACAGCAAAGGTCCGACGGAGCGAATCGGTCGGACAATTCGATCATGTGTGGGTTCCAACGGGCCTTTGCTGTCCAAAAATTTGACGGACTTTAGAAATAGAACATGTTTCAAATTTTTTGACTGGAAATCCGCCGGACCCAGTTCCTATCGAGAAATCCATTCATGTATATGCTAGTCCGACGGACAAAAAATGACGCTAGGGCAGCTATTGGCTACTGGCTATGAACTTCCTTATTCTAGTCCCGTCGTACGTCATCACGTTCAAATCCGTCAGACTTTGGTGTGATTGTGTGTGACCAAGTCCGTTCATTCGAAAAGTCCGTCGGAACTCCGCTGAAAGTCCGTCGGGAAGACAGTCGGACCTAGTCTGTCGAAAAGTCCAGTCGTGTGTACGTGGCATTACTGGTTTTCACATCCTAAATCTACAAACCAGGAAGCCATGAACTTTTCTATGGAACACACCAGGGGCTAGGGTAAGGCCTTGTTCTAAAAATCACAGAAAGTTTTTTATTTTTCTGCAACAGAGGTAAATTAACCACTTCAAGCAAATCGCCGTACCCGTACAACGGTACTTTGACGCTAAATACTTTTGTTATGGCAGCAGCTAGCTGCCATAACCCTGGTATTTTCAGGAATGGCGTGCGTTTCTCTTTATGATAAAAGTGGTCTCTGCACGAGATCACTTTTATCGGTGGCGGGAGAGGTGCCCACTCCCCTCCTGCCGAGCTCCGGTCGTCTCCGCCGCTTACTGGGGCCGCTGGTCCGGAGACAATCGCGTCCACTCCCCTCACTGCCTGAATGCCGAGTGAGGGGAAGATTGCCCTCACAAAGGTCACAAATGTCCTATCGGACCATGTTGTCGGAAATTCCGACCGTGTGTGGGCTCCATCGGACTTTTTCCGACGGAAAAAGTTTGAGATCCTGCTCTCAAATTTTCCGACAACAAAGTCCTATCGGACTTTTTCCGATCGTGTGTAGCGAATTCCGACTAACAAAGTGCCACGCATGCTCAGATCACATTATGAGACCAAAGCCATTGGCTAATAGCCTCTACGTAGTCCCGTCGTACGCAACGAACGTCACCACGTTCAGAATGATCGGATTTTCCGACAACTTTGTCCGACCGTGTGTATGCAACACCAGTGTCGGAAAAAATCCGACGGATTTTGTGGTCGGAATTTCCGACCGTGTGTACGGGGCATTAAAGTAAAATACATAAGAAAATCTTTTTTTTTAAATCGCCCCGTACCAAAGAGCTTGCGTGCAGAAGTGAAGGCATATGTGAGTAGCGCCCGCACATGAAAACAGTGTTCGCCTTTAACATTTCCTGTTTCTGTTTCTCGTCCTACCCGATGGTCGGTGATAACCGGCTCCAACCCCACACCTAATCCCTATTTTATTTTATTTATTTTCATAAATTATTTTAACTTGTAAACACTGAGTCTGAAAAACAGGCTTGGTCCTTAACCACTTCCCTACCCGCCCATAGTCATATGATGCCCACAAGGTGGATCTCCCATCCTGGGTGGGCGTCATATGACGTCCTCTCCTTCCCGGCCGCCTGGGGGGCGCGCGTGCGCGCCCGCCGCTTCGCTCGGGACCCGGTGCGAGTGCCCGGCAGCCGCGATGTCCGCCGGGCACCCGCGATTGCCCGTTAAAACAACGGGGCCGTGCGGGACCGTGGAGCTGTGTGTGTAAACACACAGCTCCACGTCCTGTCAGCGGGAGAGGAGACCGATCATGTGATCCCAGTACGGAGGATCACTGATCGGTCTCCTCCCCTTGTGAGTCCCCTCCCCCCACAGTTAGAATCACTTCTATAGGGAACACATTAACCCCTGCAGCGCCCCCTAGTGTTAACCCCTTCCCTGCCAGTCACATTTACACAGTAATCAATGCAATTTTATAGCAACGATCGCTGTGTAAATGTGAATGGTTCCAAAAATGTGTCAAAAGTGTCCGAAGTGTCCGTCGCAATGTCGCAGTCACGAAAAAAAAAAATCGCAGATCGCCGCCATTACTAGTAAAAAAAAAAAAAATGCAATAAATCTATCCCCTATTTTGTAGACGCTATAACTTTCGCGCAAACCGATCAATATACGCTTATTGCGATTTTTTTTACCAAAAATATGTAGAAGAATACGTATCGGCCTAAACTGAGTAAAAAAATAGTTTTTTTAAAAAAAAATTGGATATTTATTATAGCAAAAAGTAAAAAATATTGTGTTTTTTTTCAAAATTGTCGCTCTTCTTTTGTTTATAGCGCAAAAAATAAAAACCGCAGGGGCGATCAAATACCACCAAAAGAAAGCTCTATTTGTGGGAAAAAAAGGACGTCAATTTTTTTTGGGTATAACGTCGCACGACCGCGCAATTGTTAGTTAAAGCGACGCAGTGCCGAATCGCAAAAAGTGCTCTTGTAAGGAAGGGTGTAAACTGGCCCGGTATTGAAGTGGTTAAAGCCAGGTTCCGCCAAAAAACAAAAAAAATTAAAAGTCAGCAGCCACAAAAAGTGTAGCTGCTGACTTTTAATAATCCGACACTCACCTGTCCCACAGTCCAGTGATACGGGTGTACGAAGCCCCGCTCCTCTTCCTCTCCGCAGCACCAGCATTCTAATGCCCCGTACGCGCGGTAGGATTTTCCGACGGAAAATGTTTGATAGGAGCTTGTTGTCGGAAATTCTGACTGTGTGTAGGCTCCATCGGACATTTTCCATCGGAATTTCCGGCACACAAAATTTGAGAGCTGGTTCCGATCGTGTGTACACAATTCTCGGATGCTCGGAATCAAGCAGAAGAGCCGCACTGGCTATTGAACTTAATTTTTCTCGGCTCGTCGCACGTGTTGTATGTCACCGCGTTCTTGACGTTCGGAATTTCCGACCAACTTTGTGTGACCGTGTGTATGCAAGACAAGTTTGAGCCAACATCAGTCGGAAAAAAAACATGGATTTTGTTGTCCGATCGTGTGTAGAGGTCATTACTGTGGGCGCCCCGTCTGTGGCTTCACAGCCGGGCATGCACTGTGCATGTGCAAGCCGTGCTGCACGCTGTGAATGGTCGGGCAATTTTCTGGGAAGATTGCAGGGAGGGAGGGGAGAGAGGTGAACTTAATTTCCAGCGCTAGTTGACACTTTTCCAATTTTCCAAATTTGCGTGGCAAATCTCTAGCAAGAGTAAAGTTGCAGTGGTGAGTCTACAGCAAGAGCTCTGCAAGTCTACAGCATGAGAATTCAGCCACAGTGACCCCCTGTGGTGGGATGACTATTGCACAACATAACTGAACCTGAACTTGCAGGAGGCTTGCAGAATGTTTGCAAAGAAAGTTGATCTGGAGTCATGCAATGCGGACTTGTGAAGCCTGGCAAGTCTAGCGATAGTTTAGCAAGTGATTTCCAAACATGAAGCTCAATTGCTTGCTATCTGGGGTCATGGAGAGGGGGCTAAATCTTCCGGAGGTCAAGTGGTTAAAATAATTACAGTGCCATCGTCCACATACAGAAATAGGGACAATGTAAAATAAACAGTGTGTTTAGTAGCACTTTAAAGCGGTTCTGCACACACTTCATTTAGTAAATCTCTTTGCCTTCCAAATATGGCAAAGAGTACTAAATGAAGTGTTTTTTTTTTCACTTACCTTGTAATTGATGCTCTGTCTCTTCGGCGGTGGGCGGGGTCTGTGCGTCGATCCTCGTCATGCCGCACTGTCTCCTGGGATCTGGTGTCATTGATCCCAGGAGTCAGTGCGGACATCCGCCGAAATCTCGCAAGATTTACGGGGCTCGTGCTGAAATCTCGCGAGATTTCGGTGGAAGTGGGCGAAATCTCACGAGATTTCGGCGAACGTGAGCTACACTTTGCCGTTACTGCGCACGCGCGAGATTGAACTTCATTTTTCTCGGCTCATCGTATGTGTTGTACGTCACTGCGTTCTTGACTTTCGGAATTTCCGACCAACTTTGTGTGACCGTGTGAGTACTAAATGAAGTGTTTTTTTTTTCACTTACCTTGTAATTGCTGCTCTGTCTCTTTGGCGGTGGGCGGGGTCTGTGCGTCGATCCTCGTCATGCCGCACTGTCTCCTGGGATCTGGTGTCATTGATCCCAGGAGTCAGTGCGGACATCCGCCGGAATCTGGCGAGATTTACGGGGCTCGTGCCGAAATCTCGCGAGATTTCGGCGAACGTGAGCTACACTTTGCCGTTACTGCGCACGCGCGAGATCGGCGCAATAACGGCGGTGCATGCTGGGCCATCTGAAGTGGAAAAATTGGAAGCTAACACCGCGCTAATCCCTAGATGTAACAAAATACGGGTAGTGTATAAATGATATACCTAAATACAAAAATATATATACCCAAATACAAAAACAAAATAATAGGAGCAGCAGCTAATAAATGTGAGATATGCACATAAACAGAAATATACAGTGAAAAAGCCGCGCTAAAGTGATAATTTGAATAGAATCACAAAAAAACACAAAAAATACTGATCAATAATCTGTGTAAAAAAAACAAATGTTCATAAATTAAAGTCCGTTTGAGACTAAAAGTGATGGTGACAAAAAATATTAAGTGACATATGATCTCCAAAAAAGTGAATGTGAAAGGAAATCCACCAGGTGACCTTAATCCACCACCGCTCTAATGATGTGCTTACCAGAGGGCAAGCTTTGATAAGCCTGTAACTCGATAATCATCAAGGTATAACCAAACCACTAGGCATCGCCTCCAAAACTCATGCTCAGCTGGTGATAACGACCAAAATCCTGGATCAGGCAGATCTTCCCTTGTGGGGTATCTATGGAATCGAACTCCTCCAAAGGTATCAAGCCAGGGAACCATACACTCTCTTTGGAAAGATGGTGCCTATTGCTTTCCACTGTTCTCCACTCAAAAGATAAGGGACTATTATCTCATAATGTCCACAGTGTTCCCTTTCTGTCTGTTTCCTAGTCGATCCCAATTTACAGTCCACATTCTCTCCTCACATAGCAAGTTACCTCACACAGTGTTCTGGGAAGATTGCAGGGATGACTATTGCACAACATAACTGAACCTGAACTTGCAGGAGGCTTGCAGAATGTTTGCAAAGAAAGTTGATCTGGAGTCATGCAATGCGGACTTGTGAAGCGTGGCAAGTCTAGCGATAGTTTAGCAAGTGATTTCCAAACATGAAGCTTAATTGCTTGCTATCTGGGGTCATGGAGAGGGGGCTAAATCTTCCGGAGGTCAAGTGGTTAAAATAATTACAGTGCCATCGTCCACATACAGAAATAGGGACAATGTAAAATAACCACACGGTGTGAGGTAACTTGCTGTGTGAGGAGAGAATGTGGACTGTAAATTGGGATCGACTAGGAAACAGACAGAAAGGGAACACTGTGGACATTATGAGATAATAGTCCCTTATCTTTTGAGTGGAGAACAGTGGAAAGCAATAGGCACCATCTTTCCAAAGAGAGTGTATGGTTCCCTGGCTTGATACCTTTGGAGGAGTTCGATTCCATAGATACCCCACAAGGGAAGATCTGCCTGATCCAGGATTTTGGTCGTTATCACCAGCTGAGCATGAGTTTTGGAGGCGATGCCTAGTGGTTTGGTTATACCTTGATGATTATCGAGTTACAGGCTTATCAAAGCTTGCCCTCTGGTAAGCACATCATTAGAGCGGTGGTGGATTAAGGTCACCTGGTGGATTTCCTTTCACATTCACTTTTTTGGAGATCATATGTCACTTAATATTTTTTGTCACCATCACTTTTAGTCTCAAACGGACTTTAATTTATGAACATTTGTTTTTTTTACACAGATTATTGATCAGTATTTTTTGTGTTTTTTTGTGATTCTATTCAAATTATCACTTTAGCGCGGCTTTTTCACTGTATATGGGCCATCTGAAGTGCCTGTGTGGTTTCACATGCCCACTGGCAAGATGGCACCCAGCAGCAAGATTTTTTATAACTTTTTTTATGTGACGAAAACCGGCAGCAGTTCGTTAGGAAAATGGAACACGTGAGTGCTTAATTTACATCTCCTAATCCTTTGCATTGTACTAAAAAAAAATAAAAAATTACAGACAGTGCAGAACTACTTTAAATCAGGGCGTGACGAGGCAAAAAGCCAAAGCAGGAGAAGCTATTTGGTTCGGTCAGTGAATTGGGTAAAGCTCTCTAATATCCAGGTACCCACAAATCTGCCTGATTGTGACTCAATTTTTGGTTCACCCATCTCTAGGCTTGGCAGAAATCAGAAATCCTGATCGTTCATCTTGACTTTTTCGCAATAGGGATGGCGGCTCCAGGCTGTGAGGTTCAGAACAGGTAAGAAAGAAACTCAGAGAAGACAGAATGCAGGAACAATCGTCTAGCAAACATTGCAATCACGTATTTGCATGCCAAACCTTGCAGCGCTAGCATAAGTCAGTGGCTTGCCGTGCATGAGACACATGGAGCTGATTAGGGTGTCAGTAAGCGCACAAGTTAAGTTTCAAGTAGCGCTGATTAAGATGCAGTGTTCTGGAATAGCTCTTCAAGCATCTCCTCATTTATATCAAGTGCTCTCCTTCATCGGAACCGAAAAATGGTTGTATCACCGCGTGGCCTTCAGAAGCTTTCCAAACCTCTAATTCAGAGTGTTTGATACAACAGGAGGACCATGGCTCTTATTTCTGGGTTGAAGCTGGTGAGGATCCAATCTCGTATGTTAGGCAATCAGCCATAATAATTAAAGGCACTTTCCAAAAATATATCTTCCTTACATGTCTGAATGTTCGAAAAAATTCTAAAATCTAGGAAGTCTACAGCATGGTGAACAACCAATGAGAACATAAGTTATTAATACCCCCCCCCCCGCCCGTGCCCCCCTCCGTGACTTTTCCTTCAAAATCAACAATGCAACTATCAGTGCCTCCCCTCACGCCAGGGTACTCGGTGTACTCCTAGACCAGTGATGGCGAACCTTTTTGAGCCCGAGTGCCCAAACTGAAATAAATACATTGGTTTTGTGTTGCAAGGTGCCAACACGGCAATTCGCGAGAGAGGGGGGCTAAGCGAAAGAGAGGGGTTGTGTAAGAGAGAGAGGGGGGGTTGTGAGAGAGAGAGGGTGTGTGAGAGAGAGGGAGAGAGAGACAGAGAGAAAAAGAGAGATAGAGCGAGAGGGAACAGCAAGAGTGAGGGGGGTGAGAGATGCTGAGAGGGAGGGGGGCTGAGAGAGAGGGGGGTGAGAGATATGCTGAAAGAGAGAGGGAACAGAGAGAGGGAGAGGGGACAGAGATAGAGAGGGGTGTGAGAGATATGCTAAGAGAGGGGGAACAGAGAGAGGGAGAGGGGGCTGAGAGAGAGGGGGAACAGAGAGAGGGAGGGGGGACAGAGAGAGAGGGGTGTGAGAGAGGGGGAACAGAGAAAGAGAAGAGGGACAGAGAGAGAGGGGTGAGAGGGAGATGCTGAGAGAGGGGTGGAACAGAGAGAGGGGGACACAGAGAGGGGGACACAAAGAGGGGGGACGGAAAAAGAGGGGGGCTGAAAGAGAGGGAGGGGGGCTGAGAGGAGAGAGAGACCTCTTGCTCTGTCCTGGACCCTCTCGTGTGCCCACAGAGATGGCTCTGTGTGCCAGCTGTGGCACGCGTGCCATAGGTTTGCCATAAGTGTCCAATCGTTGTCAAAAGTTTGTAGACTTCACCTCCGTAACATCTCTAAAATTCGCCCCTTTTTAACAAATGAAACCACCAAACTCCTCATTCACTCCCTTGTTATCTCTCTCCTTGACTACTGCAACTCCCTTCTCATTGGCCTGCCTCTCCATAGGCTCCTCCCCTCTTTAGTCTATCATGAATGCTGCTGCCAGACTTATCCACCTTACCAACCGCTCAATGTCTGCCAACCCTCTCCGCCAATCCCTACACTGGCTCCCGATCACCCAGCAAATTAAATTCAAAATACTAACCACAACCTACAAAGCCATCCACAACTCTGCCCCGAGCTACATCGCCAATCTTGTCTCCAAATATCACCCAAACCGTCCTCTCCGCTCTTCTCAAGACCTCCTACTCTCAAGCTCTCTCGTCTCCTCCTCCCATGATCGTCTCCAGGTTTTCTCCAGAGCCTCTCCCATCCTCTGGAACTCGCTACCTCCACCTGTCCGGCTATACCCTACTCTTGCTACCTTCAGGCGATCCCTGAAAACTCATCTCTTCAGGGAAGCCTATCACGTCTCCAACTAATCTCCTACCACTTCCATCAGCTCATTCAGTTACAACCTTTTGTACCACCTGCCCCACCCTATTAGATTGTAAGCTCTTCTGAGCAGGGCCCTCTTAATCCTCTTGTATTTTATTGTATTATAACTGTATTGTCTCCTTTTTATATTGTAAAGCGCTGCGTAAACTGTTGGCGCTATATAAATCCTGTATAATAATAATAATAATATGTGCTGGCTAAGGTCTTCTATATAGATGATTGGGGATCGTATCACCACAGAGTGGTACTGTGGATATGGGAATTAAGTATAAAATGCCCCGTCCCGAAAATTTGGATTTTTAAAGAGTAGGTTTGCAGATGATGGACTTTATAGGCATAACACAAATATAAATAAAAAATAAGATTTATTACAAAGACATACAAGACAATTGCATTAAAATTCATTGACTATTCTCAAAAAATCCTTGAAGCACGAACAACACATCACCTACATCAGGGCTCAAGTCCTGCGGGAACGCATGGGAACGGAGTTCCTGTACTTTTTCCACAACAGGAACTCAGTTCTCGTTAGCAGCCGTGTCCTGCATGACTTTGAAGTATGTGAGCTGTGTGGCAGGTGCTACACCAGAAGCCGCCGACACAGCTCACAATAGTAAGTGCCGCACACCTGACCATTCAGGCATTGCCAGTAGGGGGCCCCATGACAGCTTCCGCTTTGATCTACCTGTCTACCTATCTGACAGGTAAATCAGGTCCCTGCTGCTAAGAGATTGTATTTAGTCAGACCTCTCATGATGCGCTCCTCCCCGCCGACCCCTCCTGATTTTCTGTCTCCTCATCCCCCCCCCCCAGTCTCCTGCATACTTGCTCTGTGTGTCCCGCTGAATCCCCCCCTCCTCTATCTTCAGTGCCATATGATGAGAGAACCCAGAGGAGGAGCACAGCTATTCTGCTCACAGGACATGCAGGGAGAAAGGTGAGCTGAGGGAGGAACATCAGTTTGGGGTGGTAATCTGAGCACAATACCTGGCAAAGTTTAATGCCAGGAGGGAAGTTTATGTGGAAATATGTGAAGGGTTGGAATAGCAGCGAGTGTGTGTTGGAGCCCTGCAGAGTTTATTCAGAGAATTACCATATTTATGTTTAATGAGGATTGTTTTTTTTATGTACTAACAGTTAAGCTTCATACACACAATAAGAAAATTGGATGAAAAATACCACTTTTGAAGCGTTCGTGCATATGAGCGTATCATTTATTTTTTGGTGGGCGAGTGGATCTTGGGTGGGAGTTCCCACACTTTTTTCCCCAGGACTTGACCCCTGACCTACATACATATACAGCGAATTACTAGAAGCGGGAGACCAAGCAGGTCACTCTCCAATACCTGATGAAAAGAAAGAGAAGCTACCCCTACCACGCTCGGTGGCCGTCACTTAAGAACTAGCCGACCAGCACCCGACGATGTACATCTGCACAATGGCACGGCTGGGCAAATGGGCGTACAGGTACGTCCCCTTTAAATCGCGGCATTGTGCTCCATGACCGTGCCCGCGGACTTTATGTCCGCCAGATGGCTCGCGATAGTGTCATGGAGCCGCAGAACGTGGACAAGGCATTTCCCCGTTCTGCCTGTCATTGGGAGCAGTGATCGCTGTCATGTCAGTGGAAGCCCACCCCCCCCACAGTTAGAATCGCTCCCTAGGACACATGTAACCCCTTGATCGCCCCCTAGTGTTCAACCCCTTCCCTGACAGTGTCATTTACACAGTAATCAGTGCATTTTTATAGTGACAATGGTCCCAAAATGGTGTCAAAAGTGTCCGATGTGTCCACCATAATGTCGCAGTCACGATAAAAAAAAAAAAAAACGCAGATCGCCGCCATTACTAGTAAAAAAAATAATAATAATAAAAATGCCATAAATCTATCCCCTATTTTGTAGACGCTATAACTTTTGCGCAAACCAATCAATAAACGCTTATTGCGATTTTTTTTTTTTTTACAAAGAAAAAAATGTAGAAGAATACGTATCGGCCTAAACTGAGGACATTTTTTTTTGGGGAATATATTTATTATAGCAAAAAGTAAAAAATATAGCTTTTTCTTCAAAATTGTCGCTCTTTTTTTGTTTATAGCGCTACAAAATAAAAACCGCAGAGGCGATCAAATACCACCAAAAGAAAGCTCTATTTGTGGGAAAAAAAAAGGACGTCAATTTTGTTTGGGTACAGCGTCCCAAACACCAGAATGGCAAAAGATGTTTTTATTACAAATTATGTGAGCAGACTGCAGTTCATCTTTAAGGAGAGCTGTTTTTTCTTCATAAAGTAATTTGTGATGGGACTAACCCACCCCCAAAAAATCAGCACTAATATTACATTGCCAAAATGAATCTACCGGACTCTTTTCTCTGGTAATTTTGAGATATAAAATGAGATATAAATGAGATATAAAATACACGGCCAGGTCTGTGAGTATTCAGCTATTACACCGCTATTATACCTCTACTACACCACTACTGCACCTCTACTGCACCACTACTACACCTCTACTACACATCTACTGCACCACTACTACACCTCTACTACACCTCTACTGCACCACTACTACACCTCTACTGCACCACTACTACACCTCTACTACACCTCTACTGCACCACTACTACACCTCTACTGCACCACTACTACACCTCTACTACACCTCTACTGCACCACTACTACACCTCTACTGCACCACTACTACACCTCTACTACACCTCTACTGCACCACTACTACACCTCTACTGTACCACTACTACACCTCTACTACACCTCTACTGCACCACTACTACACCTCTACTACACCTCTACTACATCACTACTACACCTCTACTGCACCACTACTACACCTCTATGGGAGAAATAGTGGCTCATCGTTGGTGTCAGTTGAAGGAATAGTGCCCAATCATCAGTATTAGTGGGAGGAATATTTCCCCATTGTTGGTGTCAGTGGGAGGAATAGTGCCCCATTATTGGTATCAGTTGGAGGAATAGTGCCCCGTTGTTGGTGCCAGTGGGAGGAATAGTGCCCCATCATTCTTGTCAGTGGTAGGAAAAGTGCCCCATCATTGGTGTCAGTGGGAGGAATAGTGCCCCATCATTGGTGTCAGTGGGAGTAATAGTGCCCCATCATTGATATGAGTGGGAGGAATAGTGCCCCATCATTCTTGTCAGTGGGAGGAAAAGTGCCCCATCATTGGTGTCAGAGAGAGGACTAGTGCCCCATTGTCAGTGGCGGGAACTATGCCCCACTGTTGCTGACATTGGGGGGAATAATGCTGCAAGGGCAGGATAAAAGCAAGTAAAGGGTCCCAGTTTGGAGAGCACTCTTCTAGATCCCAGGGATCCCACAGGTATGGTATATACATAGTTGGTCCAAGCTACACCAACTTAACTATGTAAAATTATTCATACCTGGAATTCTTTTTTTAAAAGTACATCTAAAGCCAAAACTGCCACTCATTTTGAACATAGTAAAGTCTGGATAAAACCGGACAGGTTTCTTTTTTTTGCATCCCCATTGGGGAGATTTCCCTTCACTTCCACTCCTATAGACACAGCAGGAAATGAGAGGAGATCTCCCTTAAACAGTTCCTCTATTCCTATTTTGGCAACCATTCCTGATTTTGGACCTTCAGTCCCGGTGGTCACAATGGTCACCTAGACAAATAAACAGAAGAAATGGTCTCCAGTGGGGACACTGATAGCAGTAAAGACGTAGAAGAGGTTCTCACCCCTCACCACTCCATATACTAAAAAAAAGTTCTGGCTTTAGATACACTTGTTGGTTGTGTGGAACTAAACATTATTGATTGCTTAGAAAATTTCACCCAAGACCATTCGAAAATGTGTAGCCATAGAGTTTAGAACCATAGAGTTTAGAACCATAGAGTTTTAGAACCATAGAGTTTAGAACCATAGAGTTTAGAACCATAGAGTTTTAGAACCATAGAGTTTAGAACCATAGAGTTTAGAACCATAGAGTTTTAGAACCATAGAGTTTAGAACCATAGAGTTTAGAACCATAGAGTTTTAGAACCATAGAGTTTAGAACCATAGAGTTTTAGAACCATAGAGTTTAGAACCATAGAGTTTAGAACCATAGAGTTTTAGAACCATAGAGTTTAGAACCATAGAGTTTAGAACCATAGAGTTTAGAGCCATAGAGTTTAGTGTGAGACGAAACTAAAGCAATCAAGAGACCTCCAACCAAAATCGACACAAAGAGGACCAATACACTCACTGTTTCTAATTAAAAAACCCAAAAAACAATGTAGCCAAAGAGGATCGATAATAAGATTCCATTTATCGTTAACAGGTGAACAGATCTGAACTAACACCATTCGTTTCCCATTCACAAACGGCCAATGTTAACATACAGTATCCATACAATGCAAACATTATATACAAACGAACGTTCACATGCCACCAAGAGCTTCCAATGTGGCACCATTTGTACAACAGCAACATTCACACTCAAATCAAGAAAATTCAATCGCCACCATTCGCACAACTCCCAGGGATGTGTTCATAATGCAGAATACGGCTCGACCTGATGGGCCGAACTTTGCTTAATTCAACTAGAATAAGATATACGAGCACTTCATCCGAGGAATCACACAATTAACTGATTATAAATAGGCAACAATTTGTGTTTCTAAAGCCTCATACACACGATCGGACTTCAAACAAAGTTTTCCATGGAGTTCTGTCCAAAGGGCGTCGGCCGTGAACTTGTATTGCATACACACGGCAGGACTTTTCCATCCAACTTTCACCAAATCACGTGTTTTTTCTGCTCTTTACCGCCACCCTTTGGTCAACTTCTGTACTGTTTTAGCTGATCTTTTGCATTGGTTCTGAGCATGCGTGTTTGTACTTTGGACTAAAGTCCTATGAAGTTGTGTACACACCATAGGATTTTGCACCATAGGACTTTTGTTGCCGGAAAGTTTGTCTGTTTGCACAGCCAACATTTGTCCGATGAAAACCGAAAACGTTTGTCCGATGGAGCGTACACACGGACGGATGTTGCCTTAAAACAGGTCATTTGCATGTCTGTTGTCAAAAAGTCCGATCAAAAAGTCAGATGAAGTTAAATGAAGTTGTCAAAAAGTCCGATCAAAAAGTCAGATGAAGTTGTCAAAAAGTCCAATCAAAAAGTGTGTATGGGCCCAGACTAATAGCCCAGACTTTAGGCCCGTATACGCGATCGGACTTTTTGACAACAAACATGCAAATTAGCTGTTTTAAGGCAACATCCGGCCGTGTGTACGCTCCATCGGACAAACTTTTTCAGTTTTCATCGGACAAAAGTTCGTTCTGCAAACTGACAAACTTTTCGGCAACAAAAGTCCGATGGAGCAAAGTCCGATCGTGTGTACAGAAAACCATCGGACTTTAGTCCAAATTACAAACACGCATGCTCAGAACGAATGCAAAAGGTCAGACAACAATACAGAAGTTGACCAAACGGTGGCGGTAAAGAGCTGAAAAAAACACATGACTTGGTGAAAGTTGGCTGAAAAAGTCCTGCCGTGTGTATGCAATACAAATTCACGGCCAACGCCCTTTTGCACAGAAATCCACGGAAAAGTTTGTTTAAAGTCCGATCGTGTGTACGAGGCTTTAGACAGAGGAGCTCTTTCCATCCCAGGCTTATCCACCATGACCAACATATAGTAACAGAAGGGTAGAAACCATCAGCAGATAAATGGAATGAGTCTTTATGGGTATAAATGTGACATCACAATTATGACTATAATATTACGGTACTAATAAAAAATGTATTATTATTAATAATATTCATTATAATAGTAATATTTGAAATAACTGTGACCGCATCTTGTGGGACTTATACAAACTAGTGGCACTTCATTGTCTCTGGGAAAGGTGTCCAACCGAGAGAACCAATCAAAGATGACTGCAACAGATCGCAACTGAATTTCACAATTATAAATGAACCTTAAAAAAGCATATAGATATTTCTGAAATGGAACCAACATGATATCCCAGACAATTTTTGACGATTGTGTTACAATTCTGTGCAGCCAGACTTTCCATTCATGAAAGCCCCACTCAGGGGTGTTGTTAAATTTACCCAGGCTTCATTCTCTGTGATGTCCCCGGTCTCTAGTGAATGGATAGGCTCCATTCTCAGTGATGTCACTGATCTCTAGTGAATGGATAGGCTCCATTCTCAGTGATGTCACTGGTCTCTAGTGAATGGATAGGTTGCATTCTCAGTGATGTCGCCGCTCTCTAGTGAATGGATAGGCTGCATTGTCGTGATTTCACCAGTCTCTAGTGAATGGATAGGCTGCATTGTCGTGATGTGACCGGTATCTAGTGAATGGATAGGCTGCATTGTCATGATGTCACCAGTCTCTAGTGAATGGATAGGCTGCATTCTCAGTGATGTCACCGGTCTCTAGTGAATGGATAGGCTGCATTCTCAGTGATGTCACCGCTCTCTAGTGAATGGATAGGCTGCATTGTCGTGATTTCACCAGTCTCTAGTGAATGGATAGGCTGCATTGTCGTGATGTCACCGGTCTCTAGTGAATGGATAGGCTGCATTCTCAGTGATGTCACCAGTCTCTAGTGAATGGATAGGCTGCATTCTCAGTGATGTCACCGCTCTCTAGTGAATGGATAGGCTGCATTGTCGTGATTTCACCAGTCTCTAGTGAATGGATAGGCTGCATTGTCGTGATGTCACCGGTCTCTAGTGAATGGATAGGCTGCATTGTCATGATGTGACCGGTATCTAGTGAATGGATAGGCTGCATTCTCAGTGATGTCACCGGTCTCTAGTGAATGGATAGGCTGCATTCTCAGTGATGTCATCGGTCTCTAGTGAATGGATAGGCTACATTCTTAGTGTTGTCACCGGTATCTAGTGAATGGATAGGCTGCATTCTCAGTGATGTCACCGGTCTCTAGTGAATGGATAGGCTGCATTCTCAGTGATGTCACCGGTCTCTAGTGAATTGATAGGCTGCATTCTCAGTGATGTCCCCGGTCTCTAGTGAATGGATAGGCTCCATTCTCAGTGATGTCATTGGTCTCTAGTGAATGGATAGGTTGCATTCTCAGTGATGTCGCCACTCTCTAGTGAATGGATAGGCTGCATTGTCATGATGTCACAGGTCTCTAGTGAATGGATAGGCTCCATTCTCAGTTATGTCACCGCTCTCTAGTGAATGGATAGGCTGCATTGTTATGATTTCACCGGTCTCTAGTGAATGGATAGGCTGCATTGTCATGATGTCACCAGTCTCTAGTGAATGGATAGGCTCCATTCTCAGAGATGTCACTGGCCTCTAGTGAATGGATAGGCTGCATTCTCAGTGATGTCACCAGTCTCTAGTGAATGGATAGGCTGCATTGTCGTGATTTCACCAGTCTCTAGTGAATGGATAGGCTGAATTCTCTGTGGTGTCACGGTCTCTAGTGAATGGATAGGCTGCATTGTCGTGACGTCATCGGTCTCTAGTGAATGGATAGGCTGCATTCCCAGTGATGTCACCAGTCTCTAGTGAATGGATAGGCTGCATTCTCAGTGATGTCACGGTCTCTAGTGAATGGATAGGCTGCATTCTCAGTGATGTCACCAGTCTAGTGAATGGATAGGCTGCATTCTCAGTGATGTCACCAGTCTAGTGAATGGATAGGCTGAATTGTCAGCGATGTCTCCAGTGAATGGATAGGCTGAATTGTCAATCATATTTGCATTCAACTTAGTAAATGGCATTATGAAAAAAACGTTGAGCATACAGTAGCCATAAAATTTTAAAATAAAACAAAACCATTAAAAAAAAAAAAACATAAAAAAAAAAAAACTTTTTGTATGAATACATCCTTTACCTTCTATGGTGATGGTCTGGTCTCCCCTCCTCTCTTGGGTCAGTGATGCCACTGTGTGAACGTTCAGTTCGGCTCCGCTACGTGAGGACCCCAGTCTGTTCACCAACTGGAAGAAAAAGAAGGTGACTTATAATGATCTGTACAACTTCAATATGTACATAGAGACAGGCTATGTAGCCAGACAGTATGGGAGCGAACTTATAGGCGAACTTTACAGAACGTTTTTGAATTTTTTTCCCAGGTGGACAAATCAAAGCCTTACGGAAGGTCCATACCTCACACTCATAGTAGCCAATGTCTTCCTTGCTGGCTTTCTTTATCACCAGGACCAGGGTTCCCGTTCTCGGCTCGCCAAACGTCTGATGCTTATTAGATTCCGGCAGTAGATGTCCATCCTTGTACCATCTGAGGACATAGAAAACGTGCAAGATTTAGAGCAGGGGTGGCCAAACCTTTCAGTACAATGGCTACATTGTATACTTTACAAACATTTAAGGATCAAAAAGAAAAAAAAAAAAAAGTTTTATAAATCGAAGCTCTTCGTCGAAAACTGATCATCCAGATTTATTCCAATACAAATTAGGATGAAGGACTATGTCACAAAGCTAACGCATTTCGGGGGGCCAGAAAGCACCCTCTTCGTCATGGCTTGACAATGTGGTATGGAAGGTACTGGACTGGTAAAACAATATGCATCATACAGGATATATGTCTGGAGCGGCCCAACCAGCTGCTGACCGACTCTACATCTATCCAAATATTGTAAAATGTATATTATACACCTCCTTCCCCATTTTAAAGAGGAACTAAACTGTATCTGAACACCACGAACTGAAAACACTTTAACCACTTCCAGCCCAAGCCAATTCTGGCGCTTCGCTCCTACATGTAAAAATCATTTTTTTTTTCTAGAAAATTTACTCAGAACCCCCAAACTTTATACAGTGGAACCTTGGATTACGAGCATATATCGGTTCCAGGAGAATGCCTGTGATCCAAAGCACTCACATATCAAAGCGAGTTTCCCCATAGAATTCAATGGAAAGGAACATAATTCGTTCAGCATTGACTTCTATTGCATGCAATACCGCATGTGGCCAGAGATGAGAGAGGCGCTGGAGATCCTCACAAATACTTGGGGACAGCTCGGCTGAACTCCGAAAGCCTCAGAAACCCTCGGGAACGGAGTATTTCCGAGTGATTCCGAGTATTTCCAAATGGCTCTGTTCCAAGTGTCACCGGCGCCCCCCCCCCGCCGCGCGCACCTCTGGTCAAACGCGGTACTGCTCCACCAATTAGCTTGAATTCTGCTCGTTTTGCAAACAACACTCGCAAACCGAGTCAGGATTTTAAAAAAAAAGTTGCTCATCTTTCAAACCGCTCGTTAACCGCGCTATGGCGCGTACACGCGATCGAAATTCCGGCCAGAAAAAGACAGATGAGAGCTTTTCCATCGTAAAATGCAATCGGAATTTTGCTGGCCGAATTTCCGACAGCAAAGAATTGAGAGCATGTTCACAATTTTTCAGACAGAAAAGGTTTCTATCGGAAATTCCGATCGTCTATAGCAATTCTGACGCGCAAAATTCCTACGTATGCTCGGAAACAATTCGACGCATGCTCGGTAGCATTGAACTCGACTCGTTGTAGCGTTGTACGTCACCGCGTTCTTGACGGAAGGAATTTGGTGTGACCGTGTGTAGGCAAGACAGTTTGAGCGGAATTCCATCGGAATTCCGTTGGGAAAACCGTCAGAGTTTTTTCTGACCTGAATTCCGATCGTGTGTACGCGGCATTACTCGTAAACCAAGGTTCCACTGTATATGTTTTTTTAGCAGAGACCCTTCGGGAATAAAAATGGCGGTCGTTGCAACTTTTTGGACAACTTTTGAAACACATTTTTTTGGGGGGATGTTTCATGAATTAAAAAAAACAAAACAAAACAGTAACGTTAGCCCAATTTTTTTGTATTATGTGAAATATGATGTTACGCCGAGTAAAATAGAAACCTAACGTGTCACGCTTTAAAATTGCGCACACTTGTGGAATGACGCCAAACTTTAAAAAATCTCCATAGGTGACACTTTTAATTTTTTTTACAGGTTACCTGTTTGGAGTTACAGTGGAGGTCTTGGGCTAGAATTGTCGCTCTCGCTCTAACGCACGTGACAGTACCTCACATGTGTGATTTGAATGCCGTTTATATATGTGGGCGGGACTTATGTTTGCGTTCACTTTTGTGCGCGAGCACACATCGACGGGTGCGCTTTAAATTTTTAATTTTAAATTTTCTTTTTTTATTCTTTTTTTTCTTTTACACTTTTTCTTAATTTATTATTTTTTTTGATCGCTTTTATTCCTATTACAAGGAATGTAAACATCCCTTGTAATAGGAATAGTGCGTGACAGGTCCTCTTTATGGAGAGATCTGGGGTCTATGAGACCTCAGATCTCTCCTTCAGGCTGGAAAGAGATAACAAAAAAAATGAATAAACTGTCTCGGCCTTTCCAGTCGAGTCCCCGCCATAGCTTACATCCGCCGGCCCAGATGTGACGTCACAATGTTGCGCTTGGGCCTCCGAGGATCATAGAGATGACTGAGGATCATCTGGTCACCAGAAATCTCTATGCTCAACTTCCGTCGGCGACCGATTCGTTCTCCGACTCGCCGATCATACAGGCAAGCCCGGAGAAGCACTGGAGGGCATCCCCTCCCGCCTTTAAGAGCGATCAAGCGGCTAAACTGCTGCTATGATTGTTCTTACAGTGCAGAGAATCGCTGGCCAAAAAAGATGATATCTGAATGATCATTCAGATATCCCCACTCAAAGTCCAGGACGTCATATGACGTACCTTGGGCACCAAGTGGTTAATTAATTTTTATTATTTTTATTCTTTATTTATTTATTATTCAAAGCAAACTCCCCCATCCATGTCTTCCTGATTATGTACCTTCGGCACAAAGTGGTTAATTCATTTTTATTATTTTTTATTATTTATTTATTATTCAAAGCAAACTCCCCCATCCTTCCATGTCTTCCTGATTTATTTTGTTGAGAAATCACGCTTCATGCAGCATTTACTTCCTTGAATCCATCTGCCCTTAACTCAGGCATGCAGGCAGGAGGACGTGGCTAGCTGAAAAAGCCCCTCCTCCAGATGAAAGAAAGAAAAAGCTTATGAAGACTCTTGGGATATGTGACATTATTTTGGCCTAGGCCAGAAACCAGGAAGTAAATGAAAAAAAAAAAAAAAGATTAAAAACAAGTAAATAGAATATACCTTCCTGTCCATTTAATTTCCGTCTGAAAAATCTTGGATGTTTTTTTTACGACGGAATTCCACTCAAGCTTGGCTTGCATACACACGGTCACACAAAAGTTTGCTGAACTTTCGACCGTCAAGAACGCGGGTGACGTACAACACTACGACGAGCCGAGAAAATTAAGTTCAATGCTTCCGAGCATGCGTCGAATTGTTTCTGAGCATGCGTAAGGATTTTGCGTGTCGGAATTGGTACAGACGATTGGAATGTCCGATCGGAACTTTTACCGACCGAAAAATTGAGAACCTGCTCTCAATATTTTGCTGGCTGGAATTCGGCCAGCAAAAGTCCGATGGAGCCTACACACGGTCGCATTTTCCGTCCAAAAGCTCACATCGGTCTTTTGCTGGCCGAACTTCCGATCGTGTGTACATTGCATAAGGCTAGCAGCACAAGGATTAAAAATAGCTCATGTTGGGTGAGAGAGTTTAGTTCTGTTTTAAGATACTATATTATTTAGATTGTACATACCTAGCATGGGGAAGACACTTGTCCCCCCTTGGAGTGTGAGTGGCCTGGGAACACTTGGGATTATCCAACAGTTTTTAGAGGAACCCTGGTCGGGAGACTTTTCCATTTAAACTCCTTATTGGTAAATATATTTTATGGAATTTTTTCATATATACATGAATAACCCTTCTTTTTTAATATGTTGAAATGCTAATATGTTGATAATTGAAATGCTAAATATATAATTTTTTAAACAACAAACCACACCCCTGAGGAAGACCTTTTAGGTCGAAACATGTCAGTACAATCCTATAAGACAGACATGATAATTGAAGTGCTAACGATATAATTTTTTTAAACAGCAAACCACACCCCGGAGGAAGACCTTTTAGGTCGAAACGCGTCAAGACCTATACAACAGACATTGGATATATAATGCTGTGTATAATTTTTATGTTTGCAATTTTTAATGTATTTTTTCAATGGCTACACATCCCCCGACCAGAGCTCATATTTGAATAGCAATGTGTTTAATTTTATGATGATAATCTCTCAATAAAGAACCCTTTCTTAACATTTATTTCTTTCATTTATTTACCCTGCTGCAGAAAAACCCCATTGGGGGAAACTTCCCATATTGGATTGTACATACCTAGCATGGGGAAGACACTTGTCCCCCCCTTGAAGTGTGAGTGGCCTGGGAAGACTTGGGATTATCCAACAGTTTTTAGAGGAACTCTGGTCAGGAGACTTTCCATTTATACCCCTTATTGGTAAATATATTTTATGGAATTTTTTCATATATACACGAATAACCCTTTTTGTTTAATATGTTAAAATGCTAATATGTCGATAATTGAAATGCTAAATATATATATTTTTAAACAGCAAACCACCCCCCTGAGGAAGACCTTTTAGGTCGAAACGCGTCAAGACCTATACAACAGACATTGGATATATAATGCTGTGTATAATTTTTATGTTTGCAACTTTTAATGTATTTTTTTAATGTCTATACATCCCCCGACCAGAGCTCATATTTTAATAGCAATGTGTTTAATTGTATGATGATAATCTCTCAATAAAGAACCATTTCTTAACATTTATTTCTTTAATTTATTTACCCTGCTGCAGAAAAACCCCACTGGGAGAAACTTCCCATATTAGATTGTACATACCTCCCCCCCCCCCCATTTTAAGCCCTGGCGAAGCAGGCATTTTCTGGACTACGAAATGTGTTGCTTTTTTGGCAAACTCCTTATTTAAATGCGTTGCTTTTTAAGAAAATTCTAATTTCTACTGGAATATATTTATTTTTGGGTGATCAATTCTCAGTGTGGTGCTTTAATTTCAGTCTCAATGTTTCATGTTGGACTGGTATATAAAGAAAAATTAGCTATTCTTTTTTTTTGAGTCCCTGGATTCTATAAAAAATAAAAAAGTATAAAGAGTTCTAATCAGGAGAAATTGGCATACTCTGCGGTTTTTTTTTCCTTCCAGTTTTCAATATTTCAATGTATAAAAGCTGATTCATCAGTTTGCTGATTAGCATGTTTTCACATACTAATAGAGACTCGTGCCAACGCGTTTTGCAGTAGGCCACTATTATAAGGGAATTATAGTGAAGGAAACAGAGAAAATCAGTATAAAATAACTTATACATCATAGTGACCTTTCCCTTATAAAATGGTAGATTTTTTTAAACCAGCACAACTGGACATCGGAGGCAGTTTTTCATGAAGTTCTAGGAATATATTTTATAGAGATGATGACTGGAGGGCTCCTCTGCTCACTTCATTATTCATTTACCCTTCACATAACATTCTATTCATCAGGAACATCATTACAGATCATAATGTAACCAGACAGTATCTGAAATGCCGCCAACTATTGAATAGACGTGGTATTACCATCAAAAGGTTACATTAAATGGATGGAAGGTTAATGATTATTAGTTGGAATTTCTGAATCACTCACCGGATTTGTGGGTACGGAGCTCCCTCAATGATGCCGGTGAACCGAGCGTCTTCACCGTCCACAAAGTAAGAATTGCGCAGCTTGTTGACAAATCTTGGAGGAACTGAAATAAGATCACAATGGTTAGCTACATAATGAGGAAAGGAAGGGAGGAAAGAAGATAGGAGAGGAAGGAGGAAGGAAGAGAAAGAGGAAAGGAAGGGAGGAAGGAAGAGAGGAGAGGAGAGGAAGAAGGAAAGAAGAGAAAGAGGAAAGGGGAGGAAGGGGAGGAAAGGAAAGAAAAGAAGAGAAAGAGGAAAGGGGAGGAATGGGAGGAAAGGAAAGAAAAGAAGAAGGAAAGAAAGGAAGGAGATGAAAGAGGAGGAAAGGGAGGAAAAAAAAAGGAAAGGAAAGAAAGGAAAGGGAAGGGAAGGAAAAGAAGAAGGAAAGAGAGAAGGAGGGAATAAAAGAAAAAAGGAAGGAATGAAAGAAAGGAGGGGTGAGAGAGGAAAGAAAAGGAAAGGAAAGAAAGAAAGACAAGCAAACAAAGAGAAGGAAGAAAAGGAAGGGAGGGAGGAAGCGAGAGAGGGAAGGAAGGATAAAGGAAGGAAGAAAGGGAGGAAGGAAGGACCGAAGAAGGAAGGTAGAAAAGAAAGGGCGGAAAAGAAGGAGTGATGTAAGAAAGGAAAAGAAGGGAGAAAAAAAGAGAGGGAGGGAGAAGGGGAGGGAAAAAGGAAGGAAGGAAAGAGAGGGAGGGAATAAAAGAAAAAAAAGGAAGGAATGAAAGAAAGGCGGCATGAGAGAGGAAAGAAAGAAAAGGAAATGAAGAGAAGGAAGGAAAGGAAGAAGGAAAGGAAGAAAGCACGGAAGGGAGTGAGGGAAGGAAGAAAAGAAAGAAGGAAGGAGAAAGGGAGTAAGGAAGAAAGAAAATGAGGAATGAAGGACGGAAAGGAAGGAAGGAAGAAGAGAAAGGCGGCATGAGAGAGGAAAGAAAGAAAAGGAAATGAAGAGAAGAAAGGAAAGGAAGAAGGAAAGGAAGAAAGCACGGAAGGGAGAGAGGGAAGGAAGAAAAGAAAGAAGGAAGGCGAAAGGGAGTAAGGAAGAAAGAAAATGAGGAATGAAGGACGGAAAGGAAGGAAGGAAGGAAGGAGAGATAGCAGCAAGAAGAAAGGTAGAAAAGAAAAAAGTAAGGGCGGAAAAGAAGGAGGGATGGGAGAAAGGAAAAGAAGGGAGGAAAGAGAGAGGGAGGGAGAAGGGGAAGGAAAAGGGAAGGAAGGAAAGAGAGGGAGGGAATAAAAAAAAAAAAGGAATGAAAGAAAGGAGGGGTGAGAAAGGAAAGAAAAGGAAATGAAGAGAAGGAAGGAAAGGAAGAAAGCAAGAAAGGGAGAGAGGGAAGGAAGGAAGGAAGGAAAGAGAGATAGCAGGAAGAAGGAAGATAGAAAAGAAAAAAGAAAGGGAGGAAAAGAAGAAGGGATGGAAAAAAAGTAAAAGAAGATAGGAAAGAGAGAGGGAGGAAGAAGGGGAGGGAAAGGAGGAAGGAAGGAAGGAAGGAAGGAAGGAAAGAGAGGGAGGGAATAAAAGAAAAAAGGAAAGAATGAAAGAAAGGAGAGAAGAGAGAGGGGATAGAGAGGAACGGAAAGGGAAGGAAGGGAAATTTTAGGGCAGTATCACACTTTTGATAGTTAAATTTATTTTTTTAAATAGAGGTCTATACACCTAACCAAAAAAAGGAGGAAACAGGGACAGAGGGATTTGGGTCGAAAAAAGGCACAGTCCCTCCAAATGAAGGAAGGCAATAATGGGAGGAAGTTTATGGATAGTTTATCAGTTTACTAAAAACGTTGGTGGTGTTCCCTGATTTTCATTACACAGCACATTGTCTTTCATGGAGTAATATAGCAAAAAAAAAAAAAAAATTAATAAATAAATTTAATGTTATTAAAAAATGCCTTTTGTTTTAATCTGTAACTCTCTGCAAAATGCAATGCAATGTGGCAAACTGTCCTATACACTGTTGGTATACAGAACGTCCCCAGAAATGTAATTTACTGTTTGTGTGATTGGCTCATTCATTTTCCCAGAAATGTGCACTAAGATACAAGTCAGATTTCAGGCCCCCCCCCCCCCCCCCCCCCCACGATAGGAATTGTAGTTCTGATAAGATACTCCCCATGGGAAATCACTTTCAAAGTGATGAAGACCTTGCAGCTTTTCTCATCAGAATACACAATGTGCAGCAGGTGATTGTAGTGAACCAGACCCTCCCATTCAGAATGAGTATGCGATCAGTTTGGTGAAACATGCGGCTATTTCTTCAAAGGAGCAAATGCTAGGAATCCCTTGCAATGTACATAGATCACCCAGAGGGAAATGTTTTTTTTTTCTTAATAAACGGAGTTATACTTTAAATATCCCATTTTTTTTGCATCCTTGATTATATATTTTATCAAGACTTCAACACACAAAGATTATTGGCTTATAATTTTCCATATAAGTAATACAGTATATATATATATATATATATATATATATATATATATATATATATATATATATATATATATATATAATGTATTACTTATACGGAAGATTATAAGCCAATAATCTTAGTGACTTTGCAAGGTCTTGATATATACCGTATATACTCGAGTATAAGCCGAATTTTTCAGTACATTTTTTAGTGCTGAAAATGCCCCCCCCCCCCCCTCGGCTTATACTCGAGTCAAGCACAGAGAATGACATTTTCAGACCCGACTTTGGGGCCCCATATTTCGGGGCCACTTGGTGATAGGAACACCAAATTGTAGTGATAGTTCCACTGGGTTTGCACACCAAATTTGGGTTCCTAGCACCAAGTGGTCCCGAGATACGGGGCCCCAAAGTCGGTCAACTGTGTCCATCTGCAGCAAAGTCATTTCGGGACCCTTTGGGTTCAGAGACCCCAATTTTTCGCTGCAGCTAGGGGGCATTTAGGAACCCTTAACTGTCAAGTTTGAAGTTTGGGGGACTTATGGCTGCAAATGGGCATTGTTGACCGTCTTTTCCACTTACAGTAGCTGCGCATTTCTCACCCTAGGCTTATACTCGAGTTAATACGTTTACCCAGTTTTTTGTGGTAAAATTAGGTGCCTCAGCTTATATTTGGGTCGGCTTATAGTCGAGTATATACGATATATATATATATATATATATATATATATATGTTTATATGTGTGTATTATTTACTTATTAAATATTTCAATAAAAATTTAAAAAATATTCATAAAGTATATATTTATAGGAGTATACATTCCCTCAAAGATTATATTTCCCCTTTATATAACTGATGTACAAGGATTGGCAAAGCACTTATTATGATTAAGGCAACAATAACAGACTTGAAGTTATTTTCTTCTCTCTTCGCCCAGATTCTCTTTGCACGATAATGGGAACGACTTGATAATTTGGCTTAATTAGGATGAAAGCAAAGTGAATAATTCTAGCCGCGTGCGTGAATCACAGCGATAGGCCTTGAACTCCGCTCTAATGTATTGTTTCACAGTTCTGAATCACGGAATGGCTCGTCTCTGGCAGGGAGGAGGGGTGCGCAGCATGTTTTTGCAGAATTTTCTCACAGCCGACAAGATCTCTGCAAGAAGCTGCTAAATCCAGCCTGGCTCAAGCTAATTCAAGGAATTTTCCACTCTTAGGAAAGTTGTCCCAGACCTGAAATATGTTAAAGAGAAGCTTCCGGGCCAAACCTTTCCATTTCCATAGGCACAGCAATCACTTTTGTTTGATGCAATTGTGCATGCTTGTATCACCAAAAGACTGCAATTGGATAACGCAAGCATGGCCGTGCAAAATCTGCTGCTGTACGTTTCATGAAGGGGACCTATCGTCAGCAAGTGACATGGCTACTTTGGGAGCTTCAGTAGGAGGGGGTGAAAAAAGGGCAGTAACCTCTAGCAACCAATCAGTGAGCAGAAATAATGTACTGTAACCTCTACCAACCAGTCAGTGAGTGGTAATGATAGGCTGTTACCTCTGGCAACCAATTGCAATTGCTGCCTGATCTGCTGCAGTGAGCGGATTCTGTGTCTAGCTGCTATTTATTGTATGTCTCAGCAGGTGGAGAGAAAAATTGCATAGCGGGGGGGGGGGGGGGGGGGGGGGGGGGAGTGGGGGCAAGAAAATGTTTTCCCCGGGTCCAATCAATATTAAAGGCAGCCCTGACTGTAGAGATATACTGAAATGATTCATACTATGCCTAGAAATTGTAATAGAAGGTATTTTATTAATAACAATGAATCCAGAATAAACCATTACCTTGAACAAGGATCTTTCCTAAGGTGCTGGCATTCCCGGCTACACTAGAGGCGAAGCACATGTACTGTCCTGAGTCCACTCCGCTCATGTTGTCCAATATGAGGGTGCAGGAACCATCAGGGTCTTCAATGATGATGTGATGAGGATCTACTTCCACCGTACGACCATCTGCAAGCAAATTTAATGATCGTTAAAATAAAAAGCAGCGTTTCAATTTCTTAAATAGATTTTGCCTTAGATATACTTTGTGCCAACTAAGGATGGCAAAAAAATAAAACATTACAGTAAATAATTTTGAGCATCATTCAAAAGACAGAAAAATGCCTGTTGGGTATTGAGGTTGGTCCTCGTCATCCACTGACTTATTCACAGATGGGCTACTTTCTTCATGCCTGTTGCTTTCAGGGAGTTATTTGCCTCTTTAGGCCCACTAAAAAGGGTTGGTATGTTTCCCGGGGTCTCCATTGGTAGGAACAGGCACTCCAGGTTCTGTCCATCCATCGCAGCTATTACGAGGGACCCAACTTCCATGTTAAATATTATTTCTGGAGGAAGGAACGCCCGGAGATGGGTGAGAAAAGTTGCTGCTCTCCTGATTAAGTCTATAAGTGCTCATTTTAGTCTTCCCACTTATCTAAGATCCACTATACCATCAGTTATCCTACCCAGAATGACAGTTAACTGGAAACCCAGCAATGCTTGTTGCTTTTTGCCGCTTACACACGATCGGATTTTCCGTCGGAAAAAACTTCTGACGGAATGGTTTTTCCGATGGAATTCCGCTCAAGCTTGGCTTGCATACACACGGTCACACAAAAGTTCTCTGAACTTTCGACCGCCAAGAACGCGGTGATGTACAACACTACGACGAGCCGAGAAAATTAAGTTCAATGCTTCAGAGCATGCATTGAATTGTTTCTGAGCATGCGTAGGAATTTTGCGCGTCAGGAATTGCTACAGACAATCGGATTTTCCGATCGAAACTTTTCCCGACCGAAAAACTGAGAACCTGTTCTCAATCTTTTGCTTGCTGGAATTCTGCCAGCAAAAGTCCAATGGAGCATACACACGGTTGGAATTTCCGACCAACAGCTCACATCGGACTTTTGCTGGTGGAAAATCCGATCGTGTGTACAGGGCAGTACTGCTAGGACCTGCTGGTAAGTTTAAACTGGACCTTTGCCACAGGGAAAAAAGAGAAAAGGAGACAAAAGTGCCACTAAGTGTAGTAGATTAGTATAAGTTTAATTAAGCCCCCATAATGGGCTACTCACAGGATAATGGTGGAATATAGGCTCATCAATAATGGTGGACACTGGGTGGTCTGTCAATCCTTGACCGGAGCGCTAACAGCGGCGTGGGTCATGCTGTGGCTGGAAGCCGAAGCCAAGGCAGGAAGGAAGGAAGCCGGAGGGATGCTGAAGAGACACTGGGATCCAGGTGGAGCGAGCGGCTTGGAGAGTACAGACATCACAGGTCCCAGGATGCTTTGCGACACATTTCGGAGCATGCGCCGTGCTACCTTAGGGCATGTGCATTCCTTTTTCCCGGTGTCTCTCCAGCATCCCTCCTGCTTCCTTCCGGCCTTGGCTTCCAGCCACAGCATGACCCACGCCGCTATTAGCGCTCCAGTCAAGGATTGACAGACCACACAGTGTCACCATTATTGATGAGCCTGTATTCCACCATTATCCTGTGAGTAGCCCATTATTGGGGCTTAATTAAACGGATACTAATTTACTACACTTAGTTGTGCTTTTTTGTCCTTTTCTCTTTTGTCAGCTATATGAACAGAGTGAGCTATGCTCTCGAACCTAAGCTGACTTAAGTGTATGGACTTTATCTTTGTTAGGTTGGACTTTAATATACTGTGTGTTCCTATGCCCTTGCGCCTATAACCCACTTTTTTTGCCTTTGACACAGCGGATAAGGAATGGCTAACTACCATTCGTTCTGTGAATATATGGACACCTGTGACAGAATACCCTGGCACCCCGATTAGGTGCTTTCGCCAAACAGTGCTTTCTGCCTCGGAACTGTTCCAGCAGACCAAGAGCTAATACCAGTCCTTTTACCCAAGCATCCTACACAGACAAGATGTTGGGATAAGAACCAATGGAATTACTGTTCATTGAGCAGAAATACAGGTTTTTATACACTTCAAAAGTTGGTCAGTTGCCACAACAATATAATAGATAGATGGTTAGATAATAAAGTAGAGTTGATGACACAAGACTAATCCCATCATGTAGGAACCTCCAAAAAGTCAGCCAAATTAGCCAACAGACAGAAACGATAGGTGACTCAATTAACAATGGCAATGCACACCTTCACAATGCATGGAATAATCAGGCTGTCCGGCAACAGTATTCAAGAAGACCAAGGGCTGTTCAAATCTTATTCACCAGCTTTCTTTTCATATACATCTGCTCACTGAGTTTCAAGTTGGCAGAAACTATCATGGCTTTTTTGACAGACCACCAAGTGTCACCATTATTGATGAGCCTGTATTCCACCATTATCATGTGAGTAGCCCATTATGGGGGCTTAAAAGGACAGTTTTTATACACTTCAAAAGTTGGTCAGTCGCCACATGAACAATAATACCAAACATGTACCCAAAACATCACACACTGGTTAGATAACAAAGTAGAGTTGACAGAAGACTAATCCCATCATGTAGGAACATCCAAAACAAGTCAGCCAAATTAGCCAACAGACAGAAACGATAGGTGACTCAATTAACAATGGGAATGCACACCTTGACAATGCATGGAATAATCAGGCTGTCCGGCAACAGTATTCAAGAAGACCCAGGGCTGTTCAAATCTTATTAACTAGCTTTCTTTTCATATACATCTGCTCACTGAGTTTCAAGTTGGCAGAAACCATCATGGCTTCCTTGACCGTTAAATGTAAGAATGTCCTTTTTTGCATTATATAACAGGACATCTTCCTAAATGCTTGTAGGTCTCTCAAATGCCAGGGCCCATAGCACATAGGCAAGAGGCTATACTGCAGTACCCTCCAACAGCCCCTGTCCTGGATGGGTCTGTCACAACACCCTACTAGGAAAGAGTTCAACTCCCCAAGTCTTTAAAATCACTTACTTTTGAAATGTCCTTCCTCGTCTGGTATGCTATAGGCATTTAGAAAGTCAACTGAATAAACAAATTGACAAATTACCTTTGTACCAGGTGACGATAGGCTTTGGGGTTCCGGTGACCCGGCAGGCCAGCTTAATAGTCTCTCCTAGTTCTGCTGTACAATCTGCCAGAACTTCGATGAAGTGTGGAGGATCTGTAAGACAAACATCCAGAAATAACTCAGAAACTGCACAAAAAGAAGACCACTTGACACCCGTCGGGTTTTATTCCCTTCATGACCAGGCCATTTTTTTGCTATTTAGCACAGCGCTACTTTAACTGGCAATTGCGTGGTCATGCAGCTCTGTACCCAAATTAAAATGTATATCTTTTTTCTTCACACAAATGGAGCTTTCTTTTGGTGTTACGGTATCTGATCACCACTGGGGTTTTTATTTTTTATCATATAAACAATAAAAGACTAAAAATTTTGAAGTAACTTTTTTTTTTTAGATTTCTGCTCTAAAACATATCCAACAAAAAAAAAATCTAACATCTTCATAAAATTAAGCGAAAATGTATTCTGCTACATGTCTTCTTTGGTAAAAGAAAATTCCCAATAAGTGTAAATTAAAGTGGGAGTACATTTCTATCTCTGACCTTTACCTATAGGTAAGCCTATAATAAGGCTTACCTATAGGTAGTGTAAATTTCTCCTAAACGTGCGCCGTTTAGGAGAAATTTACTATATATGCAGCCAGTGACATCACTGGCGCATGCACTCTGAAGGAACGGCCAACCAGACGTAAATGGCGGCTCCTGCGCGCATGTGCGGGAGTGACGTCATCGCGGCTCCAGCCAGTCACACAGCCGGAGTCCTTGAGCACGGAAGGAAGAAGGGTAAAGATCAGTGGCGACCTGTCCATTAGGGGCGCCCAGGCCCCACCCACTCTATCCACGTCACCCCCTATATGCATAATTCATGCGTCTGGCCCCTTTCAGGAACGCCGGGCGCCTGAATTACAGCGGGGGGGGGGGGGGATTTTGAAGCACCTGATTAGAGCCTTGTGCCCTGTACACACGATCAGACTTTCCAACAACAAAACCGTGGATTTTTGTTAGAAGGTTGTTGGCTCAAACTTGTCTTGCATACACACGGTCACACAAATGTTGGCCAACAATTACGAATGTATTGACGTACAAGACGTACGGTGAGCCGATAAAAAGGAAGTTCAATAGTGATGCGTGATTCTGAGCATGTGTGTTTGTACTTTGGACTTTTGTCCGACGGACTTGTGTACACACGATCGGAAAATCTGACAACAAACATTTGTTGGCAGAAAATTTGAGAGCATGCTAGCCAACATTTGTTGGCAGAAAGTCCAACAACAAAATGTTCGATGGAGCGTACACACGGTCGGATTTTCTGCCAACAAGCTCACATCCAACATTTGTTGTCGGAAAATCCAATCGTGTGTACGGGGCATGAGGCTCTAATAGGCTTCAAAATAGGATGGGCTCGGAGGGCAGAGCATTATGCCGTGAACCCACCCATTTGCTGTTGTAATACTGATCCTCAATCTGGCCAATCAGAAGCAGGTCTGCTGTTTTTTTTTCGTTTTCATTTTATTCATTTTTCTTTTTTTTTTCAGGTCATTCGTTATGATCGAAATCTGTAAATTCGAAAATTCGTAAATTCATAAATTCGAAAATGCAAAAATCCGTAATTTCGTAAATTTGAAAATTTGAAAATTCTGAAATTTGGAAAATTCTGAAATTCAAAAATCCGAAAATAACAAAAGAAAATCTGAAATTTGGAAATTCAAAATAACTAACTAATAATAACTGAAAAACAAACAACCACCGCTCCAAGACTCTCCTTACAAGCGAATGCTCCTGCTCCTGTGTGGGAGCCCCAGGTGCTGGCTAATAGCACAATGATTAGAAATCAAAAGGAAGAACTCCGGACAGCCGCACACCGGGAAAATAAAATCCCAAGGGTTTATTTAAAAGCAAAAAGACACTACAATCCAAACACGGCAAAAAGGGGGGTACAGAGCTGACGCGTTTCGCACTGTATTTCAGTGCTTACTCATAGAAGCTATGAGTAAGCACTGAAATACAGTGCGAAACGCGTCAGCTCTGTACCCCCCTTTTTGCCGTGTTTGGATTGTAGTGTCTTTTTGCTTTTAAATAAACCCTTTGGATTTTATTTTCCCGGTGTGCGGCTGTCCGGAGTTCTTCCTTTTGATTTCTAACTAATAATAACTATTGGAATTTCCTTTCAAATTTGGCTGTTAGTGAACGTAACGAATATACAAATATATCCTAAGTTATAAATTATTCGAAATAAAGAATGACGCATCTAAACAAATGGAATGGAATAATTGAATAATAATAATAAAATGTTTTTATTATTATTATTGTTATTTATTATTAATTCATTACGTCCAATTCGTTTAGATGCAGCATTCGTTATTTCGGATAATTCGTAACATTGGATAAATTCGTATTCGTTACATTCTCAGCCAAAATTCGAAGGAAACTCCAATACCTATAATTTAATTGTTAGTAATCGTTAAGTTATTAATAGTTAGTTATTATTTCAGATTTTCGTTTTTCGCATTTTTGGATTTTCGTTCTTTCGAATTGTCATTCTTATTTGCGAATTTTCGAATTTCCAAATATTCGAATTTATGAATTTTCGAATATTCGAATTTACAAATTTACGAATTTACGAATTTTCGAATATTCGAGTTTACGAATTTTCGAATACAGTAGAACCTCGGATTACGAGCATAATCCGTTCCAGGAGAATGCTCGTAATCCAAAGCACTCGCATATCAAAGTGAGTTTCCCCATTGAAGTCAATGGAAACGAAAAATTTGTTCCGCATTGACTTCAATGGCATGCAATCCCGCATGCTGCCAGAGGCTGGAGAGCCTCGGAAATGGCCGAAAAGGCCCGAGGACACTTCGGCTGACCTTGGCAAAACTGGCAAAACTGAGTATTTCCGTGTCTTTCCGAGCATTGCCGAACGGCGCCGATCGGCTGTAATCTGCGTCATTCTGCTCTTCTCGGCTCCGGATCCCCCGCACCTCAGGCCAAATGTGGTACTGCAGGCACCTTTAGCTTGAATTCTCGCAAACCGAGTCAGAATTTTTTTTAAAAAGTTGCTCCTCTTTCAAAAATGCTCGTTAACCGCGTTGCTCGTAAACTGAGGTTCCACTGTACTCTAATTTACGAATGTTCAGGAAAATTTGTTAAACGGGTTTTCCTTAATTCGGATATTTCCAAAGTAATGAATTTGTCGAAATTAGTTAAAAAACGAATTCGTAAAGAAACAAACTGCACATGTTTACACAGTACTGTATGTGCAGAAAGCAGACCTAGATGCCCCCATTGAGAAATAAAAAGTGGCCACCAAATCTTATTCCGAAAATGCTCTTGCATTAGAAACGGACTTCAAACCTCTCTCAAGATGGTACTTTGTCTGAGTGAGGGTTGAAAAATTTTGCTGGGTGTACTTCCATGTGTGCTTTCATGAATGCCCAGATTCTGGCAATTTTAAGCACATGTGGTGGCAGTGTCTAGTGTCCCATGCTTTGTGGACCAAGGTATATAGTCACATAGCCATGATTATAGGCCTCCAGACCCACGAGAAGCACTAGGCATTAAGAAACCACTAAACAAACTACTGCTAATGCAAGAAGATCTCCAGTCCCGAATTTAAGTTAAGAATAGGAGACCTTGATTTATGAAAAAATGACAGCAAAACTGTTAGGCAGATTGGCCAACTTTTGACAAGATCTGGTCCCCTTGGATCAAACACTTCCTTCTACCTACCTTTGACAAACGTCTCCTACAAATATAAATTGTAAGGGTCTTTATGCTGCATTGGTTGCCCCCAGGAGGCAATGGAACCTTCCATGCCTTCCCTCCCCTCTGTTCTCTTGACCCCTCTCCCCTATCCCTCTCCTCTCCCTTCCTCCCATTATTTTGCTAGCCCTCCTGGTCTCTGCTGCTTCTTAGTCTTCTCAATGACCAGATATACTCTAGTTCAGTGATGGCAAACCTTGGCATCCCAGATGTTTTGGAACTACATTTCCCATGATGCTCATCTACACTGCAGAGTGCATGAGCATCATGGGAAATGTAGTTGCAAAACATCTGGGGTGCCAAGGTTCACCGTGACTGCTCTAGTTCATCAAGGTTGACACCCATTACCAGGGATTCAGTGCATTCTTGTGGGTAGGGTAGCATGCTGCACCAGCGGCCAAGAATACACTCAAAGGCAGAGGTGGATGAGAACAGTATATTTGAAAGTTCCAACAATTTACAATCAGGCCCAGTGGGTAGCCACAGCCTACCGGAGCCACTTACAGACAGTAGCAGAGGATTGTGATCTTGAAATGATGCCAAGGCTTCTGCAGGGAGGAGCGAGGATGCGGCCTGGCCAGACCACACCCACATAGGAGGCTTCCTAAGTGGAGATAGTGTATTCCCTGCACTTTCCCTACTCCTCCAGAACCTTTCCCTGCCACTATGCGCTGTCCCTACACTAGCCACTCAAACAAAGCATGCAAATCCGGGAGCCAGAGTCTCAAATAGACACTGCCTCGACCCAAAATGGCCGCTGAGGTCATGTGGGGTGCCAGCGTCTAATCAGACAGATATCTCCCTGTGACCATAGAGCAGCCAAGTTCCTCACAACTTCCTAACCACCTCTGCATTGCCACCTGGGGAGAATAGACTGCACTTGCCTACTTGCTTACTCATTTATGTATGTTAGGAATGCATAACTTGTGACTGCCCTTTTATTGTGTCTAACCATGTACAATGTTATTTATGTAGAATGAGCACCCAATAAAAATCTATTGCAAGGAAAGTACAACACCGCTTACTCCACAGTGGCAGGCTGAACCTCTGCTGAATGCCTGAAATCTCCTTCACCCATGAGTTCTTGATGATGACGGTGCGGGCTTGCAAAAGGTACTTGCGGACTGAGTCCTCTCGTTCATGCCATATCTCAAAGGCCCGATCGTCACCTTCAACCTGATCATTCACGTCAATGTTGGTCAACTGAGGAGAAAGGATTAAGGAAGCATCAGAAGTCAGAGAGCTATTGTGGTACTGTACAGTATGTGCAAATAACAAGACAAGACATCTACTAACCTTCATCATATTCTTGAAGACATAGCTGTAAGTGTCCGTCCTGGTGTCTCTTTTGGGTTTGCAGATGATGAGATAATTCTTGAAGAGGAAGACCTGACGATTGTGTCCTTTCCAAGCCATTCGGGCTCCTGGGGCACCTTCCCAGACGATGAAATGACCCTACACCAAGGAATATTGGATTGATGGGTTTGAATTAGAACTTATTAGCCCATACTCACATATAAAAACCAGTGGCGGCTGGTGCTCAAATTTCTTGGGGCGGGGGGGGGTCGACCGGTCCACGGCCCCCACTCAGCCAGCCATCCGACCACCACCAATACCCCCTAGCACCCCCCCTCGTCGCTCGATCAATCGATTGCCGCCATACACCCACCCTCCTCCGTCAATTGCCGCTTCGCCCACTCTCCCGTCGCCTGCCAGCCCCACACTTACCTTCATCCCTGCGTCTCTCTCCTGAGTCCTGGTGGTCTCCTCCCAGCCAATCAGGAGTCCTGGAATCCGACTTATGGAGTCTTAGGACTCCTGTCAGGAAGCGGGTCCTGAGACCCGACTGGCTGGGAGGAAAAACAGGATAATAATTTGCTAATGTCACACAACTGGGTGGGTTCCGGGCCCAGTGCTCTGCGCCCCAAGCCCACCCTTTTTTAAGCCAATTAGGGCTTTAATCATGTGCTTCCAAATAAAAAAAAACTGTTGAAATCCATGTGTCTGGCGCCCTGCATGTAGATTAGGGGCTGGGTCCATGGATTAGGGGGAGAGGCACCCCTGATAAATACCCAATCAATAAAATTCGAAATAAGCTTAACCTAATTGTAATGCAATTTCAAAAGCCGTGTAGCACCTTCCTAGGTAGGTGCTATGTTAGGTAAATTTAGTTCTTGGCTCACTGTAATCAGTGTAGCTGTGTGTGATTATTTTGGTCTGTTCTGTGTTTCACCGCTGTAGGGTTGACTGCTTTCCCCTGTCTATCCGGAAGAATTCTGGAAGATAGTAGGCAGGCAGAGTCAAATCAGCAGCTGTATATTTATGCAACCCAGGCCAATCCCTAGGGAGAGTGTGCCCAGATGGTGGCTGGGATGGTGGCTGGATACATAATCTGAGACCTGGAACAGAGGTGTCTTGTCCCTGAGGAGGAGCTACCATCCTGTTCTACAAGGTCCCAGCTAGGCTATCTGGGAGGCCTATTCTTCTGAAAGTTGCTGAAGCTGACTGAGGGACTTTGTCTGGAGATCTAGCCTGGTATCACTGATAAAGGGTCTGGAAGATATTGGAAGGGGGCAACCAACATCCAAGGACATGTAGAGAGTACAGATTGGAGTGAGAGATCCTTGAGATTGTATGCAACCGTATGCTACACCTTAAAAAAAGTTTGTTGGTATGTTCCTGGGTTCCAGCACCCATACCTCCAATGCCACTAGCACCAGATGCTGCTAATCCAGCTATACTTACCTGAAAGCTGATCTCCACAGGCACACAGTCTGAATCAAACTACAAGACTCTGCCCAAGCCCTGAAGAAGATGAAGTCCACTTCCTCCGAAACACGTTGTCTCTCTGCTACTACTTTCCTAACCATAAAATGTTTTAAACAATATGGCCTATTGTACTAGGCGCTCCCCATACTTTGAAGCTGCTCTCCACAGGCCCACAGTCTGAATCAAGCTAGAAGACTCTGTCCAAGCCCTGAAGAAGGGGAAGTCCACCTTTTCAAAAAATGCGTTGTCTCTCTGCTACTACTTTCCTAGCCGATACAAAATTTAAAGCAATTCACCCAATTAAATTATCTATTGTACTAGGCGCTCACCATGCCTGTAAGCTGCTGTCCACATGCCTACAAGTCTGAAATAAACTATTACAAGAGTCAACCCAAGCTTTGAAGAAGGGGAAGTCTACCTCCTCCGAAATGCGATGGATCTCTGCTACTAGTTTCAATAAAAAATGTAAAACAATTCAACCAGTTGTATAACCTATTGTACTAGGCACTCCCCACCACATTCCAACAGATTGATCACCTGAGGTATAAAATCCCTAACGCTGTCATCTACTATGACATGTGCACAGATTCAGCACCCCTGGTACAGCAGAATGGTACTCACCTGGCGGATGGGTTCCCCTAATGCCTCCAGGGTGCCTGGGTAGTTCTCAATCAATGACACGAACAGGAAGTTCTCTGCCCGCCGTGTAAGTGCGGACACAATGGCGTAAGCCTGCTCCAGCAGTGCGCAGTTCTTCCCGTTCCTTGCCTTGTTCCGAATCATTTCCTGCAAACAATCATTCATAAAACAAAGTATTATATTCATTACCACAAGAAACGCACACATCAGATCCTAAGGAGGCAAGGTTAGATACGACACCACCTACTGATTCCTTTTAATTTTTTTCTCGTCTTCATTAGACCACTTTATAGTATTGGTGATTTGTAAATCTAATGCAGGCATGTAGTGGAGGGCACCAGAGGTGTAACTGGTACCTTGAGGGCCCCTGAGGCAAGACATCACAAAGGGCCCCCCTGGCCTTCCCACTGATCCCAGGGCCATTTACTCCCATCATGGGACCGTTTATTACTGTCCCACATCGGGCCACCTTCCTAGTCTTGGGTTCCCCCACAGTGGCAGAATGCTAGAGTCCAATCACAAGTGCAACCCTGGTAGTTTCTGCTACTGGTGTCAGTAGTTTATTTTAATTATTTATTTTTATGTTGAAATTTTTTACCATTTAATAATTTTTTTGTTTTTATTTTTTACAATTTTTTTGTCGGGTGCTTTGGTGAAATATGATGTCTCACTTTTGAGACAGAAAAAGGGACTGAGGACAGGTTCCTCACACAGTTTACTATGCCCCAGTTTACTATTCATTAAGACAAGGAAGGGGCCGGTAAATTACACATTTACCGACACCTTTCCCGCTCTGCAGCCGGAGGGAGGTGGGAGGGGGCAACCTGGCAGCGCTACAGGGGGGGCCAGGGAAGGACACAGGAGCCCCGGAGCAGAAGGACAGGCGTAGGGAAGTGGCTGGAGCAGCATGTGGAGGAACCGATGCCCTTTATTTCCCTCCTACAGCTGCTAAATATCTGCAGGAGGGAGAGGAGGGTTCAGCGGCTGCATGGAGGGATAAGTTCCTCTACTTGCCGCCCCCGCCGCCCTCTTATCCAGGTGTACAGGGATTCTGCACGGGCCCCCTGGAGCAGGGGGCTGGGTCGCAATGGCAACTCCTAGTCATAAGTAGGGATGACTGGAGTAATTTCAAAGAAATTGATTTTGCCACTAAAATTATCAGTTGTGCTGAAAACTCTCAGGGCTCGTTCATTCCGGTGCGCTGTAAAACACAATATGCATTTTGTTTGTAAACGCATATTGCGATTTTTGCATGTTTTTAACCATTTCCAGTCTGGGTTAATTCTGACATTCTCCTACATGTAAATACATTTTTTTATTTTTTTTGCTAAAAAACGAGTTAGAACCCCCAAACATTATATGTTTATTTTTAAGCAGAGGCCCCAGAAAAAAATAGTGGGTGTTGCATATACACTTTTAGTTTTAATGCACAATAAAATACCCAGTTTTTGGGTAAAATATAAAAGATGATGTTATGCCGACTAAATAGATACCAAACATGTCATGCTTTAAAATTGCACACGCCCGTGAAACAGTGTCAAACTACGGTAATCCCCATAGGGTACATTTTAAGAGCCTACAGAGAAGGTCTGGTGCTAAAATTATTGCTCTCCCATTGACGTTTGCGCCAATACCTCACATGTGTGGTGCAAACACTGTTTACATATGCATGAGGGACTTTTTTTTTTCATTTTATAATTTATTTTATTTTAAAGAAATTTACTCTATTTTTTTATCACTTTTATTGCTGTCACAAGAGATGAATAACATCCCTTGTAATAGCATTGGTAGTGATAGGCCCTCTTTAATGGAGAGATCTGGGATCTATTAGACCCCGGATCTCTCATCTGATCGAGCTGTGGTTGGTTTGATCAATTACTCGTTCAAGCCAGAAACGGCCTAATTACACGAGACTGAAATCGGAAGTGACAAAATCCCCATTGCTTCCGGTTTCTGATGTCACACAGTGGGAGGAGCAACATTAGTTCCTCCCACTGTGTGCCTAGAGCTGGATGTAATGGCAGGGGGCTCTATAACTGTTAGGATTACTTTTACAGTGAAGGGAATCGCCAGTTGAAAAAAAAATATATCTCGATCATTGCTGTAGAGTGGAACATTTTCTGTGCGCGTTTTGGAAATGCCAAGTGTGAAGGGAGCCTTCCAGAAAAGATCAATGGAGTCCTGCTATTGGCTCTGCCAAGTGGCAATGGACCTGGAACTATGGAGACACCATCAGTAGGGAAGTTAACTAGCCAGAGCTCAAGGAACGCCTACCAGGGAGGGATCTAGTGATGCTAGCTGCAGGGAAATCTGTTGTTGCTGCAGTGGGTCTGTTGTTGCTGGGGGAGGGGGTATTTTGTTGCAGGCGATCGATTATTGCTGGGGGGGGGGGTTATTTTAGCTGGCTGCAGGGAGATCTGTTATTGCTGCTGGGGATCTTTTGTTACTGGGGGGGGATATTTTTTTGCGGGTGGTCCACTGTTGCTGGGGGATCTCTTGTTGCTGGAGGGGATCTATTTTTTTTGGGGGGGGGGGGGGGGGCGCTATTGTTGCTAAGGAGATCTATTGTTTCTGGTGGTGGGTCTACAGTTGCTGGGGGGTGGGTCTTACGTTGCTGGGGGTCAGTTGTTGCTGGGGAGGAATCTAATGATGCTGGCTGCAGGGGAATCTGTTGTTGCTGCAGTGGAGGGGATATTTTGTTGCAGGTGATCCATTGTTGTTGAGGGGGGTCTATTGTTGCTGGCTGCTAGAGAGTCTATTGGTGCTGGCTGCAGGGAGATCTGTTATTGTTGCTTGGGGTCATTTGTTACTGTGGAGGGGGTATTTTGTTGGGGGTGGTCCATTGTTGCTGGGGGGGATCTGCTGTTGTTGGCTGCATGGGGTCTATTACTGCTTTTCTTGTTATCATTAACAAATTCTATACAAATTACTTAGTACTTCAATTGTTACATGGTTCTGTGTTCTCTAAAAGGGGCAGTACTGGGAGGTGGGTGGGGTTTAACCAAGGAATGGTGCAGGAGGTGGGTGGGAATGGAACCAAGTAATGGTGCAGGAGGTGGGGTGGGGGTGGAAAAAAGGAATGGTGCAGGAGGTGGGTAGGGGTAGAACCAAGGAATGGTACAGGAGGTGGGTGGGGGGTGGAACCGAGGAATGGTGCAGGAGGTGGGTGGAGGTGGAAGCAAGGAAGGTGCATGAGGTGGGTAGGGGGTGGAACCAAGGAATGGTGCAGGAGGTGGGTGGGGGTGGAACCGAGGAATGGTGCAGGAGGTGGGTGGGGGTGGAAGCAAGGAAGGTGCAGGAGGTGGGTAGGGGTGGAACCGAGGAATCGTGGAGGAGGTGGGTGGGGGTGGAACCGAGGAATGGTGCAGGAGGTGGGTGGGGGTGGAAGCAAGGAAGGTGCAGGAGGTGGGTAGGGGTGGAACCGAGGAATCGTGGAGGAGGTGGGTGGGGGTGGAACCGAGGAATGGTGCAGGAGGTGGGTGGAGGTGGAAGCAAGGAAGGTGCATGAGGTGGGTAGGGGGTGGAACCAAGGAATGGTGCAGGAGGTGGCTGGGGTGGAACCAAGGAATTATACAGGAGGTGTGTGGGGGTGGAACCGAGGAATGGTGCAGGAGGTGGGTGGGGGTGGAAGCAAGGAAGGTGCATGAGGTGGGTAGGGGGTGGAACCAAGGAATGGTGCAGGATGTGGGTGGAGACAAGGCGTGACTCGGAAAGGGGGAGTTTCTGCACCTATTGTCTAAGAAAAAAAGCCCTGTATCTACAAAACAATGGCTGAGAATGCCTGGTCTAAAGAGACCTTGTGTTTTCCTGTTGGCTTTCTCCATTTCTGCTCCCCTTCTCTTTGCTGAGAACTGAGCGACAGCCAAAACTCACGCAGGAACAGAGTGGGGAAAGCCCCTTTACATACAGATCACCGACAAACATGCCTCAGAATTTCTCACCTTCAGGATGATTTGATATCGCTGTATTCTGTTGATCGGTCTTTCCAGATAGTGTTGCAGTGGTGGCATCGGAGGCTTGGAGGGGTCAGCAAGGGCCAAAGTGTCCTCTGTGTATTTCTGGGGTAAACAATGATATTTGTCAGTAGGATGGCGAACATACATTTTTTTTTTAACGTAGAACCCCAGGCAGATAGAACAGGCAAACATTAAAGCTCATTAACCCCTTTAATACCGGGCACTTTCACCCCCTTCCTGCCCAGGACAATTTTCAGCTTTCAGCGCTCTCACACTTTGAATGACAATTGCGCGGTCATACAACACTTGCTGCTGGTTACTCATATTAAGGTTACCATATGATGATACTGTGACGATTTTTAGATATTTTGTATTAATAAATTCAATATATTTTTTATATATTTGACTAGTATTTTTTCTTGGGCACCCTACAAATCCCATTCCCTTTCTTCTACCAATATAGTAACATTGTACTACTCTGGGGAAGTGATCAGTATTTTTTTTTTTTTTTTTTTACACATTTTGTTTGCTTATAGCAGTGAATTACATTGCTAAAAACAAGCATTTTACTGAAAGAAACTGAATCAGTCTGTTTTGTTGTGATTGGCTGTGACTGGTCAAAGCTACTCACATGGTACAGATGGGCTGTGATTGGCCATGTCTGTACCATGTGATCACTGAGACCAATCACAGCTAGTAAAACAATTGTACACAAAGGATGGCATGAAAGGAAGCCATCCATTGTGTACAACTGTCATGTAACCTGCTGTGATTGGTCACGTCGGTCACATGGTACCAGCAGCGAGACGGTACTCTGATCAGTCATCGGCTGTGTCCCCTGGCGATCGGCGTTTCCTGACAGGACATCACATAACGTCCAGCCAGGATGAGAAAGACAGGAGGGAGGCAATAAAAACATGGCTCAACCACAGGGCTCAAGTCCTGCGGGAACTCATGGGAACGGAGTTCCTGTACTTTTTCCACAACAGGAACTCAGTTCCCATTAGCAGCCGTGTCCTGCAAGACTTTGAAGTATGCGAGCTGTGTGGCAGGTGCTACAGCAGCTGCCGGCACAGCTCGCAAATGTAAGTGCCGCACACCTAACCATTCGGGCATTTCCAGCAGGGGGCCCCATGACAGCTTCCGCTTCGATCTACCTGTCAATCACAGCTAGCTGACGGGTAGATCAGGTCCCTGCTGCTAAGAGATTGTATTTAGTCAGACCTCTCGTGATGCGCTCCTCCCCGCCAGCCCCCCCCTGATTTTCTGTCTCCTTATCTCCCCCCCCCAGTCTCCTGCATACTTGCTCTGTGTGTCCCGCTGAATCCCCCCCTCCTCTATCTTCAGTGCCATATAATGAGAGAACCCAGAGGAGGAGCACAGCTATTCTGCTCACAGGACATGCAGGGAGAGAGGTGAGCTGAGGGAGGAACATCAGTTTGGGGTGGTAAGCTGAGCACAATACCTGGCAAAGTTTAATGCCAGGAGGGAAGTTTATGTAGAAATATGTGAAGGGTTGGAATAGCAGCGAGTGTGTGTTGGAGCCCTGCAGAGTTTGCAGCCCCCCAAGCCAACATACATCTCCTAAGCAGGAACACATCACTATCTCCCCAAGCATTCTGTCCAGATAATGTGCAGTTCATTTATGACCTTTCCGTTTAACCCTGTGTTATCCAAACTCTGTTCAATGAAAAGTGTAAACTCACCACATAAACACTTTATATACAAAATAAAATTCCCCAATAAAGATCAGAACACGATGTTCACATTTGCATGGAAGCACAATTGTATGAATGCTGATTATTCAGAGAATTACCGTATTTATGTTTATTGAGGATTGTTGCATATGAGCGTATCATTTTTATTTTTTTTATTTTTTGGTGGGGGAGTGGATCTTGGGTGGGAGTTCCCACACTTTTTTCCCCAGGACTTGACCCCTGCTCAACCATATGTATTTAACCCCCCCAAAAGCACAAGTGTAAACACAGCATTAGAGCTCCCCAATCAGCACATCTCCTGCCCCCTGCTGACTGAACACTTCTAATACCCCATACACACGCTCGGACATTCCGACCACAAAATCCGTCGGATTTTTTCAGATGGATTTTGACCGAAACTTGCCTTGCATACACACGGTCGCACAAAGTTGTCGGAAAATCCGATCATTCAGAACGAGGTGACGTACAACAGAGGCCAGTAGCCAATATTATTCTGAGCATGCGTGGCACTTTGTGCATCGGAATTCTGTACACACGATTGGAAAAAGTCCGATCGGATTTTGTTGTTGGAAAATTTTAGATCCCGCTCTCAAACTTTTTCTGTCTGAAATTCCGACGGAAAAGGCAGCTAGAGCCCACACACGATCGGATTTTCCGACAACTTAATAAGATCTGACTTTTTCCACATAATTCTGACTCAGCAGGGGGTGTGCCAAATTAGGACAGCAGTGTCGTCACCCCGTAGTCTTAGATAGACATGTCGTTTTGGATATATTCCAAGAAAGACAAATACATCTCAGGTACATATAAATAAAAGATGTTGAAACCGTGGACTCTCTGCAGAGGTCCATCATTTTCCCCAGCTGAGTTAGTATAAGGACCTGGATCACCTGCTTTAAAGAGCGGAAAGTTGTAGTCTCGGTGCCCACCAGCGGGTGTCTCCCAGCAGCCAGCAGATCCTAGTAATCAATTTCTATCTAATGCTGGCTGCTGGGAGGGTATTTAGTTCCTCCTCTACATTTCTCCCTCACTCCTGTGTTTTTTTTTGCTGCCAGATACTGCTAGCCGTTTATCCTGTTCCTGCTCTTGACTGTGCTCTTTGCCTTGTACCTACACCCTGAACCCTGCTGCCTTGTTCCTACCCCCTCCTAGTTCTTGATCCCAGTTTTGCTTCACCCTTCCTATATGTTTCCTTGCACCTTTTCTATTCAGGCTGTGGCTGCTTTCTAAAAGCATTGAACTGTAGGACATTGCTCACCTTTTGATGCCCCTGGAATATACACTCACTGACCACTTTATTAGGTACACCTGTTCAATTGCTTGGCCACACAAATTGCTAACCAGCCAATCACATGGCAGCAACTCAGTTCATTTAGGCATCTAGACGTGGTGAAGACAATTTGCTGAAGTTCAAACCGAGCATCAGAATGGGGAAAAAAGAATTTAAGTGACTTTGAACGTGGCATGGTTGTTGGTGCCAGACGGGCTGGTCTGAGTATTTCAAAAACTGCTGATCTACTGGGATTTTAATGCACAATCAGAGAATGGTCCGAAAAAGATAAATAATCCAATGAGCAGCAGTTGTGTGGAGGAAAATGCCTTGTTGATGTCAGAGGTCAGAGGAGAATGGGCAGACTGGTTCCAAATGATAGAAAGGCAACAGTAACTCAGATAACCACTCGTTACAACCAAGGTATGCAGAATACCATCTCTGAATGCACCACACATTGAACCTTGAAGTAGATGGGCTACAGCAATAGAAGACCACACCGGGTGCCACTCCTGTCAGCTAAGAATAGGAAACTGATGGCTACAATTCACACAGGATCACCAAAATTGGAAAAATGTTTCTGGGTCTGATGAGTCTCGATTTCAGCTGCGACATTCAGATGGTAGGGTCAGAATTTGGTGTAAACAACATGAAAGCATGGATCCATCCTGCCTTGTATCACCGGTTCAGGCTGGTGGTGGGGGTGTAATGGTTTGGGGGATACTTTCTTGGCACACTTTGGGCCCCTTAGTACCAATTGAGCATCGTATAAACGCCACGGCCTACCTGAGTATTGTTGCTGACCATGTCGATCCCTTTATGACTACAGTGTCCCCGTCTTCTAATGGCTCCTTCCAGCAGGATAATGCCCCATGTCACAAAGCTCCAATCATCTCACCACTGGACAATGAGGTCACTGTACTCCAATGGCCTCCACACTCACCAAATCTCATCCAATAGAGCTCCACACTCACCAGATCTCATCCAATAGAGCTCCCCACTCACCAGATCTCATCCAATAGAGCACCTTTGGGATGTGGTAGAACAGGATATTGGCATCATGTATGTGCAACCGTCTGGAAGACTGGAAAAATGTTGCCTGGTCTGATGAGTCTCGATTTCAGCTGCGACATTCAGATGGTCGGGACAGAATTTGGCATAAACAACATGAAAGCATGGATCCATCCTGCCTGTATCACCGGTTCAGGCCGGTGGTGGTGTAATGGTGTGGGGGGGGTATTTTCTTGGCACACTTTGGGTCCCTTAGTACTAATTGAGCATCATTTAAAAGCCACGGCCTACCTGATTATTGTTGCTGCTCATGTCCATCCCTTTATGACTACAGTGTCCCCATCTTCTGATGGCTCCTTCCAGCAGGATAATGCACCATGTCACAAAGCTCCAATCATCTCACCACTGGACAATGAGGTCACTGTCCTCCAATGGCCTCCACACTCACCAGATCTCATCCAATAGAGCTCCACACTCACCAGATCTCATCCAATAGAGCTCCACAATCACCAGATCTCAATCCAATAGAGCACCTTTGGGAGGTGGTGGAAGATTGGCATCATGGATGTGCAGCTGACAAATCTGCAGCAACTGCGTGATGCTATCATGTCAATATGGACCAAAATTTCTGAGGAACGTTTCCAACACCTTGTTGTATCTATGCCATGAAGAATGAAGGCCAAGGGGGGGGTCCAACCCGGTACTAGCAAGGTGGACCTAATAAAGTGGCCGGTGAGTGTATTTAGCCCATTTAACTTGAAAGTTAATTTGGGTTCTGATCTCTAGGAGATGAGCGATACAGTTTGTATTTATTCGAAAATCCCCATCCGCGTACATTATAAGCCAGAGAACTGTTCCTGAAGAGTTTAATTAAATTAATACTTCACGCAGTTAGTGATCGCCTCGTCTTTTCAGTGGAAATTCCTCCCTGATTAATGCTGGAGAGAATTACCGGCACACCTGATAGATTCCAGGCATTTAAATTCGGGATAAATTATTAAATTGCTTTTTTCCTGAAGGCCGGGCTATTTTCAGGCACTTCATTTGGTGGGAACAAGGACAGGCGGTCTATGGGATGTATAATTCATGACTTGTGATTAATTAGCAGGTGAACAATTGTGTGGAAATACATAACTCTGCCAAAGCAAACAACAGCAAATGTTCCAACCTAAAATATTCATACCATTTCAGATCTACAGTATACGATTTATCGACAAGGGACAAGGGAGGGATACGCTAAAAGTAGGGCACTTTTTTTTGGCAGACAAATAATTTTCAATGTTTTAAATGCATGGCTGTGTTGCGCTGCTATTCATTTTTAACGGCACCCCAAGGCAACACCCATACGCAGTACCGATCCTGACCTCCCTGGGGCCCTAAGCAAAATTCTGCTAAGGGGCCCTCTACTTGACCCGTGATGCCGTGAGCTATGTAAACCATTTGCCACACAGTCACACCTGACACTTCAGCGCTCCCAAAACAATCCTCCCTCCTTTAAACAAAACAGTCAAAGAATAAGTACAACAATATAGAACAGAATGAGGTCCTCAGAGAGCCCCCCTTACATCAGGGTCCTCAGAGAGCCCCTCCTTACACCAAGGTCCCCAGAGAGCCCCCCTTACATCAGGGTCCTCAGAGAGCCCCTCCTTACACCAAGGTCCCCAGAGAGCCCCCCTTAAATCAGTGTCCCCAGAGGGCCCCGTCCTTACATTAGTGTCCCCAGAGGGCCCCGTCCTTACATTAGTGTCCCCAGAGGGCCCCGTCCTTACATTAGTGTCCCCAGAGGGCCCCGTCCTTACATTAGTGTCCCCAGAGGGCCCCGTCCTTACATTAATGTCCCCAGAGGGCCCCATCCTTACATTAGTGTCCTTAGAGGGCCCCGTCCTTACATTAGTGTCCTTAGAGGGCCCCGTCCTTACATTAGTGTCCTTAGAGGGCCCCCCTCGTACATTAGTGTCCCCAGAGGGCCCCGTCCTTACATTAGTGTCCCAGAGGGCCCCCCTCTTAAATTAGTGTCCCCAGAGGGCCCCCCTCTTACATTAGTGTCCCCAGAGGGCCCCCCTCTTACATTAGTGTCCCCAGAGGGCCCCCCTCTTACATTAGTGTCCCCAGAGGGCCCCCCTCTTACATTAGTGTCCCCAGAGGGCCCCCCTCTTACATTAGTGTCCCCAGAGGGCCCCCCTCTTACATTAGTGTCCCCAGAGAGCCCCCCCTCTTACATTAGTGTCCCCAGAGAGCCCCCCCTCTTACATTAGTGTCCCCAGAGAGCCCCCCCTCTTACATTAGTGTCCCCAGAAAGCCCCCTCTCTTACATTAGTGTCCCCAGAAAGCCCCCCCTCTTACATTTGGGCCCCCAAACAGCTGACTCCCCCCCTGCAGAGGTTCCCCTGTACCTGGCTGGTGGAGGTGGGAGGCGGCAATCGGCAGCTATATGGTGTCCACAGGCAGCGGGATCTCCCTGGGGCTAGTAGTTCTATCTCCGAATGTATACAGCGGAGAGGGGAGGGGCCTCTGACCCAGGCATCAGCAACAGTGTTCAAGCAGAGTGAAAGTGAAACTGATACCTGCCTGGGTCAGAGGCCCCTCCCTTCTCCTCTCCATTGTATACACTGAGAGTACTACAAACCCCAGGGAGATCCCGCCGCCCACTCAGGCACCATAGAGCTGCCGATCGCCGCCTCCCACCTCCTCCCACCTCTCCTCACTGCACTCTAAACGGCCAGCCAGAGGTGCAGGGGGGGATGCTGGGTATTGGGGGGCCCCCCACAGCGGCGGGGGCCCTAAGCAGCTTGCATAGTGTGCCTATAGGGCCGATCGGCTCTGCCCATACGTCAGAGCGCATCACAATGCATTTAAACCATAAAGTTGCACTCGTGAAATAAATGAAAAATGTATTGTGTAAACAGTATGAATTAAAAAATATATTGAATAAAAAGATTTGTGCAAAAAATCCAGTTCATCCACTATTGGGTGCACCTAATATCGAAAACCAGAGTGCAATCCTCCACCATATAGAGTGCCTGCTTACAGGAACACATTGACCTCCTATTACGGGAGGTCAATCTTGCCTATTGCTAATAGCCCAGCCAGGGCCTGGATCCCTCCTGAACTGACGGGAATCCACCTCTTTGGAAATACTCGATGATAAAAGCTCCACATGCAAGAATAAGAAAAGCTTGCCATGGCATAAAATCCTTTGACAGGTTTATTGTAATATCTAAGAACGCATTTACATCAAAATCCTAGGAAATTTGCTTGTAAAATAAAAAGCCTGTACAATCAGCCCGTCCTTCCGGGACTTCCACATGCGCTTCACGCGGCGCGTTTCGTCACAAAATGACGTTGTCCTGGGGCACCATGCATACCAATACAATTCTACTTCCTCCTCTCCTCTTCCTTTCTCTGTTGGGGTCCCTCAAGGTTCTGTTCTTGGACCTCTCTGATTTTCAATCTTCACCTCCTCCCTGGGTCAGCTGATAGCCTCCCATGGCTTCCAATACCATCTCTACTCTGATGACACCTAAATCTATTTCTCTACCCCTCATTCCCTCAGTCTCCTCACGTATAACTAATTTACTAACAGATATATCAGTTTGTATGTCACACCACTTCCTCAAACTCAATCTATCCAAAACCGAACTTAGAGTTCTTCCTCCACCACGCGCCCCTTCCCCGATCTCTTTGTCAAAATCGAATGCACAACTATCAGCCCATCCCCACATGCCAAGGTCCTAGGTATAGTCCTGGACTCTGAACTCTCCTTCAAGCCCCACGTCCAATCACTGTCCAAATCTTGCCGCCTCAACCTCTGCAACATCTCCAAAATACGCCCCTTCCTAACCAATCACACAACAAAGCTCTTAATTTACTCCCTGGTCATCTCTCGCCTCGACTCCTGCAACTCCCTTCTCATCGACTTACCTCTACATAGTCTATCCCCCCTTCAGTCCATCATAAATGCTCATCCACCTTAACAACAGGTCAGTGTCTGCTACTCCTCTCTGCCAATCCCTCCATTGGCTTCCTCTACCCCTCTCTGCCAATCCCTCCACTGGCTCCCGCTCACCCATCAAATTAGATTCAAAATACTAACAACCTAACAACTACTTACAAAGCCATCCACAACTCAGCCCCCAGCTACATCACTAGCCTAGTCTCAAAATATCAACCAAATCCTTCTCTTCGTTCCTCTCAAGACCTCCTGCACTCTAGTACCCTCATCACCCCCTCCCATGCTCACCTCCAGGCCTTTTCCTGAGCCTCTCCAATCCTATGGCACTCTCTACCCCAATCTGTCCTATTATCTCCTACTCTATTAGCTTTTAAACGATCCCTGAAAACCCTCCTCTTCAGAGAAGCCTATACTACCCACACCTAACAACTGTACTTACATTTTCTCCATCAGTTGAACACCACTGCTAAGACGTCCATTTACAACTTTATTCCATTAACCACTTTCCCCCAGCCCATGGTAATTTATTTTAAAAGAAAAAGAAAATAAAAAGTGATAGAAAAAAAAATCTTTCTTTTTTCTATATACTGTGGCCAGTCAGTGACCCTGATCACTGCCACACCAGCTATATGATGATGCTGTACTGTACTGGTGACATTATGTAAAAATTTAATTTGAAAATGTCTTAATTTTCCCAAAAACGTAAAAAAAATTTTTTTCAAAATTGTTAGTCTTTTTTCATTTATTTTGCAAAAAAAAATAAAAAAACCCAGTGGCGATTAAATGCCACCAAAAGAAATCTCTATTTGTGTGAAAAAAAAAATGATAAAAATATCATATGGGTACAGTGTTGCATGACCGCGCAATTATCATTCAAAATGTGACAGCGCTAAAAGCTGAAAATTGGCCTGGGCAGGAAGTGGGTGAAAGTGCCCGGTATTGAAGTGGCTAAAGGTCAGGGATACAATTCAAAAAGTAGCCAACATGTTTTAGGGGTCTAAGTGTTCCATTCTTCAGTGCTTGACTGGCAACAAAATGAACAAACCATAAGTGAACTGGACCTACAATGGTATTTGTTCCAGTGTGAATTCAAAGCACAGTCATGCCCTGACGATGATGTTGCCAGTCAAGCCCTGATAAAGGGGGGCACTTATACCCCCGAAATGCGTTGACTACTTTTTGCATTGTACCCCTGACCTTCAATGGAATAAAGTTGTATCTGGACCTCTTAGCAATGGTGTGCTGCTTTAAATTCCACTCTTTTTATATCACACTACAAGCCAAAGAGACTGTAGAGATCCTCTGGGATGTAGAAGCCACCTGCGCAGGAACCAGGTCATTTACACCAACAGTAATACCTTACAATAACAATAACAATAACAGTAACATAAACCTATGGGTCCAGTGCTATCTTTCCACTTTCAACTCATTGATTTCAATGAGCTGCGTTAATACGATGCATGCTAACGCAACGCACAAAGGTAATGTCAGACCTCTGCGGAGTTCAGCTTTAAGCTACCATTGCACTGAAGAAGTCAGAAAATGTGTGACCTCATTAAAGCAGAACTTCTATTTAGAACCCTTTCACACTGGGGCCGCACCACGTTAGCAGTAAAGCGCCGCTAGTTTTAGCTCTTTAACCGTTGTTTTAGCTACGCTTTTCGGCCACTAGGGGGGAGGGCGCTTTTAACCCCCGCTAGTGGCCGAAGAAAGGGTTAAAAATGCCCATGTTGAGGTGCTTCGGAAGCGCTGCCCATGCATTCCAATGGGCAGGGGCAGTTTAGGAAGCGCTCCTAAACTGCTCCAAAGATGCTGCTTGCAGGACTTTTTGTAGCGTCCCACAAGCGCACTGCCCCAGTGAAGTGAGTGGCCTCAGGTCATACACAGATAAAACAGATCCTCCTACATAAGTTGTACCTGTTTATCTTCTCTTCTTTACACCCAAAGTGCGTTTATACAGCTTGTCTTAGCTCTCATTAAAAAAGGGGGGCAGAGGAATGGAAAACCCTCCCCCCTTTACACAGCACACAGGAATAGAGCTGAGGCTGTCAATCACAGGCTGTGTGTTGGAGCTCCCTCCCCATCACCCTTTTATCTCTTAGTGTCAGGAAAACTTGTTACAAAAGATTTATGCTGATAGCAGAGGAATGAAGCAGCAGATAAAAATGACACTTGGTGCTCTTAGAAGGATATGCTTTGTTCCTATTTCATGTCTGAGGTTTTCAATCATTTTACAATATTGATAAACAGGAGATGAAAGGAGAGGTGAGATGAGGAAAGGAAAGAACGTATACATACTTTGTAGAACTCTTGAATGGCATCATTGACCACAACAGACTCAGCCTGCACACGTCCCACTAGGTACATAATGTACTTATTAAACTCTTCCTCATTCCTGATGAAGCACATGGCAATGTCATCATCTGTGTCAGAGTTTTTAAGTTCTTGGAAGAAAGTTCTGTGGAAGGATGATAAAGGTACTTAATTATAAAACAGAATTTATACATCATAGCCAAGTATACGAAATGACAACAAAAGTATCTTATACAGACCTGGTATGGAAGTCCCCAATATCACTGATGTTCCTGAAAATAATGGTCTTCTGATTGGACACAGCCTCTGGAATATCAGCACAGGTCTCAGTGTAATCTATATAATGGGTATGAAGGAATTGGAGGTCCTGGACATATTCCTTCTCTGAGGCTAGAAGATCTTGAATAAATGTGCTGAGAAGAAAAATGGAGGTATTTCATTTTAGCCAACAAATTCTGATATTTTGGTGGAACCGCAATGGGGTCCAACAATAGTCCATAATTTAAGTACCTGAGTTTCTTTTTATAATCTTCTTCTGAAATCGATTCTCCTGACAATTCCACAACATCTCCTGCTCCCCATTCCGGTGATAGCTTGAAACAAACAAACAAACATTATTACATTTTGTTGTGTTCTCACTGTAAGGCCGGTGGTTACCAATAAGCAAGCTTGTGAATTTGGGGTAGTTTTATAAAAAACCCTAGCTGAGAGACCCAAAAGGCAACACAGTGGGGGTTATTTACTAAAGGCAAATCCTCTTTGCATTACAAGTGCATTTAATTTTAATTTCACTGTAGATCTGAAGGAAAGATCTGAAATGAGGGGAAGCACTGCTGATTTTTTCATCCAATCATGTGCAAGCTAAAATGTTGTTTTTTATTTTCTTAAGTGCACTTGCAGTGCACTTGTAGTGCAAAGTGGATTTGCCTTTAGTAAATAACCCCCATTTTGTTAACCACTGGGAGTTGATGTCTAAGATAGTTAGATGGTATCTTACACCCTTCAGATTATCTAAAATGATCCCAACCACCTCCCAATTGTGCTGGCGCAGCTGCAGCCAAGTAGGTAATTTACTTCACGCCTTGTGGGACTGTCCTAGTCTGACAAGTTTTTGTAATCAGGTTTTCCAAGTAATGTCCTTCCTCACGGGAATCCTCTTATGCCGCGTACACACGATCGGAATTCTCGTCAGAAAAAACTCTGACGGAATTGCCTACACATGATCACACCAAATTCCGACGGTCAATAACACAGCGGCATAAAACACGTTCGACAGCACTATAAAAGGGAAGTTTAATGCTTCCGAGCATGCGTCGAATTGTTTCCGAGCATGCGTTGGAATTTTGCGTGTCGGAATTGCATACACACGATCGGAAAATCCGATAAAAAGGTTTTCCGTCGAAAAAATTGAGAACAGGTTCTCAATTCAAAGTCCGTCGGAAATTCCGACAGAAAAAGACCGTTGGGCATACACACGGTCGAAAAATCCGATGAAAAGCTCCCATTGGACTGTTTCCTTCGGAAATTCCGACCGTGTGTACGCCGCATTATCGCCCCCGCACCTTTAGGCAAGTAATTACGCCCTTACTTTTAGCAGCGCGCACTCTCATACTTAGAAATTGGAAATCACAAGACTCCCTCAATAGTTCAGATGTTCTGGTCTTGGTCCATCAAAACTACTGTTTTGAAGGCCTGTTAGCCATGAATTCCCTCAATAAAGCAGCTTTCGATCACACTGGAAACTGGACAATATGGTCAGCAACCTCCATTTATAAGACAGAGAAAGAATCTTCTTCCTTATATATTAGTTTGTGTTACACATGTATAAATAGTTTAATTCTAATGTTACAGATATTTACCTATTCAGTTGATGAAACTGGTGTACCTATCCTGTTTGTTTACCTTACGGTTTTAAGACTTTTTCATGCGCATATGAGTATGTACAGATGATATACACGTATGTACCATTTCACATTTTGTTTCGGATGTACTGTACTATTGTACCTATTTCTTATGTTCAATAAAAAAATATTGAAACAAAAGAAAAAAAAAACTTTAGCTGAAAGCAGAGTTTTAATAAAATTAAATTACAAAATACGCTTTTATAGAAATTGTACATATTCGATCTATAGTGGAGTTTTTCCTTTAAAGGAAACATCTTTACCTTCAAGCGCTTATCCAGGTATGCAGGAGACACCCAACCCTGTCGGGAGGCACTAAGCTTGGTTGGTTTTGTCCTAACAAGCCACTTCAGGGGATGGGCAGAGTCAAGGACTTCCACGTACTGGCCCTCTTTCAGAGTTATGGTTTCCTTATCAACTGTTATTGGGTTGTAGTCCGCTGTGGCCATGTAGATATCAAATATCTGGAATCGTAAATGATAATTTTACCAAAAGTAAATCTACACACAGACACAAATGCTACAAAACATCTAAAAACGAAGCTGCCTAGGCAATCCTGTTTGTAAATATCTCACTATTTTCCCCTTAGCCCCCATACACATGGTCGTACATTGCGACCACAAAATCTGTCAGATTTCTTCCGACGGATTTTGTCCGACACTGGTGTTGCATACACGTGGTCGGACGAAGTTGATGAAAAATTTGATCATTCTGAACGTGGTGACGTTCATTGCGTACGACGGAACTACGTAGAGGCTAGTAGCCAATAGCTTTGGTCTCGTAATTTGATCTGAGCATGCGTGGCACTTTGTCCGTCGGAATTCTCGACACACAATCGGAAAAAGTCTGATCGGAATTTTGTTGTCGGAAAATTTGAGATCCTGCTCTCCAACGGAAAAAGTCAGATGGAGCCCACATACGGGTGGATTTTCCGACAACATGGTCCGATCGGACATTTTCCATTGGAATTTCCGATCGTGTGTACGGGGCACTAAAGGTACAAAGGCACAATAAGAGCGGGCTTTAAACCTTTTAAGAAGAAAAGGATATGTACAACTTTCTTCAAATTTTTGTATACTCAAATACACTATGTACTGTGTATTATAAATTTTAAACAATAGCTATAATTGTCACATTTTCAGATCTTTTTGGAACAGGCTGATATATATTAGAAGTATATTTGTATTGCGGCAATGGAGCAATTACCAGCCAGATTATTTTTATTTTTTTATTTTTAGTGCAAAATAAATGATGTGCTGGCTATATTTCTGCCAGTATCCCCATTGCGGGTAATTTTTCCTTACTCCCTGACCCACACATGAAAATCATTCTATGGCCAGCCATAGACAGAGCGAATTTCTTTCCTGCAACCATGGGTTGCAGAAAAGAAATTCGCTCAATACTCCTTGCTATCAACACAGTGAATCCCTCTTGCCGAGCCATTGTGTTCTCTCTGTGGCAGGGGTGGGGGAAGCCCAGCTATAACAGCCGCTTGCAAAAATTACATGTACAATTCAACAGGCTGGCTGCGATCGATTAACTTGGGTACATTTAGCCTGCCCATACATGGTTCGAATCTCATCCAGTTCCTGCTAAACTGACTAAAATTTGAACCATCTCTAGGCAGCTTTAGTAAGAGTTCTTCCATAACACAAAGAGCAGTAAACTCTAAAGTGGACAAAAGCGATATGAAGTGACATTTCTATAGTTGAAGGTAATCTAGATCAGTGGTACTCTACCACCGGGCCATGGTCCACTGCTGGGCCATGGCCTCCCCTCTCCTGGGCCTCAAGCCAGGCGCAGATCGCTTAACACCCCACAGTACCCCAACAACCTTCCATAGTGGCCCCAACCTTCAACACTGTCCCACAGTGCCCCTCAACCACTCACAGTGCCCCCAGCCTTCTAGAGTCTCAAACACTCTATAGTGCCCCCAAACTCCAACATTGTCCCACAGTGCATAATAAATTCCCACTGTCCCCCGGCCGCCTGACCCATTCCACAACCCCCAATCCCCCCCACAGTGACATCCAGAGCCTTCCAGTATTTCAACACATGTATTGTATTCCTATATTTTTACAGTGTGAGTATAAACTTCACTCTTAACTGTTGCAGCATGAAAGGTTGTGGAAGAATTTTCTTGGGGTCTGGTCTAAAAAAAGGTTGAGAACCACTGCTCTAGACTAACTGCTGTGGTCTTCAGCTGTCCACAAACCATCAGATAGTTATTTTACCCTCTTAAATTCCATTTGGAACAGAAGGAGTTGAATGCATATACATAGGCATTGAGTATTCTAAAGGTATTGTTCTTTACCTCTCCTCTGGAGTCCCCGTCTTCTGATTCTGATGAAGACTCAACAGCAATGGAAGATGGTCTGGATCTGCCATGACGTGGAGAAGCAGAAGGAGTCTTGGATTCATCATCGCTATCCATACCGGGCATTCCAGGCACACGAAGAGAAGCTTTAAAATAATAACGGAAAGCACAATGTTGAAAAAACTTTTTTTTGGAATACAGAATTGTATTACTGTACATCAATATTTTGTAGAGATAGATTCTTCAAACAATAGATGGCAGTGTTTATAAGTTTGTAGCTGCTCCTTGGAAAACTATGTCTTTTCTCTGAAAAAAGTTTCCCGTTTCCTGTCTGCAGTTAAGCAGCAAAGCCCATTTGGACTGTGCACTGTTTGTTCTGTATGGTTAGATACAGAATTTCTAACGACTTTAACCTCAACTAATGCCCATATCAAACCTTGACTCATCCTCTATCAAAGATTTCAAGTGTACAATGAGGTATCCCCCCCCCCCCAAAAAAAAAAAAAAAAGATCACATTCTTAATGGGCTCCAAAAAAAATAAAAAAACTATTTTACACACACTGGAGGTTTGGCCAACAAAAAGATCTCTTTGGAGGGATTTATTCTCACTTCATATTGTGACTAAGATATAGGAAGGGCGCTTGCTTTTGATTGACGTGACGTCCTAGACATGCCCCGCTATGTCAGACTTCGGCCATTGCCATAACAACGGTGTTATTTAAATAGACTGTAGGGTGATGCCGTAGCCCCACCCTGCTGAGGAAGTTCTGATTGAACGTAACGCGTACGGGGAAGGAGCTACGCATGACGTCACCCGCTGCTGCCCTATGGAACTAACGGCTTTACCTGCTGTGTTTTTATCATCTTTATGTGAGTAGTTTGTGTTTGAACACAAAAATGTAATCTTATACTTAAGCGGTGAGCACTCTACTGACTGTATATAGTGTATACCACATTTACCACTGACTAATACAGAGTTGCAATGCAAGGAGATCAGCTAAAAGTAGTTGGATCTGTATGTGCGTTATAATTAATCGAAATGAGTTGATTAATCGATTAAAAAATAGTATAATCGAACACGAAAATTTTAATCAGTAACAGCCCTATTTTTTACGTCTTTTTTTTTTTTTTGGTTTATAGCTCAAAAAATTAAAAAAAACGCAGAAGTGATCAAATACCACCAAGAGCTTATTTTCTTATTTAATTATACGCTTATTGGGATTTTTTTTTTTTTACCAAAAGTATGTAGCAGAATACATATTGGCCTAAACTGATGATACCACCAAAAGAAAGCTCTATTTGTGGGGGGGAAAAAAAAGACATCAGTTTTATTTGGGTACAGCGTCGCACGACCGCGCAATTGTCAGTTAAAGTAACGCAGTGCCGTATTTCGCAAAAAAAAGGCTTGGTCATGAAGAGGGGGTAAAACCTTCTGGGGCTGAAGTGGTTAAAAAATAAAACGAATGCAGCCACCACATCTAAGGACTGGTTAGAAGTAATATATTACAGTTTTTGTTCTCAAGTTAGGTTACTTTGACAAACTTTGCTCCAGTACAGAAAATGATCTTATTGGAGAGAATTGTCAGTTCCAGGAGAATATAAATTTATGTACATATTGAGTAGCGAGCGCTGACTAATGTCTCCTCTCAGCGTGAACACGGAGTACGGATCTCTGTCTCCCTCAGTACAATCTTCTCCCAATCTCAGAATACTGATAACCTCCAGGTAAACCTTGCGGGGTATAAATTACCAATATATAACGTATCACACTGTGATGCGGTTCAAGCGCCAACGCACTCCCTGTCGATGTATCTGTACTAATAACACATAACCGCTACACGGATACACGGCGTGACGCAAACACGTGCGCAATATTTGGCATTTCTCACATTCTGAGTCAAAGATGAATTTCCTCCTGGATATAAACAGCGCAATGTATATATAAAGAGCAAGAAAATAAGTTTTTGTTCTGCAGGGAGGTGAATCATCTTACCGTCTGCACACTCCATACTCTTATTCTATATACACACTGCCCCCCCCCCCCCCCCATATACACTGACTCTTTTTTCCTGTACACACTGCTCCCACTCCTTATTGAAACTACCCCCTGTCATAAATGACTCTCCCAGCCTATCAGCGGCCTGTATTTATGTATGAATGTACACAGTATGGGGGGGGGGGGGGGGGGGGGGGGGGGTTGGAGGACACAGTAGAGGAGAGGTCAGGAGTGTACAGTATCAGGCGTAGTTATGTATATTGTCAAGATTGGATAGTATAGGGAGGTATAGTGACAGAATTGGATAGTATAGGGAGATGAAGTGACAGGATTGGATAGTAAAGAGAAGTATAGTGACAATGATTGGATAGTATAGGTAGGTATAGTGACAGGATTGGATAGTATAGGGCGGTATCGTGACAGGATTGGATAGTATAGGGAGGTATAGTGACAGGATTGGGTAGTATAGGGAGGTATAGTGACATGATTGGATAGTATAGGGCGGTATAGTGACAGGATTGGGTAGTATAGGGCGGTATAGTGACAGGATTGGATAGTATAGGGAGGTATAGTGACAGGATTGGGTAGTATAGGGAGGTATAGTGACAGGATTGGATAGTATAGGGAGGTATAGTGACAATGATTGGATAGTATAGGGAGGTATTGTGACATGATTGGATAGTATAGGGCGGTATAGTGACAGGATTGGGTAGTATAGGGCGGTATAGTGACAGGATTGGGTAGTATAGGGAGGTATAGTGACAGGATTGGATAGTATAGGGAGGTATAGTGACAGGATTGGGTAGTATAGGGAGGTATAGCGACAGGATTGGATAGTATAGGGAGATGAAGTGACAGGATTGGATAGTAAAGGGAAGTATAGTGACAATGATTGGATAGTATAGGTAGGTATAGTGACAGGATTGGATAGTATAGGGCGGTATCGTGACAGGATTGGATAGTATAGGGAGGTATAGTGACAGGATTGGGTAGTATAGGGAGGTATAGTGACATGATTAGATAGTATAGGGAGGTATAGTGACAGGATTGGGTAGTATAGGGAGGTATAGTGACAGGATTGGATAGTATAGGGAGGTATAGTGACAGGATTGGATAGTATAGGGAGGTAAAGTGACAGTATTGGGTAGTATAGGGAGGTATAGTGACAGGATTGGGTAGTATAGGGAGGTATAGTGACAGGATTGGATAGTATAGGGAGGTATCGTGACAGGATTGGGTAGTATAGGGAGGTATAGTGACAGGATTGGATAGTAAAGGGAGGTATAGTGACAGGATTGGGTAGTATAGGGAGGTATAGTGACAGGATTGGATAGTAAAGGGAGGTATAGTGACAGGATTGGGTAGTATAGGGAGGTATAGTGACAGGATTGGATAGTAAAGGGAGGTATAGTGACAGGATTGGGTAGTATAGGGAGGTATAGTGACAGGATTGGATAGTATAGGGTGGTATAGTGACAGGATTGGGTAGTATAGGGAGGTATAGTGACAGGATTGGATAGTATAGGGAGGTATAGTGACAGGATTGGGTAGTATAGGGAGGTATAGTGACAGGATTGGGTAGTATAGGGAGGTATAGTGACAGGATTGGGTAGTATAGGGAGGTATAGTGACAGGATTGGATAGTATAGGGCGGTATAGTGACAGGATTGGGTAGTATAGGGAGGTATAGTGACAGGATTGGGTAGTATAGGGAGGTATAGTGACATGATTGGGTAGTATAGGGAGGTATAGTGACAGGATTGGGTAGTATAGGGAGGTATAGTGACAGGATTGGGTAGTATAGGGAGGTATAGTGACAGGATTGGGTAGTATAGGGAGGTATAGTGACAGGATTGGATAGTATAGGGAGGTATCGTGACAGGATTGGGTAGTATAGGGAGGTATAGTGACAGGATTGGATAGTAAAGGGAGGTATAGTGACAGGATTGGGTAGTATAGGGTGGTATAGTGACAGGATTGGATAGTATAGGGTGGTATAGTGACAGGATTGGGTAGTATAGGGAGGTAAAGTGACAGGATTGGATAGTATAGGGAGGTATAGTGACAAGTTTGGGTAGTATAGGGAGGTATAGTGACAGGATTGGGTAGTATAGGGAGGTATATTGACAGGATTGGATAGTATAGGGAGGTATAGTGACATGATTGGATAGTATAGGGAGGTATAGTGACAGGATTGGGTAGTATAGGGAGGTATAGTGACAGGATTGGATAGTATAGGGAGGTATAGTGACAGGATTGGGTAGTATAGGGAGGTATAGTGACAGGATTGGGTAGTATAGGGAGGTATAGTGACAGGATTGGATAGTATAGGGAGGTATAGTGACAGGATTGGGTAGTATAGGGAGGTATAGTGACAGGATTGGGTAGTATAGGGAGGTATAGTGACAGGATTGGGTAGTATAGGGAGGTATAGTGACAGGATTGGGTAGTATAGGGAGGTATAGTGACAGGATTGGGTAGTATAGGGAGGTATAGTGACAAGTTTGGGTAGTATAGGGTGGTATAGTGACAGGATTGGGTAGTATAGGGAGGTATAGTGACAAGTTTGGGTAGTATAGGGTGGTATAGTGACAGGATTGGATAGTATAGGGAGGTATAGTGACATGATTGGATAGTATAGGGAGGTATAGTGACAGGATTGGGTAGTATAGGGAGGTATAGTGACAGGATTGGATAGTATAGGGAGGTATAGTGACAAGTTTGGGTAGTATAGGGAGGTATAGTGACAGGATTGGATAGTATAGGGCGGTATAGTGACAGGATTGGGTAGTATAGGGAGGTATAGTGACAGGATTGGATAGTATAGGGAGGTATAATGACATGATTGGATAGTATAGGGAGGTATAGTGACAGGATTGGGTAGTATAGGGAGGTATAGTGACAGGATTGGATAGTATAGGGAGGTATAGTGACAGGATTGGATAGTATAGGGAGGTATAATGACATGATTGGATAGTATAGGGAGGTATAGTGACAGGATTGGGTAGTATAGGGAGGTATAGTGACAGGATTGGATAGTATAGGGAGGTATAGTGACATGATTGGATAGTATAGGGAGGTATAGTGACAGGATTGGGTAGTATAGGGAGGTATAGTGACAGGATTGGATAGTATAGGGAGGTATAGTGACAAGTTTGGGTAGTATAGGGAGGTATAGTGACAGGATTGGATAGTATAGGGCGGTATAGTGACAGGATTGGGTAGTATAGGGAGGTATAGTGACAGGATTGGATAGTATAGGGAGGTATAATGACATGATTGGATAGTATAGGGAGGTATAGTGACAGGATTGGGTAGTATAGGGAGGTATAGTGACAGGATTGGATAGTATAGGGAGGTATAGTGACAGGATTGGATAGTATAGGGAGGTATAGTGACAGGATTGGATAGTATAGGGAGGTATAATGACATGATTGGATAGTATAGGGAGGTATAGTGACAGGATTGGGTAGTATAGGGAGGTATAGTGACAGGATTGGATAGTATAGGGAGGTATAATGACATGATTAGATAGTATAGGGAGGTATAGTGACAGGATTGGGTAGTATAGGGAGGTATAGTGACAGGATTGGATAGTATAGGGAGGTATAGTGACAGGATTGGATAGTATAGGGAGGTATAATGACATGATTGGATAGTATAGGGAGGTATAGTGACAGGATTGGATAGTATAGGGAGGTATAGTGACAGGATTGGATAGTATAGGGAGGTATAGTGACAGGATTGGGTAGTATAGGGAGGCATAGTGACAGGATTGGATAGTATAGGGAGGTATAGTGACAGGATTGGATAGTATAGGGAGGTATAGTGACAGGATTGGATAGTATAGGGAGGTATAGTGACAGGATTGGATAGTATAGGGAGGTATAGTGACAGGATTGGATAGTATAGGGAGGTATAGTGACAGGATTGGATAGTATAGGGAGGTATAGTGACAGGATTGGATAGTATAGGGAGGTATAGTGACAGGATTGGATAGTATAGGGAGGTATAGTGACAGGATTGGGTAGTATAGGGAAGTATAGTGACAGGATTGGGTAGTATAGGGAGGTATAGTGACAGGATTGGATAGTATAGGGAGGTATAGTGACAGGATTGGGTAGTATAGGGAGGTATAGTGACAGGATTGGGTAGTATAGGGAGGTATAGTGACAGGATTGGGTAGTATAGGGAGGTATAGTGACAGGATTGGATAGTATAGGGAGGTATAGTGACAGGATTGGATAGTATAGGGAGGTATAGTGACAGGATTGGATAGTATAGGGAGGTATAGTGACAGGATTGGGTAGTATAGGGTGGTATAGTGACAGGATTGGGTAGTATAGGGAGGTATAGTGACAGGATTGGGTAGTATAGGGAGGTATAGTGACAGGATTGGGTAGTATAGGGAGGTATAGTGACAGGATTGGGTAGTATAGGGAGGTATAGTGACAGGATTGGATAGTATAGGGAGGTATAGTGACAGGATTGGGTAGTATAGGGAGGTATAGTGACAGGATTGGATGGTATAGGGAGGTATAGTGACAGGATTGGGTAGTATAGGGAGGTATAGTGACAGGATTGGATAGTATAGGGAGGTATAGTGACAGGATTGGATAGTATAGGGAGGTATAGTGACAGGATTGGGTAGTATAGGGAGGTACAGTGACAGGATTGGATAGTATAGGGAGGTACAGTGGTGTGAAAAAGTGTTTGCCCCCTTCCTCATTTCCTGTTCCTTTGCATGTTTGTCACACTTAAGTGTTTCGGAACATCAAACCAATTTAAACAATAGTCAAGGACAACACAAGTAAACACAAAATGCAATTTGTAAATGAAGGTGTTTATTATTAAAGGTGAAAAAAATCCAAACCATCATGGCCCTGTGTGAAAAAGTGATTGCCCCCCTTGTTAAAACATACTATAACTGTGGTTGTCCACACCTGAGTTCAATTTCTCTAGCCACACCCAGGCCTGATTATTGCCACACCTGTTCACAATCAAGGCATCACTTAAATAGGAGCTGGTTGACACAGTAAGGTCCACCAGAAGATCCTTAAAAGCTACACATCATGCCGAGACCCAAAGAAATTCAGGAACAATTGAGAAAGAAAGTAATTGAGATCTATCAGTCTGGAAAGGGTTATAAAGCCATTTCCAAAGCTTTGGGAATCCAGCGAACCACAGTGAGAGCCATTATCCACAAATGGCGAAGACATGGAACAGTGGTGAACCTTCCCAGGAGTGGCCGGCCGCCCAAAATTACCCCAAGAGCGCAGCGACGACTCATCCAAGAGGTCACAAAAGACCCCACAACAACGTCCAAGGAACTGCAGGCCTCACTTGCCTCAGTTAAGGTCAGCGTTCATGCCTCCACCATCAGGAAAAGACTGGGCAAAAATGGCCTGCATGGCAGAGTTCCAAGGAGAAAACCACTGCTGAGCAAAAAGAACATCAAAGCTCGTCTCAATTTCTCCACAACACATCTTGATGATCCCCAAGACTTTTGGGACAACATTCTGTGGACCGATGAGACAAAAGTGGAACTCTTTGGAAGGTGTGTGTCCAAGTATATCTGGCGTAGAAGGAACACTGCATTTCAGAAAAAGAACATTATACCAACAGTAAAATATGGTGGTGGTAGTGTGATGGTCTGGGGCTGTTTTGCTGCTTCAGGACCTGGAAGACTTGCCGTGATAAAAGGAACTATGAATTCTGCTGTCTACCAAGAGATCCTGAAGGAGAATGTCCGACCATCTGTTCGTGTACTCAAGCTGAAACGAACTTGGGTTCTGCAGCAGGACAATGATCCTAAACACACCAGCAAGTCCACCACCGAATGGCTGAAGAAAAACAAAATGAAGACTTTGGAGTGGCCTAGCCAAAGTCCTGACCTGAATCCTATTGAGATGTTGTGGTATGACCTTAAAAAGGCCGTTCATGCTCGAAAACCCTCTAATGTAACTGAATTAGGACAATTCTGCAAAGATGAGTGGGCCAAAATTCCTCCAGGACGCTGTAAAAGCCTCATTGCACGTTATCGCAAACGCTTGGTTGCAGTTGTTGCTGCTAAGGGTGGCCCAACCAGTTATTAGGTTTAGGGGGCAATCACTTTTTCACCTTTAATAATAAACACCTTCATTTACAAATTGCATTTTGTGTTTACTTGTGTTGTCCTTGACTATTGTTTAAATTGGTTTGATGTTCCGAAACACTTAAGTGTGACAAACATGCAAAGGAACAGGAAATGAGGAAAGGGGCAAACACTTTTTCACACCACTGTATAGTGACAGGATTGGATAGTATAGGGAGGTATAGTGACAGGATTGGATAGTATAGGGAGGTATAGTGACAGGATTGGGTAGTATAGGGTGGTATAGTGACAGGATTGGATAGTATAGGGAGGTATAGTGACAGGATTGGGTAGTATAGGGAGGTATAGTGACAGGATTGGGTAGTATAGGGAGGTATAGTGACAGGATTGGATAGTATAGGGAGGTATAGTGACAGGATTGGATAGTATAGGGAGGTATAGTGACAGGATTGGGTAGTATAGGGAGGTATAGTGACATGATTGGATAGTATAGGGAGGTATAGTGACAGGATTGGATAGTATAGGGTGGTATAGTGACAGGATTGGGTAGTATAGGGTGGTATAGTGACAGGATTGGATAGTATAGGGAGGTATAGTGACAGGATTGGGTAGTATAGGGAGGTATAGTGACAGGATTGGATAGTATAGGGTGGTATAGTGACAGGATTGGATAGTATAGGGAGGTATAGTGACAGGATTGGATAGTATAGGGAGGTATAGTGACAGGATTGGATAGTATAGGGAGGTATAGTGACAGGATTGGGTAGTATAGGGAGGTATAGTGACAGGATTGGGTAGTATAGGGAGGTATAGTGACAGGATTGGGTAGTATAGGGAGGTATAGTGACAGGATTGGGTAGTATAGGGTGGTATAGTGACAGGATTGGATAGTATAGGGAGGTATAGTGACAGGATTGGATAGTATAGGGAGGTATAGTGACAGGATTGGGTAGTATAGGGAGGTATAGTGACAGGATTGGGTAGTATAGTAAAAGAAAAAAAAAAACACAGATTAAACCACACCCTTTGTTTTTCTTTATATTCTAATTTCTGAGCACATACACTTGGATAGGAGACAGGAGAGGAAGCCATGCTTCCATGTATTGCATTTGCAATAGACTTTAAGGCTCCACCACCGAAGCTGTCTGCCATGCTATCGCCATATTTGTCCATTCCTGTCCATCCGGGTATTCCAAGGAAGGTCAAAAACACAGGAGGAACCGCCCACCATGATGTAAATTAGACAAACCTTGGCTGATCTTGGCGGAAACCATTTCTGTGATTTGTGTGGTCAGCTTCTGGAAGAACTCCTCCGTTCCAACGTCTGTTAGGGAAATTTGTTGCTTCGGTGGTTTGGCTTCACCTGTAGAATCAAGACAACGAGGAATTACCCAGAATCCTGTTTTTTTTTCATTTTGGTTCTAGCCAGGGCCGGCCCTACCATGGGTCCTGCTGGGTCCATTGGACCCAGGCGGCACTTTGAGAGCGGCAGCAAATTGACTCCTGATCCCTGCATTCTGAGTGCAATGCACTCCTGATCCTTGCATTCTGAGTGCAACGCACTCCTGATCCCTGCATTATGAGTGCAACGCACTCCTGTTCCTTGGATTATGAGTGCAACGCACTCCTGATCCCTGCATTATGAGTGCAATGCACTCCTGTTCCCTGCATTCTGAATGTAACGCACTCCTGTTCCTTGGATTATGAGTGCAACGCACTCCTGATCCCTGCATTATGAGTGCAACGCACTCCTGTTCCTTGGATTCTGAGTGCATTGCACTCCTGTTCCCTGCATTCTGGGTACAACGCACTCCTGATCCCTGCATTATGAGTGCAACGCACTCCTGATCCCTGCATTCTGAGTGCAATGCACTCCTGATCCTTGCATTCTGAGTGCAACGCACTCCTGATCCCTGCATTATGAGTGCAACGCACTCCTGTTCCTTGGATTATGAGTGCAACGCACTCCTGTTCCTTGGATTCTGAGTGCATTGCACTCCTGTTCCCTGCATTCTGGGTACAACGCACTCCTGATCCCTGCATTCTGAGTGCAACGCACCCCTGAACCCTGCATTCTGCGTGCAACGCACTCCTGATCCCTGTATTCCGAGTGCAACGCACGCCTGATCCCTGCATTCTGAGTGCAATACACTTCTGTTCCCTGCATTCTGAATGTAACGCACTCCTGTTCCTTGCATTCTGAGTGCAACGCACTCCTGATCCCTGCATTCTGAGTGCAATGCACTCCTGATCCCTGCATTCTGAGTGCAATGCACTCCTGATCCCTGCATTCTGAGTGCAACGCACTCCTGATCCCTGCATTCTGAGTGCAACGCACTCCCGATCCCTGCATTCTGAGTGCAACGCACTCCCGATCCCTGCATTCTGAGTGCAACTCACTCCCGATCCCTGCATTCTGAGTGCAACACACTCCCGATCCCTGCATTCTGAGTGCAACACACTCCTGAACCCTGCATTGCGAGCGCAGTGTTTAAAATAAAAAAATTTAAAGCAAGGTCCATAAAGACATGGAGGAGCAAGTTTGGGGTGGATGAACTTGACTGGCCTGCACAGAGTCCTGACCTCAACCCGATAGAACACCTTTGTGATGAATCAGAGTGGAGAATGCGCGCCAGGCCTTCTTTCCAACATCAGCGCCTGACCTCACAAATGGGCTTCTGGAAGAATGGTCAAACATTCCCATAGACACACTCCTAAACCTTGTGGACAGCCTTCCCAGAAGAATTGAAGCTGTTATAGCTGCAAAGGGTGGGCCAACTCAATATTGAACCCTTGACTGGGATGCCATTAAAGTTCATGTGCGTGTAAAGGCAGGTGTCCCGATACTTTTGGTAATATAGTGTATTTGATACAGAGATCAGGGGGTTACACAGGACACCTTTCAGGAAGCGCCCTCCCACTGAACATGTGAGGAGATCTCTGAATTCTGGCTACAGACAAAGGTACACCGAGTATTACTGAGCAGCAATGTCAGTGTACTGATTTGTATTCCCACGTTACCTGAAATTAATTTAAATGATGTAAACAAACATGTCCGGGGTATTATGTGACTCATGGAGACTCTGCGGCGGGGTGGAAAATTATCTGTTAATCGCGGCGGAAGCTTCGCTCGTTATAATGACTAAAATTACCATGAATAATTCTGGTGATTTACTAATTTTATTTACATACCGTCTGCTTCTGAGGGCTGCACTGCGATTCCGATTACTCTGTGGAAACAAAAAAAGGAAGAGATGAGAGGCGAGCGTACAATCCTCCCGATCACAACAATCCAACTTCTCCGACTTGTCCTGGGAAATTGAAGGGGATGTTTGCAGCAAAGGTGACTTTTTTATTCTATTTTTTTAGCTATCTTTTTTTGACCACTTGTCTACCGGGGCAATTTAAAAAAAATGTTTGCACACGTTATGATCAGCATTTTTGGCGCGAAATTACTGAAACCCTCCAAAAGGTATACAGCGCCTTGAAAAAGTATTCATACCCCTTGAAATGTTCCACATTTTGTCATGTTACAACCAAAAAAGTAAATGAATTTTATTGGGATTTTATGTGATAGACCAACACAAAGTGGCACATAATTGTGAAGTGGAAGGAAAATTATAAATGGTTTTCAATTTTTTTTACAAATAAATATGTGAAAAGTGTGTGGGGGGAGCATTTGTATTCAGCCCCCTTTACTCCGATACCCCTAACTAAAATCTAGTGGAACCAATTGCCTTCAGAAGTCACCTAATTAGTAAATAGAGTCCACCTGTGTGTAATTTAATCTCAGTATAAATACAGCTGTTCTGTGAAGCCCCCAGAGGTTTGTTAGAGAACCTTAGTGAACAAAAAACATCATGAAGGCCAAGGAACACACCAGACAGGTCAGGGATAAGGTTCTGATCCCTGCATTCTGAGTGCAATGCACTCCTGATCCCTGCATTCTGAGTGCAATGCACTCCTGATCCCTGCATTCTGAGTGCAATGCACTCCTGATCCCTGCATTCTGAGCGTAACGTACTCCTGATCCCTGCATTCTGAGTGCAATGCACTCCTGATCCCTGCATTCTGAGTGACTTTATAGTTAAAGAGGAGTATCCATTAAAAAAAAAAAATTAAAAAGTCAGCAGCTACAAATACTGCAGCTGCTGACTTTTAATAATCGGACACTTACCTGTCCCAGGGTCCAGCGATGCGGGGGGTCGAAGCTCCGCTCTTCCCCGGATCCGCTCGGCGGTGCTGGCATTGCAACTGTGGGCACCCGGCTGTGGCTTCACAGCCGGGCACCCACTGCACATGATTGGCCGCGCAGTCATCTGGGACCTGTCACGTGTCCCAGATGACTGACAGGAGGGAGGGAGCCCTTCCTGTGCTGAGGGGAAGTGATGTCACCAGCCCAGGCACCGAAGGAGGCAGACTACAAGGGACCACCTAGCAACAGGCATTTAGAGGTGAGTTAAAGAAATAAAATTCCAATTATTTTTCCTTTTTTTTTTTTTTTTTTTAGGAATTTTAAGCATTTTTTTTTTTTTGAGTGCAACACCACTTTAAGTTTTTATTAGTTAGTTATTACTTCAGATTTTATAATTTTCGGGTTTTCGATTTTTTGGGATTTTTGTTCTTATTTTCGCTCTTTTGAATCTTCAGATTTTCAATCTTATTTTCAGATTTTTGAATTTCTGCATTTTCGGATTTTCTAATTGCGAATTATCGGATTTCCGAATTTCCAAATCTTCGAATATTCAAATTTTAGTTAGAAAATCTGAAGTAATAACTAACTAAAATTTGAATATTCGAAGATTTGGAAATTCGAAAATTCGGAAATCCGATAATTCGCAATTAGAAAATCCAAAAATGCAGAAATTCAAAAATCTGAAAATAAGATTGAAAATCTGAAGATTCAAAAGAGCGAAAATAAGAACAAAAATCCCAAAAAATCGAAAACCCTAAAATTAGAAAATCTGAAGTAATAACTAATTTTAGGGTTTTCGATTTTTTGGGATTTTTGTTCTTATTTTCTGAATTTTCGAATTTCCAAATCTTCGAATATTCAAATTTTAGAATATTCACAAACATTTGTTAAAAGGTTTTCATTCATTTGGATATTTACAAATTAACGAAGTTGTCGAAATTCATTAAAAAAACTAATTGGGAACGAAACAAATTGCACATGTCTAGTGCAGAGGGCAGAATGAGGATGTCAACTATGACATCGTCTTTATACACCAAGTCAGGAATGACCGCCCCCCATATTCTATATTCATTGGTTCATATTATGATACAAACTTACCCGCCTTCCTTCTCCTTCCCTTCATCATAACCCCCCAAAACAAATCAAATGAATATGATGAATACGTTATTTTAGCAGAAAGCAGCTTTTGCATAAAATATATGTGTATTCTAGAAAAGATAAAGGAAACTAATTTCCAGTATGTATTCCTAATTTACAAAAGTCCTTTCTACTGCTCTCATCCTCCTCCAAATATCCAAATTCCTTTTATTTTGCTGCTGTGATCTCACTTCCTGTTAGAGGGTGGCTACGTTTGTTTTCCATGGTCCTACTGTGTGTGTGTGTACTGCGTACCGCCACAATCCCACTGAAAATAAAGCTCTGGGTCTTATTCCTAGACATGTGCACTGACAAAAAATTTGTTTGATTTAGTTTTCTTGCTTTTTTCGGAAATTCGAAAATTCGGAATTCCGAATTTTCCGATTTTTGAATTTTCGGATTTCCGAATTTTCGAATTTCCGAATTTTCACATTTCTGAATTTCCGAATTTTCACAAATTCGAACTTTAGAATTTTCAAATTCCAAGTTTTCTAATTTCCGAACTTCTGAACTTCTGAATTTCTGAACTTCCGAATTTCCGAACTTCTGAATTTCCGAATTTCCAAATTTTGCATTTCCAAAATGACGGATTTTCAAATTTAGAATTTCCGAAACTTTAGAATTTTTGGAAATTCGGAAATTGAAAAAATCAGAAATTTCGGAATTAACGAATTTGTCAAAATTAGTTAAAAAAACGAATTCGGAACAAAACGAATTGCACATGTCTACTTATTGCCTTACTCACCCGGGTACGGTGCTCCTCAATACGTCCTTCACGATTTTATCCGCTTTCTCCAGGAGCTGTGCTTCTTTCTCTATAAAAATGAGACGTAATTAAATATTCAAAATTACAAACTCTTACACACAGTCGGAAAAATTCCGACCACAAAATCCGTCAGATTTTTTTCAACGGATTTTGTCCGACACTGGTGTTGCATAGACACGGTCGGACAAAGTTGTTGGAAAATCTGATCATTCTGAACGTGGTGACGTTTGTTGCGTACGACGGAACTACGTAGAGGCTAGTAGCCAATAGCTTTGGTCTCGTAATTTGATCTGAGCATGAGTGGCACTTTGTCCGTCGGAATTCTCTACACACGATTGGAAAAAATCTGATCGGATTTTGTTGTAGGAAAATTTGAGAGCAGGATCTCAAATTTTTTCTGTCGGAAATTCAGACGGAAAAAGTCCGATGGAGCCCACACACGGGCCGATTTTCCGACAACATGGTCCGATAGGACATTTTCCGTCGGAATTTCCGACCGTGTACGGGGCATAACAGAATGTGTTTATTTTGGGTAAAATGTTCATTTTAAAAACTTTTAAAACTTAACTGCAGACAATTATTTTTTTCCCCCGTTATGGATAGAGAGGGAAAGAGTAAAAATTTTTCAGATTTTAATTTCTGGAAGAAAAAAAAAATTGTGCCAAATGAGGACTCAACAGAGTGTCAGATATTTTATGGATCTCCATTATTGTAGGAAAAAATAATTTAATGGGCCTTATGGGCATGAACATAGGCCAGTACCCCTGGGGGATGCTTGGGGTAAAGATAGACACTTATAGAAGTATATGCAAGAAGTAAAGACATAGTGTGAAAGGGTATAGTTACCTGTCGCCTCGTCAGAGGTCCCAATGGGGAAGATACACAGCGCGTTATGGCGCCTACCCTTTACGCTCAGCCTAGCTACAAACAGCTGTGTTCACACAACACAGACGTACTCTCTCCAGCTGAACGCAATCAGTTCATTACTTTAAAAATCCCCCGCCATGCAAGGCCCACACATGCTGCTTACCTGTTGGCGTTCACCGCCATTCTATACCAGGCATATAGATACTCAGGTAACTATACCCTTTCACACTATGTCTTTACTTCTTGGCTCCTTTATAATGCTCTCATTGTACTTATACTCCACCACTCTCTTACTTTATTACAGTGTCATACATTGCTGGGCCAGCCATATACAAGACACGGGCCTCCAGCCCCCCTCTTGTATAGGACCTTGTAACTGCCTGAACCTGTTGCAGCCAATTGCCCATATCTATGGGAATACTTTTCTTTGGTTTTATCTTGCACAAAGATTCTCCCAATGCATATCTTTACAACCACACCAACTGCATGAGTTTACATCTGTGGCAATCTGTGAAACTAGTATTACGTGTGAGTACTACCTGTATAACAGGACCGCAATACATTGGCTTATATGGCAAAATACAAACACTGTATTTGTTGTTACTAACTATATGTACTAACTCTTATTTATTCACACAATATAGATGTGAACAAAAGGATATAAAACTGCCTTGAAAAGGGACTAAAGTCCGAAACATGTTGGCAATTTCCTGATCATATATGTATCAAGCAAGTTTTTTCCCTGTCTCAACATTTCTTGTATGTTCATGCTGTTGACATGTTGTAAAAACTGTATATGCTTTTTTATACTGTGTAACATTGAACATCACATGTGCTATGTGCATTGATATGCGTCTTTTTCAATAAATCCACACCTTTTTGAAATGCATATACCTCTATAAGTGTCTATCTTTACCCCAAGCATCCCCCAGGGGTACTGGCCTATGTTCATGCCCATAAGGCCCATTAAATTCTATTATCTAACATTGGGATGCGATAGACCGTTCATACTTAACCAAATCCTGCCCAACCATTTTTCCTCTTTCCATTGTAGGAAAATAGAAACGCGTTTCAGGGTTTCACTGCTACTTCATCAAGACTGGTCACAAAACATTATAAAGCACAATGAGAATAGAACCTAAAACATTTAATGATACATTAGATGCAAATTAAAAAGAAAATTTGCATCTATCATCAGATATTTCTTGCTGTGTCTTATTATGTTTTGTGATTTACCTTAGCCATGAAGAAAGGAGGGGGGGGGGGGGGGTTGTCTGATTCCCAAACATGTTGGCATTTCCCCATAAATAATAAATCTAAAACTTCAACTTTTTTGTGCTGCTCTGCCTTTCTTGTATCAAAGAGTACACCTATAGTTACAGAACCACCATCCTAGAACCTGTGGACCGAGAGCAGCCTTCTGCAACTGTTTTAATAGCAGCTTTTAATACTAAGGGAATGTATAAAACATTTGGATAGTTGTTCATTCATCAAAACTACATGTAAGTTTGTTTTATGCAAATGGGACAAAATCAAACGTTCTCAGGCTAAATTCTCTGCAGATCGAATGTGTGAATGAGGAAAATACAACATTATGGCCACTAGAGGGAGCATACCTATTTTCTATGATAGTTATTGCCATCTAGTGGCCATAGTGCATTATTTTCCCCATTTATTTATTACAGGTACTTATATAGCGCCATTAATTTATGTAGTGCATTACATATACCTGTATAATGTACATTCACATCAAACCCTGCCCTCAAGGAGCTTACAATCTAAGGTCCCTAACTCACATTCATACACATACTAGGGCCAATTTAGACAGGATCCAATTAACCTACAAGCATGTCTTTTGAGTGTGGTAGGAAACCGGAGTACCCGGAGGAAAACCCATGCAGGCACAAGGAGAACATGCAAACTCCAGGCAGGTAGTGCCATGGTTGGGATTCGAACCAGCAAACCTAGTGCTGCTGGGCAGAAGTGCTAACCACTTAACTACTGTACTGCCCACATTTACATATTCGATCTGCAGAGAATATAGTTTGAGAACATTTGGTTTTGCAATATTCACAAATATTTTTTTTTGTTTTTATAAATACACCCCTATGCATACTAAAAACTGTACAGATCAGAGATCCAGATGAAGCAACATCTACTAAAGGCCAGGACAAGGGGTGGGTAGGAGTGCCAGCTGCTCCAGGAGCAGTGAAGCAAAGGGGCAAAGAATGGACCCAGGGTGGTAGAGCATATATTAACAGTGGGGGTGGGGGGTGCAATTCTGGATCCTTGCCCTGGGCACTGGACAACCTTGTCCCGGTACTGCCCATAGGGTAGATTTTCGCTCACTTCCTGTCTTTGTGATGGTTTTACTGGAGATTGGAGTTGCAGTTGACACAGACAGTATAAAAATTATTGTCAGACATTTGTGTCCCCGTTAAACATATGTATTTCCTACCACTTCCTGTAATGCAAAAGATGCTAGACGTGTTGTATGCTGGACTTTAAAACTTACCATCTAAGACTTCAACAGATGCAGAGCAGATGGACTGGCCTACTTTATTAGTGGCGATACAAGTGTACGTCCCGGAGAACTCAGTGCCGACGTCCAGCAGGATGAGACTGTGGTGCTTGTTGGAGCTGGCCACCTTGTAGCCTGGCGTGTCCGGCTTGATCCATAGAACATCTTCCGGAGACTCCTCCTTCAACCAGGTGATGGTTGGGGATGGGATTCCTGACATGGCCAAACAATACAGAAATAAGTACACTGGCACAAAGCCCTACAAGTGTGAAAATGTTCTATGTGCAACATCCCTCACTTCCTTAAAGTGGACCTGTCATTAGATATATGGTAGATTTAATATAAATATAATATCATATAATATTATAAATATATATTAATAAATATATCCAACTGGATGAGGATACCATGTCCCCAAATGGATGAGGATACCATATCACCAACTGGATGAGGATACCATATCATTAACTGGGCAAGGATACTATTATCATTAACTGGGCAAGGATACTATTATCATTAACTGGGCGAGGATACCATGTCCCCACTGGATGAGTATACCATATCACCAACTGGATGAGGATACCATGTCCCCAACTGGATGAGGATACCATGTCCCCAACTGGATGAGGATATCATGTCCCCAACTGGATGAGGCTATCATGCTCCCAACTGGATGGGAATACTGTATTTACAACTGGATGAGGTTACCATGTCCCCAACTGAATGAGGATACCAGATCACCAACTGGATGAGGATACCATATCACCAACTGGATGAGGATACCATATTATTAACTGGATGAGGATACCATATCATTAACTGGATGAGGATACCATATCACCAACTGGATAAGGATACCAAGTCCCCAACTGGATGAGGCTATCATGTCCCCAACTGGATGAGAATACCATATTTACAACTGGATGAGGATACCATGTCCCCAACTGAATGAGGATACCATATCACCAACTGAATGAGGATACCATATCACCAACTGGATGAGGATACCATATTACCAACTGGAAAAGGATTCCATGTCCCCAACTGGATGAAGATACCATGTCACCAACTGGATGAGGATACCATATCATTAACTGGATGAGGATACCATATCATTAACTGGATGAGAATACCATATCACCAACTGGATGAGGATACCATGTCCCCAACTGTATGAAAATACCATGCCCCCAACTGGATGAGGATACCATGCCCCCAACTGGATGAGTATACCATATTACCAACTGGAGGAGAATACTATATCACCAAATTGGATAAAGATACAATATTACCAACTGAATGAGAATAGTATATCACCAACTTGATGAGGATACCATATTACCAGATAGATGAGGATACCATATCACCAACTAGATGAGGATACCATATCATTAACTTGATGAGGATACCATATCATTAACTTGATGAGGATACCATATTACCAACTGGCTGGATCTGGTGACCTCCATATCTGTGGTTACATTTAGGTATTTTACTAAGAATCCTTTTTATAATATTGTAAATAGTTCCCTGTATTTTACCTTCAATCTTCACAGAAAGTGTTATACTGGATCCCTTCATCACTTTTTTGTTGGTGAATCTCTCCAGGAACATGGGGGGAATCGGCTTTTCTGAACCTGCAAAAAACAATAATTTAAAGCGTACAAGTCAGCCAGAAGTTGACATCTGAAGGCAGATATTTTGTAGGCTTTTTAACCAGTTACTCTTTAGGCTAGGTTCACACAATACAGGTGCAATGGTGCATAAGCGTTCCTGTGCGTTGCATGTGGATCGGCCGATTTATTTCAATGGGTTGCCCTACGTACGAGAAACACGCACTAGAACCCCTGACCCTTTTTTTAAATCGGCCCACACCAAACTGCTTTGGGATGCGACACCGTGTGGTTTGGCGTGCGCATTAGCAGATGTGTGGGGGTGCCATCAACAATTAATGGTACCTCCATGCACCTGCTAAAGGGTAACACATTTCTGTGCGTTTTTTGAGAAAATGCTTGAATTAGCGTATGTTCCCAACATGCAGCAGGTATGCACCTAACCTCATATGCACCTAACCACATGTTTGTGATACTCTGTGTTGTTTTCCGACAATTGTAAGTAGTATGTATATGCTACATTTTGTTTAGTAAAAGTCCACTAATATACTTCATTGTTTTCCTTTTCCTCGCTTTACGGCAAAGTAGCGAAAAACATACAAGCAAAACAGTCAGCGACAAATGCCGCGTACACACGGTCGGAATTCTTGTCGGAAGAAACTCTGATGGTTTTCCCGTCGGAATTCCGACGGAATTTCGCTCAAACTGTCTTGCCTACACACGGTCACACCAAATTCCGACGGTCAATAACACCATGCCTTAAAAAACGTTCGACTGCACTATAAAAGGGAAGTTTAATGTTTCTGAGCATGCGTCAGAATTTTGCGTGTCGGAATTGCATACACACGATCGGAAAATCCGATAGAAAGGTTTTCCATCTGAAAAATTAAGAACAGGTTCTCAATCCAAAGTCCGTCGGAAATTCCGACAGAAAAAGACCGATGGGCGTACACACGGTCGGAAAATCTGATGACAAGCTCCCATCGGACTGTTTCCATCGGAAATTCCGACCGTGTGTACGCGGCATAAGAAAGAAACTGAAGCCACTGGGTAATTTTGGCAGGCAGGCCAATGGATTTCTCAGTATAAGGTCAGCAGTGGCACTTCATTGTGAAGGTAATGTCAGAAGTCCTGTTTTAGGGGGAAATAGTGGACCAGCTATAACAGTAGTTAAGTGATTTTTAGTGTACCCTTACTGCATACTATCTAATGGTATTGTTAATTTTCTAGGAAAGGCTAGTTAGTGTGGGTATGTGTGTGTATGCATGTATGTGACACTCTGTATGTCCTGTATTGTTTTCCTACAACTGTAAGTAGTTTTTATATGCAACATTCTTGTTTTGTAAAAGCACACTAATATACAACACGGTTTTACTTTTCATCGCTTTACCGCATTAAGATATTAGGTCATAAAACATCTATCTCTGTATTCATCACGAATGTCATGATAAACTAAGATGGCTGACCTGCGGCACCTTCTGTGGATTTCTCCTTGTGAAGTTCCCCGGGCCCTGAAATAAAGAGATGATGAAACACTGAGCATTAGAAACGTAGGCAATACACCAGAATTTATTGGGTCAGATTCTAGAAAAGTGAGCAGGCTGTATATAACATAACAGACGTTGTTTTTATCCCGGCCTCTCCGCTGGGAAGAGGAAGGTCTTTCATGTGTTGGCCTTTAGTAATTCTTTATGCGGAGAGTGAGCAGTAAAAAACATTACTGAATAATACATGGCCGGAACAGTCAGCACTGACGATGGAGAGAGACAATTAAATCACTTTCTGTTCTCAAGAGGACAGTCTTCAATGTATATATAGATGATTGTTCTCCGCGGATACAAAGGTCGCCTCCAGGGAGCTAAAGATTGTACAGAAGATTTTCTCTATGATTTTACTTAAACCAGTATATAATGTGTTACAAAATCAATGTGAATTTCCGACTGATGTTAGCTGTACAGCGGAAAATCTGTGAATTTACCCAATTAAACTTGATGGAGGTTTTGATTCTTCCCCAAGCTACTAATAAGGGCTTTCATTGCTGTTGGTGCCCCTAAAAGAGAGGTTTCTTATTTTCCTATTGGATGATATCTATGCTCTTCCTTCCTTTTTTGTCCATCACTTTCTGTCTCCACTACAAAGGTTTATTTTGAGCAGCCTTTCTCCACCTTTTTACCCCAGAGGAACCATTAAAATAATTTTCAGGTCTTGGGGAACCCCAACAAACACTATTGGGGGTCAGTCTGAGGTATAACTAGAACCTCCAGGCCTCCCTGGTGCAAGAAACCATCAAGGACCCCCTGCCCCCTCAGCCAGGGCCCTAGCTGCAGCCAAAATTTGGGTTCCTAGCACCAAGTAGCCCCGAGATACAGGGCCCCAAAGTCATTTCGGAAAATGTCAAGCACTTTTCTGCAGCAGAGAATGACATTTTCCAAACCGACTTTGGGTCCCCGTATCTCAGGGCCACTTAGTGCTAGAAACCCCATCTATGTTGTAGTGCTAGTTCCACTGGGTTTGCACACCAAATTTGGGGTTCCTAGCACCAAGTGGCCACGAGATACGGGTCCCCAAAGTCGGGTTGGAAAATGTCATTCTCTGCTGCAGAAAAGTGCTTGACTCGAGTATAAGCCGAGGGGGGCTGATTTGTTTAATGTCTTTTTCGCAACGTTCGAAACGATAAATTTTAAATCAGTCGAATCGAAAACTTTTTTTTTTTTTTGATTCAGATGTGGCAAAGTGAACAAAAAAAAAATCTTCATCAAATGATTACAAAGATTCTTTAAATCACCTTTGGTTTAACTAAAACAGCGATTTTTTCAAAATGGTGCTCTAATAACACACACAGACTTTGATTTCAGAAACATAATTATTGTTGGAATTCTACTGGAATTTCGATTTAAAATTCGATTTGAACTTCAATTCGAATTTCGGAAATTCTTTGTTTCGTTATCCGGAGCATTCGGTGAACTTTGTTTATACTGTAATTCAGGTGTTCAGATATATCCGAATCTCCGAATAATGAAAAATTTGTACGAATATTTATTCAGAACTAAGCGAACCGCACATGTCTAATCGGGAAATGTGGCAAAGACCGGCGACACGTCTCTGAGATACATACCTTTGACCGTCAGTCTGGCAGACGAGTACGCAGAACCAGAGGAATTACTGATGTACGTAGAATATTCTCCGGCATCTTCTTTGGTCACGTTGAGGATCTCCAGTGAGCGCACCTTCCTCTTATTGGTCATTAGTAGCCGGTCGGAGGCGTGGATAGGCTGTCCGTCCTTAAACCAGTGCACACGAGGGCGTGGGATTCCTGAAATACGGATGTATGTGACATTTATCAATGGGATACAACCACACATGCCAAGAGCAGAAATAATTTTTTATGTTACTTATATTTTATGTACTTATCATCAATACTTATATTTTATATACTTATCATCAATACTTATATTTTATGTACTTATCATCAATACTTATATTTTATATACTTATCATCAATACTTATATTTTATATACTTATCATCAATACTTATATTTTATGTACTTATCATCAATACTTATATTTTATATACTTATCATCAATACTTATATTTTATGTACTTATCATCAATACTTATATTTTATATACTTATCATCAATACTTATATTTTATGTACTTATCATCAATACTTATATTTTATGTACTTATCATCAATACTTATATTTTATGTACTTATCTTCAATACAAAGGAAGAGTCCATTACACACATGACACGGATAGTTTGTATCAGTGTGGGAACGCGTGTTTTCTCGCATCTCATAAAAACACTCAACATTTTGCAGAAGTGCGGGTGACAATACAGGGCACTTCAATACCGAGCACTTTGCCCCCTTCCTGCCCAGGACAAGTTTCAGCTTTCAGCGCTGTCACGCGCTGAATGACAATTGCGCGGTCATACAACACTGTACCCAAACTACATTTTTATCATTTTGTTCCCACAAATAAAGCTTTCTTTTGGTGGTAATTGATCACCTCTGCGTTTTTTTTATTTTTTGCTAAACAAATGAAAAAGGACCGAAATGTTTGAAAAAAAAAATGTTTTTCTTCGTTTCTGTTATAAAATTTTGTTTTCTCCTTCACTGATGGGCACTGATGAGGTGGCACTGATGGGCACTGATGAGGTGGCACTAATATTTAGAATTGATGGGCACTGATAGGCAGCACTGATGGGCACTGATAGGCTATACTGATATGCAGCACTGATGGGCACAGATAGGCTACACTGATATGCAGCACTGATGAGGTGGCACTGATATTTAGAATTGATGGGCACCGATATGCAGCACTGATGGGCACTGATAGGCTACACTGATATGCAGCACTGATGGGAACCGATAGGCTACACTGATATGCAGCACTGATGGGCACCGATAGGCTACACTGATATGCAGCACTGATGGGCACCAATAGGCTACACTGATATGCAGCACTGATGGGCACCGATAGGCTACACTGATATGCAGCAATGATGGGCACCGATAGGCTACACTGATATGCAGCACTGATGGGCACCGATAGGCTACACTGATATGCAGCACTGATGGGCACCGATAGATGGCACTGATGGGTACTGACTGGCATTATTGATGGGCATCTGAAGGGCACTGACAGCCGTTACTGATGGGGCACTCATTGGCACTTTGATGGGCACTGAGTGGCACTTTGATGGGCACTGAGTGGCACTTTTATAGGCAATGATTGGCGATTTGGGTGGGCACTGACTGGCAGCTGATGGGCACTGAATGGCATTGTGGTGGGCACCTCTGATGGGGGCTGCGCTGATAATCAATGTGCTGATTATCAGCGCACACCCCCCTCTGACGGGAGAGCTGCCGATCGCGTGGTAAAGCTGATCACGTGGTAAAGAGCCTCCCTCAGAGGCTCCTTACCACGATCGGACATGCGGTGTGTCAGAGTGACACACCAATCACCCCCCATGTCATATGACATCTAGTCAGGATAATGGAACCACCGCCCGCCCGTCATTCTGCTATAGGCCGGGGCAGGAAGTAGCACGTTTGTGTGCCACCAAAACACCTGGTACTGCAACCCCATGCATTTTGGCGTGGTAGGATTTTAAATTGTAGTACAGAACAAAGAAATGAATGGGCTTCCTTAAATCACGATGTGTGGGAGCCTCCTGGTGTGAATGAGCTCTGATGGCCCATTTACATCTATGTGTTGCGGGAACCACAGCAACTGGCGACCCGTGTTACATGCACTGCTGTGCCTTTCATTTTGAACAGCACCCCAGGGCACTAAGGCAACATACATGCAACAATGCACCGTAGTGCGTTGCAGTTAGACATGTGCAATTCGTTTAGTTCCGAATTTCGTTTAAAAAATTTTGACAAATTCGTTAATTCTGAAATTTCAGAATTTATCAATTCCCAAAATTTCTGAATTTTCGAATTTTCGAATTTCCGAATTTCCAAAAATGTGAATATTCGGAATTCAAAAATTTTCAAATTTCAGAATTTCCGAATTTGTGAATTTTCAACTTTCCGAATTTTCGAATCTCCAAATTTTCTGAATTTCGAATTTCCAAATTTTCACATTTCCAAATTTTCAAATTTCCGAATTTTCAAATTTCCGAATTTTACAATTTCCAAATTTCAAATTTTCAAATTTCAAATTTTCAAATTTCAAATTTTCAAATTTTCAAGTTTCCAAAATGTAAAATTTTGGAAATTTTGAATTTCTGAAATTTCGAATTTTTCAGTTTCTGAAGTTTTGAATTTCTGAAATTTCGAATTTTCCAATTTTGAAAATTCGGAAAATTAGAAAATTAGATTTGAAAATTCGAAAATTGAAAAATTCAGAAATTGAAAAATTCAGAAATTCAAAAATTCAGAAATTCAAAAATTCAGAAATTAAAAAAATTCGAAAATTTTAAAATTCGGAAATTTAAAAATTCGGAAATTTAAAAATTCGGAAATTGAAAAATAAAAAAATGTGTTAAAAAAATAATTCTTTGTCTAGACAAAAATAGAAATCCTTTGGTAGGTAACAAAGTCCCATATACTGTATGTCTTTAATTGTTGTGAGTTCATAAAAACAAACTTTTTAATGACATTGTAGAATTATTACCTTTCACTTTAATCTGGAATCTGGCAATTGGGGTTTCAGGGGCCACCAGGATATCCCGCAGCTCCTCCAGGATTTGGGGCGGCTGATCCTGTTCAGTGGAAGATTCCAAACTTTCCTGTTCCCTGTGTACAAAAGTCACCCAGAGAGATTAGCACGATACATTCAGGATGTGTCCAGGTCTAATTAGAAGAGATTATTTCCCCTTCATGTTAAACCCCCAAAATACTCCGGGGTAGAGCATTCACTCAGCTTACAGCTTACCTGATAGAGCCCCCCCCCAGACGAAAGTGACTGAGACCTGAGCTCCGTGTCTGAATGGACACACAGAGCTGTGACTTGGCTCAGGGTGCCCCCCCATAGGAAGCTGCTTGCTGTGGGGGCAGGAGGGAGGGGCCAGGAGCAGCTAAGAGGGACCCAAGAAGAGGAGGATCGGGGCTGCTCTGTGCACTGCTTTTACCCCCCCCCCCTTCATGACCAGGCTACTTTTTGATAGACATGTGCACAATAGAAAAATTTGTTTAGTATCGTTTCGTTTCTGTTCGTTTCTGTTGATTCGTAACGATTCGTAATTTCGTAAGTCGTCGGTGTTCGTATTCGTAACGATTCGTATTTTCGTAAGAGTTATTTTTTCGTTGATTCGTTTTTCCGTTTAATTTTTTTCGCTTATTCGAAATTCGGACGCATTCGTATTTTTAGTTACATTCGTACTTTTGTAAGATTGATTTATTCGTACTTTCGTAACATTGTTTTTTTCGTAGATTCGTAATCGGAGCATAATTCATAATTTTATGTAATGTGTATGCTATTATTACATTGTAAGAGACAGAAAATTACGAATCAAAAAAAAGTTACGAATTTTTTCGTTCAATCCATTCGAAGCACGTTAACCACTTCCCGATCGCCCCATGTATATATACGTCAACAGAATGGCACGTACAGGCAGAATCACGTACCTGTACGTGACATTCTTCCGGCGGTTGGGGGGTCCGATCGGACCCCCCTCCGCCGGCGGGGACGGTCGGGATCGTGTCAGGAGCGATCCGGGACGAGGGGACGGCCAGTGGTTTCTGGCCACCCCCTCGCGATCGCTCCTGGCCAATGAAAAGCTTCCCCTTCCTGTCTATTGTATAGACAGGAAGGCGGAAGTGATGTCACGCTCGGTGCGCTGGTCTATGTGACCGGAGACGCCGAGCGGTGAACATGTAAAGGTTAGTGCACAACAGTACACTGACACCAGTACAGTTAGGCACATATTCCACCCCCCTGTCACCCCCAGATCACCCCCCAGATCACCCCCTCCCCCCCCCCAGTCACAGTGTCACTAATTGCAGTGATCATTTATTTACTGATCACTGCATTTAGTGTCAGTGTGACTGTAATAACTGTCAGGGCAGTTAGTTTTAGGTCCAAGGTAGCCCCCTACCCCCCCTAATAAAGGTTTAACCCCCTGATTGCCCCTAGTTAACCCTTTCACCCCCTTTTGCCAGTGTCACTAAGCGATCGTTTTTCTGATCGCTGCATTAGTGTCGCTAGGTAACCAGTTTTTTTTTTTTTTTTTACCGCCATGTTTATATAGGTTCATAAATAGGTTTATAGGTCAGGTACCCCCATATTACAACCTAAATAAAGGTTTTAACCCCCTGATTGCCCCTAGAGTTAACCCTTTCACCAGTGATCACTGTATAACTGTCACTGGTGACGCTGGTTAGCCAGTTAGTTATTTAGGTTCCCCGTCAGGTTTTTATATAGCGTCAGGTACCCCCATATATTACCTAATAAAGGTTTTAACCCCCTGATTGCCCCTAGTTAACCCTTTCACCCCCTTTTGCCAGTGTCACTAAGCGATCGTTTTTCTGATTGCTGCATTAGTGTCGCTAGGTAACCAGTTTTTTTTTTGTATTACTGTTACGGGTGACGCTGGTTAGTTAGCTTGTTTTTTATACTGTCAGGGCACCCGCCATTTATTACCCAATAACGGTTTAACCCCCTGATCGCCCGGCGGGTGATATCAATTAGGTTTTAGGGTCAAATAAGGTCTGCGTCGCCCCAGGTTAGTGCCAGTACCGCAAACACCCACGCGCAAAGCATACACCTCCCTTAGTGGTATAGTATCTGAACAGATCAATATCTGATCTGATCAGATCTATACTAGCGTCCCAGCAGTTTAGGGTTCCAAAAAAAACCGCATTGTTAGCGGGATCAGCCCAGATACCTGCTAGCACCTGCGTTTTCCCCCTCCGCCCAGCCCCGCCCACCCAAGTGCAGTATCGATCGATCACTGTCACTTACAAAACACTAAGCACACATAACTGCAGCGTTCGCAGAGTCAGGCCTGATCCCTGCGATCGCTAACAGTTTTTTTGTGGTAGCGTTTTGATTCAGTCGCTTCAGTCAGGAGCTTTTTTACCTGTGAATCTACAAAAAAAATAAAAAAAAATAAAATAGTTGTCGTTTTATTGTTCTCTCTCTCACTCTATTCTCTCTCTATTGTTGCTCTTTTTTTACTCCATTCTATTCTGCAATGTTTTATTATGTTTTATCATGTTTTATCATGCTTGCTTTTCAGGTATGTAATTTTGTTTACTGTGTTTCAGTGTTAAGCATTTTTTTGTTTTCAGGTGCGCCATTCAGTTGCAACGCGGATTTATTTATCTTGACAGCAACAGCGTTTGCTCCCACGATACATAAAGCCGCGACTCCAACGCTGTAGGAGGTGATTTCACCACCACAGTTAAAAAAAAGAGCATATGTGCCGAAGCATGGGGGCAGCAGGGGGGGCGGAGGAGCGATTGGCTCCTAATGCCACGTACATACGGTCGAAATTCCGACCGTGTGTACACGGCATAACTTTTGCGGGAGGATGCCCCCATGCATCGGCATATATAAATGGTGCATGTATGCCCATCATTAGAAGTGGGTGGATGAAGGGAGGTATTCTAATGGTGGGCATACCCACCAATCAATCTCTTTTTTTCGTTCAGCCAAGAGGCTGCATGAAAAAAAAAAGATTACAATATATGTCCAGTATGTTGCTGGACTTTGAATGGTTATACCAGAATGATGCCTGCAGGTTTAGGTATCATCTTGGTATCATTCTTTTCAGCCAGTGATCGGCTTTCATGTAAAAGCAATTCTAGCGGGTAATTAGCCTCTAGACTGCTTTTACAAGCAGTGGGATGGAATGTCCCCCCTCCCGGATATAAACCGCGCCATTGGGAAATTGGGAAAGCATTTTATCACACCAATCTTGGTGTGGTCAGATGCTTTGAGGGCAGAGGAAAGATCTAGGGTCTAATAGACCCCAATTTTTTCAAAAAAAAGAGTACCTGTCACTGCCTATTGCTATCATAGGGGATATTTACATTCCCTGAGATAACAATAAAAATCATAACAAAGAAAAAAAATGGAAGGAACAGTTTAAAAATAAAATAAAAAAGCTAAATAAATAAAAAAAAAAACAAAAAAAAAAAAAAAAAGCACCCCTGCCCCCCCTTCTCTTGCGCAAAGGCGTACACAAGCGTTGGTCTGGCGTCATATGTAAACAGCAATTGCACCATGCATGTGAGGTATCACCGCGAAGGTCAGATCGAGGGCAGTAATTTTAGCAGTAGACCTCCTCCGTGAATCTAATGTGGTATCGTGTAAAGGCTTTTAAAGGCTTTTAAAAATGTATGTAGTTTGTCGCCACTGCGTGTTTGTGCGCAATTTTAAAGCATGTCGTGTTTGGTATCCATGTACTCGGCCTAAGATCATATTTTTTATTTCATCAAAAATTTGAGCAATATAGTGTGTTTTAGTGCATTAAAATAAAAAAAAGTGTATTTTTTCCACAAAAAATGCGTTTGAAAAATCGCTGCGCAAATACTGTGTGGAAAAAAAAAATGCAACACCCACCATTTTAATCTGTAGGGCCTTTGCTTTAACATTATATATAGTGTTTGGGGGTTCAACGTAATTTTCTTGCAAAAAAAAAATATGTTTTCATGTAAACAAAAAGTGTCAGAAAGGGCTTTATCTTCAAGTGGTTAGAAGAGTGGGTGACGTGTGACATAGGCTTCTAAATGTTGTGCATAAAATGCCAGGACAGTTCAAACCCCCCCCAAATGACCCCATTTTGGAAAGTAGACACCCCAAGCTATTTGATGAGAGCAATGTTGAGCCCATTAAATATTTTTTTTTTTTGTCCCAAGAGATTGAATAATGAAAAAAAAAAAATATATATATTTTTTTTACAAAAAGTTGTCACTAAATGATATATTGCTCAAACATGTCATGGGCATATGTGGAAATACACCCCAAAATACATTCTGTTGCTTCTCCTGAGTACGGGGATACCACATGTGTGGGACTTTTTGGGAGCCTAGCTGCGTACGGAACCCCAAAAACCAATCACCGCCTTCAGGCTTTCTAAGGGTATAATTTTTTTATTTCACTTCTCACTGCCAATCACAGTTTCGGAGGCCATGGAATGCCCAGATGGCATAAAACCCCCCAAAATGACCCCATTTTGGAAAGTAGACACCCCAAGCTATTTGCTGAGAGGTATTGTGAGTATTTTGCAGATCTCGCTTTTTGTCACAAAGTTTTGAAAATTGAAAAAAAAAAAAAAAAATTTTTTTTCTTTACTTTCTTCATTTTTAAAAACAAATGAGAGCTGTAAAATACTCACCATGCCTCTCAACAAATAGCTTGGGGTGTCTACTTTCCAAAATGGGGTCATTTGGGGGGGTTTTGTGCTATTTTGGCATTTTATGGCCTTCGAAACGGTGATAGGTAGTGAGGAGTGAAATCAAAAATTTGCACCCTTAGAAATCCTGAAGGCGGTGCTTGGGTTTCGGGGCCCCGTACGCGGCTAGGCTCCCAAAAAGTCCCACACATGTGGTATCCCCATACTCAGGAGAAGCAGCAAAATGTATTTTGGGGTGCATCTCCACATATAACCATGGCATGTGTGAGCAATATATCATTTAGTGACAACTTTTTGAAAAAAAAAAAAATCTTTTTTATTTTTGTCTTTATTCAATCACTTGGGACTAAAAAAAAAAAATATTCAATGGGCTCAACATGCCTCTCAGCAAATAGCTTGGGGTGTCTACTTTCCAAAATGGGGTCATTTGGGGGGGTTTTGTACTTCCCTGCCATTTTAGCACCTCAAGAAATGAAATAGGCAGTCATAAATTAAAAGCGGTGTAAATTCCAGAAAATGTACTCTAGTTTGTAGACGCTATAACTTTTGCGCAAACCAATAAATATACGCTTATTGGCATTTTTTTTTACTAAAGACATGTGGCTGAATACATTTTGGCCCAAATGTTTGACTAAAATTGAGTTTATTAGATTTTTTTTTATAACAAAAAGTAGAAAATCTCTTTTTTTTTCAAAATTTTCGCTCTTTTTTTTTTTTATTTATTTTTTTTTTTTTTTTTTTTTTTTTTTTTTTTTTTTTTTTTTTTTTTTTTTTCCGTTTATATCGCAAAAAATAAAAATCACAGAGGCAATCAAATACCATCAAAAGAAAGCTCTATTTGTGGGAAGAAAAGGACGCAAATTTCGTTTGGTTACAAAATTGCATGACCGCGCAATTACCAGTTAAAGTAGTGCAGTGCGAAATTGAAAAAAGACCTCTGGTCCTTTGGCTGCCAAATGGTCCGGGGCTGAAGTGGTTAAGCAGCGCCATTGTAAGAGACACGGAAAATTACCAATTCAACAAAAAAAAAAAGTTACGAATGTACGAATTTTTTCGTTCAATCCATTCGAAGCACGTTAAGGAGCGCCATTGTAAGAGACACGGAAAATTACCAATTCAACAAAAAAAAAAGTTACAAATGTACGAATTTTTTCTTTCAATCCATTTGAAGCACGTTAAGCAGCGCCATTGTAAGGGACACGGAAAATTACCAATTCAACAAAAAAAAAAAGTTACGAATTTTCGTTGTTCCTGTTTTCGTTTTTCGGATTTTCTTCTTTTGTAGTTTCGTTGTTTCTAATTTGGTTATTTCAGATTTTCGTTGTTTTTCATATTCGTTCGATTCGATAATTCGTTATTCGTTAACATTTTTAGCGAATCATTCGTTCATTCGTACGATAACGAATGAACGAATATAACGAATTTTAACGAAAAACGAAACGAATTGCACATGTATACTATTCAGCGCTGTGCTACTTTAGCTGGTAATTGCGCGGTCATGCAACACTGTACCCAAATTACATATCTTTATTTATTTTTTTCACACAAATAGAGCTTTCTTATGGTGCTATTTTATTTTTTATTATATAAATTAAAAAAAATTTAAAAAGACCAACGATTTTGAAAAAAAAAAAAAAAAAATAATAATTTTTTTGCTTTCTGCCATCAAACATATCCAATTAAAAAAATTTAAAGAATCACATCTCTTCAAAAATTTAGGTCAAAGATGTATTCTGCTACATGTCTTTGCTAAAAAATCCCAATAAGTGTATACTGATTGGTTTGTGTGAAAGTTATAGCGTCTACAAACGATGGGATGCTGTATATACAGAACCTCGGATTACGAGCATAATCCGTTCCAGGAGAATTCTTGTAATCCAAAGCACTTGCATATCAAAGCGAGTTTCCCCATAGAAGTCAATCGAAACAAAGAGAATTCGTTCCTCATTGACTTCTATTGCATGTAATACCGCATGTGGCCAAAGGTAGGGGGGGGCGCCGGAGAGCCTCTGATATTCTCGGGGACAGCTCAGCTGAACTCAGAAACCCTCGGAAAGGCTCTGAACTGTTCCGAGTGTCACCGGCGCCCCCGCACCTCTGGTCAAAAGTGGTACTGCACACCCCATTGGCTTGAATCCTGCTCGTTTTGCGAGACAACACTCGCAAACCGAGTCAAACTTTGCTCGTTAACCACGTTACTCGTAAACCGAGGTTCCACTGTACTGGAAATTGTATTTATTTATTTTTTTATACCAGTGATTGCGGTGATCATCGACTTATAATGGGACTGTGATAGTGCGGTGAGAAATCTAACACTAACTGACACTGGATGGGAACTGACTACCACTGACACCTCCAGTGACACTAATACAGTGATCGGAGTTAATACTGTACACTGTCACTGTACTAATGACACTGGCTGGGAAGGGGCTGACATCTAGGGGCAATCAAAGCATTAAAGTGGTTGTTAACCCACTTCTACTCCTCTCTGTACCATTATAATAATTGTCGCTGTGCCTGTGTTCTTTAAAAAATCTGCCCGGTTGTACCTATAGCCGAGCGGCTCCCAGCGCTCAGCTGACTGTCAGCTCTCTCTTCTCTCTATGGCTCACAGCTGCGGTGGGCGGGGCCAAGCCCTCCCGCTGACGTCAGCCGGGGAGGAGGGGGAGAGAGGAGAGAGAGAGCCAACAATCAGCTGAGCAAACAGTCGGCTATAGGTACAACCGGGTAAATTTTTTTTTTTTTACAGAACACAGGCACAGGGACAATTATTATAATGATACAGAGAGGATGGGGAGCATTTAATAGCAGATATAAGAGCAGCACGAGCCCTGCACACTCCCGGGACAGTTACCGGTGGCTAACGGAAAGCTCCCAATTGCTACTTGTGATAGGGAGCGTTCCCATCATGTGACCCGCCGTGATTGGCTATCACATGATCATAAACCACTCCCCCTCCTCCCAGCAGTGGCATCCCCTAATCTATGCATCTGGCCCCTAATCTACATGCAGGGTGCCAGGTGCATGGATTCCAATGGGGGTATTTAATTTTTGAAGTTATAGGCTTCAAAAAAGGGTGGACTCAGGGGGGAGTAGAGCACTGCGCCCGGGGGCCCACCCAGTTGTGTGAACATAGCGAATTCATATTTGCTTTTGTCTTCCTGATTCTCCTCCTGGCCAATCAGTAAGCGGGTCCTGAGACCCGAATGGCCAAGAGGAGAAGCGATCATATTGGCCACCAAGGAGGAGGAGAAGACGCAGGGGAAGCCGAGAAGGATTTGGCTGCGTTTGATGGGCACAGTGGCTGCGTTTGATGGGCATTGTGGTTGCATTTGATAGGCACAGTGGCTGTGTTTGATGGTCATAGTGGTGGCAATTGATGGGCACAGTGGCTGCGTTTGATGGGCACAGTGAGGCTGCATTAGATGGGGCACAGTAAGGCTGCATTTGATGGGGCACAGTGAGGCTGCATTTGATGGGGCACAGTGAGGCTGCATTTGATGGGGCACAGTGAGGCTGCATTTGATGGGGCACAGTGAGGCTGCATTTGATGGGGCACAGTGAGGCCGCATTAGATGGGCACAGTGAGGCCGCATTAGATGGGGCACAGTGAGGCTGCATTAGATGGGCACAGTGAGGCCGCATTAGATGGGGCACAGTGAGGCTGCATTAGATGGGCACAGTGGCTGCATTTGATACTGCGCAGTGGCTGCATTTGATGGGGCACAGTGGCTGCATAAGACGGGCACAGTGGCTGCATAAGATGGGCACAGTGGCTGCATATGATGGGCACGGTAGCTGTATTTGATGGGGCACAGTGGCAGCATTTGATGGCACAGTGGCAGAATTTGATGGCAAAGTGGGAGCATTTGATATGGCACAGTGGCTGCGTTTGATGGGCACAGTTGCTGCATTTGATGGCACAGTGGCGGCAATTGATAGGCACAGTGGCTGCGTTTGATGGCACAGTGGCTGGGTTTGATGGGCACAGTGGCTGCGTTTGATGGCACAGTGGCGGCAATTGATGGTCACGGGGGCTGCGTTTGGCACAGTGGCTGTGTTTGATAGTACAGTGGTGGCAATTGCTGGGCACAGTGGCTGGGTTTGATGGGCACAGTGGCTGCATTTGATGGCAGAGTGGCGGCAATTGATGGGCACGGTGGCTGCGTTTGGCACAGAGGCTGTGTTTGATGGTACAGTGGTGGCAATAGCTGGGTACAGTGGCTGGGTTTGATGGGTACAGTAGTTTTTGTCTTTTATTTCAACCAGATCCCGGGCTCACTTCTCCCCTTGCCGAGGCATAAATAACCTCAAAACCAAAAAAAGTCATCCCAACTTTCATGAGCCGCAAATAAGTCCTGAAATTGAAACGTCATTAACAAATCTAATTTGGTTTCCATCTCAATTTCATAGTGATTAGAAAACAATTTCAGGGAGCCGCGCGTGCGGAGGCAGTAATTAATCCCAACCAATTTACTTGCCGCTAATGGTCTATGTAACCCTTGGAAGATAATTCTCGCTGATCTTAAATAACAGCAAATCTTCAGAACGATCGTCGTGTTTCGGAGCTGCTGGATGTCACACAGGTGTCTCTCCCCTCCATAAAGGTCACACAGCGTGATGTTTTTTTTTTAATAAGCTATTTATAGGATGATAGGAGATAACGTTACCCTGTAGCATCTTTGCTTCTTGTTTCTAATCTGCGTTATAAATTTGATCTCTAAAAGATGATTGGAGAACACAGAGGCATATCTCCCTACATTTCATAAGCATGACGTTTTTGTTAGGGCTTCATATATATTCATATATATGGGGTGGGGGCAGTAAATATTGGCAGTCGGCTGAAAAAAAAAAAAAGGGTTGTAAATAGACTTGTGCAAAAAATTAATTTAGTTTGGTTTCGATTCGTTATTTACATAAATTAGTTTCATTCGTTTAATTCGTTTTCGTAATTCGTTCGTTTTCGAATCTATTCAAATTTGTCAAATTCGGATCAATCCAAAAAAGTTTTTGAATTAATTTCGCTGCCATTGTGCCGACGTATATCGGCGTGCATCGGTCGACAAGTGGTTAGAAAACACTCAGAGGCTACAGAAAGATACAATGTAACATATTGTTACTTTTGTATCCTTGTGTTCATTTATTTGCAGATCAAAGAGATAAACTAAAACGATCTGCAGATAAAGTTAGTGAAAGCCGAGTTCCACTCGTTCTTGTGTTTATTAAAAGTCAGCGGCTACAAAAAGTGTATCTTCTGACTTTTAATAAAAAGACACTCACCTGTCCCATGGTCCAGCTATGCGACTGCCTGGAGCCCCTTTTTGCGATTCGGCGCTGCGTCGCTTTAACTGACAATTGCACGGTCGTGCGACGTGGCTCACAAACAAAATTGGCGTCCTTTTTTTCCCACAAATAGAGCTTTCTTTTGGTGGTATATGACCATTGTCATTTATAAAGCAATCAATGCTATTTAAATGCATTGATTCCTGTATAAATGACAGTTGTAGTGAAAGAGTTAACCACTAGGGGAGGGGAGGGGTTATGGGCTGTGACGTGTGTGTTTTTTACATTAGGGGGCGGGGCTGACGTCTGACGTCATTGATCGGCTTTCCCGATGACCGGGAACAGCCAATCAATGACAGGCAGAGTAGGAAGCGCGGGGAGAGGTTTGTTTACACATACCTCTCCCCGTTCTTCAGCTCCGTGACCTGATCGCGGGACACCAGCGGAGATCGGGTCCGCTGGTCCCGCGGCCGTGGTCACGGAGCTCCCGACCAGGGTCGCGAGGGCGCCGCTGGCAGCGCACACGCGACCCACGGGCAGGCATTTAAAGGATCGCGTACAGGTACGTGATTCTGCCTGCCCGTGACATTCTGCTGACGTATATATGCAATGGGCGGCCGGGAAGCGGTTAAATACCACCAAAAGAAAGCTCTATTTGTGTGAAAAAAAATGATAAAAATGTCATTTGTGTTTAGTGTTGTATGATGGCGCAATTGTAATTCAAAGTGTGACAGCGCTGAAAGCTGAAAATTGGCCTGGGCGGGAAGGGGGGGGGGGGGATGAAAGTGTTCGGTATTGAAGTGGTTATTTGTCTTATGCCCCGTACACACGGTCGGAAATTCCGACCACAAAAGTTGTCGGAAAATCCGATCATTCTGAACGCGGTGACGTTCCTTGCGTACGACGGGACTACGTAGAGGCTAGTAGCCAATAGCTTTGGTCTTGTAATGTGATCTGAGCATGCGTGGCACTTTGTCCGTCGGAATTCGCTACACACGATCGGAAAAAGTCCGATAGGACTTTGTTGTCGGAAAAATTGAGAGCAGGATCTCAAACTTTTTCCGTCGGAAATTCCGACGGAAAAAGTCCGATGGAGCACACACGCGGTCGGAATTTCCGACAACATGGTCCGATAGGACATTTTCCGTCGGAAAATCCGACCGTGTGTACGGGGCATTAGGATTGCGAGAAAAACATTATTTTTGCAAACAATAACTACAAAAAAGCTTTGTTTGTCCTTGAAAAACGTTCTGTGTTATCTTGTTATCTTTAGTAATAACAAAGTTATTGGCGAACAAACAAGTCCATAGCAGAAATGTAAAATTTGCTCTGCTCCATAGGAGGTGAACAAGTGTGACCGGGGAAGTGGTTAATAAATATTAGGATGGGCCACGGAGCTCTTTTGTTTGAAACATCTCTGCACCGAAGATAATTTAATTTTACAATGGACTATCATTTGGGGTACTCACAAGGCTGGGAAAATCATGTTCATTTTTAATTGGAAAAAAGGTTCACTTCAAAAGCATCCCAAATCTCCTCTCAGAATTTTGACTTTGAAATTCAGAATTTTTTTAAAATAAATTTTAGGATGGCCCCAGGGCTCCTTTTTAGTATGGAAGAGCCCTGGGGCCATAAAAAACGTTTTTTTTTTTTTTTTTTTTTTTTTTTTTTTACTGAATTCTGAGTTTGAAAGTCAGAATTCTGAGATTAAAAGTCAGAATTCTGAATTTGAAATAATAATAATAATAATATTAAAAGCATCCAAAATCTCTTTTACAAATGACGTGTTGCTGTGTCTATTTATTTTTGCGTCAATTATTTTTTTTTTTACCTGGACATATAGCCTTGGGCGCTGAGGTAGGAGGAGGTTTCAGTGGCCGCCTCTGCCGTGTCATAGTCAGAACTGGTTACTGAAATTAGAAAAAAAACAGGAAGCGAAAATTTGTCAACCAGGTACAATTTTAGTATTGTTCATTTATATATTGTATTTGTGAGTGGAGCGAAAGGCTGCTTTTTTATATATTTTATTCTTTCCATTTCTAGTCTGTAAAAAAAAAAAGTCTGTTTATAGATCTCAACAGCTCAAGCTGAAATTCACATGACATTAACATACAGTTTAGCTAAGAATTTTTTTTTTTTTTTGAAATAATCAGCCAAAGATCCGGGGATAAAGGCTCCACATCCCAGAAACACACAAATATTTTAAAATAAACAAATGGGATTTTTAAGGTGCCAGACAAAATAGTATGCCAACATATTAAATCACATACATTTTATTGTAAGTATACCAAAATGAAGAGCAGTTATTCATAAAAAGCATCATTGTGAAATTTTATTCGGTCATGATGTGTGTACAGTAGTTTCCACTCAACATGTTTCACCATTCAATGGCTTCCTCAGGAGACTTGTGAAGCACTGTACAAAAAAAAAAATCATATTACTTCAAATAAATCAGAAAAATCACATTATAAGTTGAACATGTGAGTTATATAGATATATTTATATACTGAAGTGCAAACTATATTAGTAAGTTCATACAATCAACACACAATCAATGACTATAGAAAGTACAGGTCAGCAACTCGACAGCTTCTCCATAGAAAATATTTATGTAAGCATTACAGCAGTAACGTCATCCAAAAACACTGACGTGTTTCGGCCAAAACGCGTCAACATTTTTGGATGCTGTTACTGCTGTAATGCTTAAATAAATATTTTCTATGGAGAAGCTGTCGAGTTGCCGGCCTGTACTTTCTATAGATTTTTTGTGAGCTTAATTAGCCAGAGCACCGACTACTCTACACACCAATTATACTATATAGCGGTAGAGCCCTGTGTGAGTTTTTCTCTTGCTAATCAATAACTATGACACACTGATAGTGGCGGCTGGTGCTCAATATTTTTGGGGGGGCGGCAAAAAAAACTGCCCCCCCACCTTGGGAGACAGACAGCAATGATCAGTGCCCCCCCACAGGAGATGGACGGCAGCGATGAGTGCCCCCCGCAGGAGACGGACGGCGGCGATCAGTGATCTTACCTTCAGAGGCCGATTCTGCTCCTCGCTCCAGCTTGCAGATGGAAGAGACGCCGCCATTGCTTCTCCTCCCGGCTGAACAGGAAGTGGGTCCTGAGATCCAATTGGCTGGGAGTCCTAAGACTCCGTGCCCAATTGGGTCTCAAGACCCGCTTCCTGATTTGTCAGGAGGAGAAGCAGGAAGACATTAGAGAATATTAATTGGCTAATGTCACACAGGTGGGTGGGCTTGGGGTGCAGTGCTCTGTGCCCCAAGCCCACCCTTCTTTGAAATCAATTAGAACCTCAGGCTCTAATCATGTGCTCAAAAAAAACATTGAAATCCATGTGTCCAGCGCCCTGCAGGGGCCGGACACATGGATTAGGGGGGCGGTGCCCCTGTATCCCTAATGGAAGGATCGCCGCTGCACACTGATATCCCTAACTGCAATTTTTGGTTCCAACATTTCAATGTATACTGATCTCGGTGAGCATCCGGAGTAAGATGGCCTGTCCGATGTGATGTTGATTGTATAAACATACTAATATAATTTGCACTTCAGTGTATAAATATATAAATATATCTATATAACTCACATGTTCAACTAATAATGTAATTTTTCTTATTGTATATGATATTTTCTGCAGTTCTTCACAAGTCTCCTGAGGAAGCCATTGAATGGTGAAACATGTTGAGCGGAAACTACTGTACACACACATCATGACAGCATACACTTCATAATGATGGTTTTTATGAATAACTAACTCATTTTTGTATACTTACAATAAAATGAATGCGATTTAAATTTTTGCCATACTATTTTGTCTGGCACCTTAAAAACCCCATTTGTGTATTTTAATTTTTTTATATTTTATTGTATGTGTGACAGTTTAGCTATCTCATGGTCTTTGTGTATCCTTGTATGTCATATATTGGATGTTTAAACAAAATACAGATAAAAAAATTAGTTAAAAAAACAAAAATGAAAACAAACTTGACCCAAAATACCTCACATGACCTGTCGAGGCGAATATCTAAAGCTCTTCTTTGTACTGTACCTAGTTCACAACTAGAAACAATTCAGACCTTTACGAACCTTTCAGCTTTTCAAGCATCAAGTACCTGAGTTGCCAGATGCCCATTGTGGGCCTGATTACATTTCTCCTTTCCAATTTTCAATATATGACAGGGGTCAGCAACCCTCAGCATGCATGCCAGGGGGTACACCTGATGCCTTTTCTGAGGGGCACATGATGCACCAGGCCCAACCACCTCCTTGACAAATGCATGCAAGCGGTTGAGGGCACCTGCGGAAGCTCTGGCACTGGAGTTTAGTCCTGAACCGGTAACCCCTTCCTTTAAATACAGGACCTAGAGGTGTTTTAAAAGATTATTAATTCTCAGTCTTTCACACATTACAATACCCTAGTGGTCAATGGGAACTATGCTTCTTACATTGGTGGTCACTTGCAATTTACAGACAGCTAAAAAAAAATCATTGGTATCAGTGGTTACATATCTGTTCATTGTTCAAGAAACCTCTAGCAACTCCTGGTAGAACCCTAGGCTTCCATGGAACCCTTGTTGAGAAAGGCTGCTCTACTGACTCCTCAACACACACGACCCTTACCCATTGCAGCTCCACTGCCCACTGCTTCAGGTCCTACACCCCCCCAGTCCACTCCCTCTTGACTCCCCAACACACACTCAGTCCAGCTCCACTGCACACTACTGCCTGGATCCCCCAGTCCACACTATCTACCAACATGCTGACATGCACCTACCGTTACCCATCCTAGTTCCACTAGACAATGCCTCCTGGATCTGCACCCCTAAGTCAGCATTCTTTCCTGACTCCCGTGCACACACCCGTTCTCCTCTTATTCCGACTCCTCAGGTGCTGCAGGTTTTGCACACTCTTTGTTCCCCTCTCCCATGCATCTCCCATGCATTCCCACCCTGCGCTAGTTCAGGGGTCTCCAAGCTTTCTAAAAAAAAGGGCCAGGTAACTGTCCTGCAGACTTTAGAGGGGCCGGACTGTGGCCATTGGGAGTAGAAAAGGTCCTGACGTCAGTGGGAAAAAATAATTCCCCATTGTTTGGTTCAGTGGGAGTAATTGTGCCCTATTGTTGGTGCCATTGGGCACCATTGTTGGTGTCTTTAGGAGAAATTGTGCCCCATCATTGGGGTCATTGTGTCCCATTGTTGGTGTCATTGGGAGAAATTGTTCCCCCATCGTTGGTGTCATTAGGAGGAATAGAGCCCCTTCATTGGTGTCAGTGGGGAGAACTATGCCCCATTCTAGGTATCAATGGATGAAATAGTGCCCCAAGGGCTGGATAAAAGCAAGCAAAGGCCACAGTTTGGAGACCACTGCCCTAGCTCCTGGCTTTCTCCAGGTCATCCTCTCCACTCATGTGTGAGGAAAACAGCCTAATGAGATCTACTGCAGGATCTGACTCACTAAGGTGTTGTGCTGCCCTAGGCCTAACTAAACTTGTGCACCCCCTAATTTAAATATGACCCACCCCTTCCTGTCAAGGCCACACCCCTTGCTGTTTAAGACCTGCCCTGAAATTTTCTAGTGGGGACACTAGTTCTGAGGGCCTGGTGGGGGGGAGGGGCAAAGGATTCCCTTAATTTGCATAGATTTCCTCTCACTTCCTGTTCGGCTATGGGGCAGGAAGTGAAGGGAAATCTCTGCAATGGGACAAGGATAGTAAAAAATAAACTGACAGGGGCTATAACCCTCCCTTATTCTATTTAAAAAGAAAAAAAAAAGTGTTGCCTTTAGTTCTACTTTAAGCACAAATTTCAAATAATTTTATGGAGAGGACTAAGAAAATATAACCATGGTGCAGCAGAAAGCACAGTGAGGAAGGTTTGTGGTCCAGGATGATAGGACAGTCAAAATTAGAAGGGGTGCCCCCCCCCCCACAGTTGGGGAATGCTGGCCGCCCGCATACCGGTAGCAGTGTGCTCGCTTTATGGGGGCGCTAGACTAATTTGCCTCTCCGCCCCATAAGACTGGCGCTACACTAACAACGTAGTGCAATCGGGCAGGGACTCTTTCCATACTGCCCCCCTGCAAAGTGTTGCCCTAGGCCTGGACCTTGTCGACCTAGGCCAGGATACAGCGTTGATCTGACTCTCAATTTCCTTTTCAGAACCCTCGGTTAAAAAGATTGCCTACCATGATATATGAGATAGATAGATAGATAGATAGATAGATAGATAGATAGATAGATAGATAGATAGATAGATAGATAGATAGATAGATGAAGAAGGCATCTAGTTTCTTTTCAGATCTTAAATCCATATGGAGGCAATAAAATAATTTTTTGCAATATACATTTTAGGAAGCATCATTTTTTTCTCATATTACTCTGAACCAATAAGCTGTATAAGAGCGCCCTCTAAAGGTGTCTAATATGTGCTACAAAAAAATATCCAAGGTGCCATGAGATACACAGCAGGGTTGCCTTATTACGACTTTGACGACTTTGAAACCTCCAATGTAAGGCTAAATTATTATTTTAAAAGTTTATTTTTCATTTATATTTCCAAGAGAACCAGCCCTGTTAAATCCATATCAACAAATCAGGGTCTGCTTTTAAATTTTAAGTAACAGAAATAAACGGCACCTAGAACCTGGTTGGCTGAGATGGGTACCATCCTCGTACAACATTCCATGCCTCATATACACGTGTTACTTACAGTCCACTCTCAGCTCAGCCTTGGTGGAAGCAACCCCCATCCTGTTTTCAGCAAGGCATCGGTACACGCCCATGTCTGTGGGCACCACGGCTGTTATAATGAGCTGGTGGCAGCCCTCCTGGTCCTCATTGATCATATAATGGTCATCTTCCTCTATCACCTTCCCGTCTTTGAACCAGCGCACGGTTGGCATCGGCTTTCCGATCACAACACAGTCGAAACTGACTGGGTAGCCATCTTGAACCTCTTGGTTTTGGAGCTCAGTAATAAATATAGGAGCTTAAAAAGAAACAAAAGCATATTCATTTACATAACAAAACACGAGCAGAATGGACATTTAAAAAGTTTTAAAAAACAGTCTTGTGGACACAAGGTAGTTCAAAGTTATTGTGCAGATAAACCCAAATTGACAAAAACAATACGGATAAGATTGTAAACAGCATATACAAACTAGACATGTGCACAATAGAAAAATTAGTTTATTTTCGTTTCGTTTCTTTCGTTTCCGTTGATTCGTAACGATTCGTAAATTCGTAAGTCGTCGGTGTTCGTATTCTTAACGATTCGTAAATTCGTAAGTCGTCGGTGTTCGTATTCGTAACGATTCGTATTTTCGTAAGTCGTCGGTGTTCGTATTCGTAACGATTCGTATTTTCGTAAGAGTTATTTTTTCCTTGATTCGTTTTTCCGTTAGTTTAATTTTCGTTTATTCGAAATTCGGACGCATTCGTATTTTCGTAGATTTAGTTACATTCGTACTTTCGTTAGATTGATTTATTCGTACTTTCGTAACATTGTTTTCGTAGATTCCTAATCGGAGCATAATTCATAATTTTATGTAATGTGTATGCTATTATTAAATTTTAAGAGACACGGAAAATTACGAATCGAAAAAAAAAGTTACGAATGTACAAATTTTTTCGTTCAATCCATTCGAATCACGTTAAGCAGCGCCATTGTAAGAGACACGGAAAATTACAAATCGAAAAAAAAAAAAAAAGTTACGAATATATACAAATTTTTTCGTTCAATCCATTCGAAGCACGTTAAGCATCGCCATTGTAAGGGACACGGAAAATTACCAATTCAACAAAAAAAAAAAAAAGTTACGAATGTACGAATTTTTTCGTTCATTTTGATTTTCGTTGTTCCTGTTTTCGTTTTTCGGATTTTTTTCTTTCGTAGTTTCGTTGTTTCTAATTTGGTTATTTCGTTGTTTTTCGTATTCGTTCGATTCGAACATTCGTTATTCGTTAATTTTTAGCGAATATAACAAATTTTAACGAAAAAAAACAAAACGAATTGCGCATGTCTAATACAAACAGAAAATTTCCGCGCAAAAATGACAATGGCAAAAATGACAAAGAAATAAAGTCCCATAAATATTCCAGTCCAATTAGAAGTGATATAGTCCAATCATAAAACTAGTAGATCTCTCCAAGGAAAATGTGAGGGATTAAGTGTTCAACATATATGGAAAAAAAACACCTTTATAGTGAATATCGTATAAAAAGGTGAGACACTTCAGTGTGCCTCCGCCATATAATATGAGACGGCCGTTTACCAAAGAAAATAGACTCTAAATAATAAGAGTCATGAGCGCAGTATGAAAGAATATCCTTAAGACAGGAGTCATCAACCCTCTCTCCTTTGCAGCAAAACAGCAGAACTCTATGGCTTTTCTTTAGTGTCCAATGGGAACACTCACATAGGGAATAATCGATGGTTCGCCGGCAAATCATGCATGTGAAATGAATCAAAGAAACTCCCATAGTGTGAAACCGTATAAAATTTCTTAAAGATAAAAGATACCAACTACTTACATAAAGGCAGTTAAAATCTAGCATATATGCAATGTTTATCCATCCTGGGATTCAAGCCAACAGCCTTGAGGAATTGCCATCGCGAACATGGACTCCGCCCAATGCGTTTCGTGAAAGATCACATCACTGGGGGCATGTTTTTTTCGTAAATGTTGAACACCTAATCCCTCACATTTTCCTTGGAGTGATCTACTAGTTTCGTGATTGGACTGTATCACTTCTACTTGGACTGTATTATTTGTGGATACAAGGCTTTTAAAGCGGAGTTCCACCCAAAAATGGAACTTCCGACTTTAAGTGATGGCGACACACTGACATGCCACATTTGGCATGTAATTTTTTTTGGGGGGGGGGGGGGGGGGTAGATACCCTCTTTTTAGGGGCATCCAGCTTCCACTTCCTCCCGGAAGGATTTTCACCTCTCCCCCCTCCCTGCAATCTTCTGGGACACATCACAAGTCCCAGAAGATTGCCAGGCCATTCACAGCGCGCAGCATGGCTCGCGCAATGTGCAGTGTGTGCCTGGCTGTGAAGCCACAGCCGGGTGCCCACAGTTACAATGCCGGCGCCGCAGAGAATAGGGGCAGAGGAGCGGGGCTTCGTTCGCCCGCATCGCTGGACCGCGGGACAGGTGAGTATCCGATTATTAAAAGTCAGCAGCTACACTTTTTGTAGCTGCTGACTTTTAAATGGGTGGAACTCCGCTTTAAGGGGGGCCTATTTGGCCGTGTTTCTCCCTTTGTAGCTGGGTAATAGGAATCCTGTTCTCTGATTGGAAGGTATGACTGTCCCAGTCATATACAGTATATGAATATCTGTTCCTACTACAGTAGATTAAGGTCATTTTTTAATAAGTCTAATGCCCCGTACACACAGTCGGAAATTCCGACGGAAAATGTCCGATCGGACCATGTTGTCGGAAAATCCGGGCGTGTGTGGGCTCCATCTGACTTTTTCCGTCGGAATATCCGCCGGAAAAAATTTGAGATCCTGCTCTCAAATTTTCCAACAACAAAATCCGATCGGACTTTTTCCGACGGACAAAGTGCTACGCATGCTCAGATCAAATTACAAGACCAAAGCTATTGGCTACTAGCCTCTACGTAGTCCCGTCGTACGCAACGAACGTCACCACGTTCAGAATGATCGGATTTTCCGACAACTTTGTCCGACCGTGTGTATGCAACACCAGTGTCGGACAAAATCCGTCTGAAAAATTCCGGATTTTGTGGTCGTAATTTCCAACCGTGTGTACGATATTAGAAGAGAAGAGGAACACCTCTGGCAAAATAAATCAGAAACTGGAAGAGAAGAAGTAATTTTTGGACTAGTTTGGACTATCTCACCAAATTACACTTCCGGCTCAGATCACCTTGGCCCCTGCAGGTTACAGGTCCCAGAACACTACGGGACCATTCACAAGGCACAGCACGGCTTGTTCATGTGCAGTAGGATAACAGCTGTGAACCTGAAAGGCTTCACTACATCTTTACTGGAGATGCCGATTAGACATGTGCAATTCGTTTCGTTTTTTTTCGTTTTTCGTTAAAATTCGTTATATTCGTTCATTCGTTATCGTACGAATGAACAAACGATTCGTTAAAATTTTAACGAATGTTGGAATCGAACGAATCCGAAAAACAACGAAAATCCGAAAAAAAACTAATTAGAAACAACGAAACTACGAAAGAAGAAAATCCGAAAAAAAAAAAAACGACAATCAAAATGAACGAAAAAATTCGTACATTCGTAACTTTTTTTTGGTTGAATTGGTAATTTTCCGTGTCCCTTACAATGGGGCTGCTTAACGTGCTTCGAATGGTTTGAACGAAAAAATTCGTACATTCGTAACTTTTTATTTTTTTTTTGCGATTCGGAATTTTCCGTGGCTCTTACAATGGCGCTGCTTAACGTGCTTCGAATGGATTGAACTAAAAAATTCGTACATTCGTAACTTTTTTTTTTCGATTCGTAATTTTCCGTGTCTCTTACAATGGCGCTGCTTAACGTGCTTCGAATGGATTGAACTAAAAAATTCGTACATTCGTAACTTTTTTTTTTCGATTCGTAATTTTCCGTGTCTCTTACAATGGCGCTGCTTAACGTGCTTCGAATGGATTGAACTAAAAAATTCGTACATTCGTAACTTTTTTTTTTCGATTCGTAATTTTCCGTGTCTCTTACAATGGCGCTGCTTAACGTGCTTCGAATGGATTGAACGAAAAAATTCGTACATTCGTAAAAAAATTTTTCGATTCGTAATTTTCCGTGTCTCTTAAAATTTAATAATAGCATACACATTACATAAAATTATGAATTATGCTCCGATTACGAATCTATGAAAACAATGTTACGAAAGTACGAATAAATCAATCTAACGAAAGTCCGAATGTAACTAAATCTACGAAAATACGAATGCGTCCGAATTTCGAATAAACGAAAATTAAACTAACGGAAAAACGAATCAACGAAAAATAACTCTTACGAAAATACGAATCGTTATGAATACGAACACCGACGACTTAAGAATTTACGAATCGTTACGAATCAACGGAAACGAAAAAAAAAACGAAACGAAAATAAACAAATTTTTCTATTGTGCACATGTCTATTGCCGATGCCTGCATCTGAAGCGGCTCAGGTGAGGACATTGCTGGATCCCTGGACAGGTAAGTGTCCTTATATTAAAAGTCAAAAGCTACAGTGTTTGTATTTGCCACCAGGCCACTTGATGTTAAATCTCTCGCAGTCATTTTAAGTATTGTAACAAATAAGCATTTTTTTTATGTTTATGCCAAAAAAAAGTCCCCAAATATGGGAAAAGAAGAGGACTTTTAAAAAAAAGACAGAATTTTTTAAAAACGTTATTTGCAAAAAGTTAAAGCGGAAGTAAACCCATCGATTTAACAGTTTAAAAAGAAAAGGCATGCCGGGAATGCTAACTGCACATTGGCTGTGCTCTCAACCAAACAGTCAAACCATCCAATGGCTGGTGTCATAATGGATCACATGTGCAGCACTGTGGCAGTTGAAGATTAAACAGAGGCAAAGATGGCAGCTTCCTTGGCTGAAAACGATAGGGGGGTTTACTTCCACTTTAAGAAAACAATGCTAAAATTGGGGAATAGCATGTTATCCCATTGGTGATCCAAATGGTAATATGCCATTCACCAATTTTAGCATTGTTTTCTTAACATTTTATAAAAAAACTATTTTAAAATTCTGTCTTCCCTTGGTACCAGTAAAGTCCTCTTCTTTTCCCATATTTGGGGACTTTTTGGCATACATACAGCAGGTAAAATAAGTATTGAACACATCACCATTTTTCTAGGTAAATATATTTCTAAAGGCGCTATTGACATGAAATTTTCACCACATGTCGGTAACAACCCAATGCAATCCATACATACAAAGACAACAAAACAAATAAGTTCAGAAATTAAGTTCTGTGTAATGAAATGGAATGACACAGGGAAAAAGTATTTTGAAAGGTAGGTGCAAAAAGGCATGGAAAGCCAAGACACCAGCTGAAATCTATCAGTAATTAGAAAGCAATCCTGCCCCTTGTCAGTGCCAATTAATATCAGCTGGTTCAGTCTCAACTGATGGCCTATAAAAAGGTGTCTTGTTACCAAGGTGTCACATAAGAAACATCTCATGATGGGTAAAAGCAAAGAGCTCTCTCAAGACATTCACAACCTTATTGTTGCAAAACATACTGATGGCATTGGCTACAGAAGGATTTCTACACTTCTGAATGTTCCAGTGAGCACTGTTGGGGCCATAATCGGGAAGTGGAAAGAACATAATTTCACCATAAACTGCCCACGACCAGGTGCTCGTCGCAGGATTTCTGACAGAGGAGTGATAAGACTTAGAAGAGTTGTCCAAGAGCCAAGGACCACTTGTGGTGTTCTTCAGAAAGACCTGGAATTAGCAGATGCAATTGTTTCAAAGAAAACAATAAGTAATGCACTCAACCGCCATGGCCTGTATGCACGTCCACTACTCAAGGCTCCATTGCTGAAGAAAAAGCATGTTGGAGCTCTTTTAAAGTTTTCTGCACATTTAGACAAGCCTGTGAAATACTGGAAGAATATAGTCTGGTCAGATAAAACCAAAAGTGAACTCTTTGGATGCCACAATACACACCATGTGTGGAGGTTAAATGTCACCCCAAAAACACCCCCCATACCAACAGTGAAGTTTAGCGGTGGAGACATGGTGTGGGGCTGCTTTTTAGCATACGGTACTAGCAAACCTTGTGATTGAAGAAAGGATGAATGGAAAAATGTATCAATAGGTTCTTGATAAAAATCTGCTGCCATTTACCAGGATGATGAAGATGAAACGAAGGTGGACATTTTAGCAAGACAAGCTGTCATTACCAACACAGGATTTTGTTCGAAGTATTAAATACATTTCAGTTAGCGAGTTCAATACTTTTTCCCTGTGTTGGTCCATTTTATTACACATAGCTTTCGGTGCTCTCACACTTTGAATGACAATTACTCAGTCATGCAACACTGTACCCCAAATGAATTTTTTGTACTTTTTTTCCCACAAATAGAGCTTTCTTTTGGTGGTATTTGATCACCTCTGGGTTTTTTAATTTTTGCGCTATGAATCAAAATATACTGAAAATTCGGTAAAAAAAAATAAAAAAAAATTCTTTGTTTCTATTAAAATTTATTGCAGAGTATTGGCGAGTATTGGCAGAGTATTGGCGAGTATTGGCAGAGTATTGGCGAGTATTGGCAGAGTATTGACGAGTACTGGCAGAGTATTGCAGTGTTGCAGTGTTGCACAGTGGTGGCAGAGCATTGCACAGTGGTGGCAGAGCGTTGCACAATAGTGGCAGAGCGTTGCACAGTGGCTGCAGATCGTTGCACAGTGGTTGCAGAGTATTGCACAGTGGTTGCAGAGTATTGCACAGTGGTTGCAGAGCATTGCACAGTGGGGGCAGAGCCTTGCACAGTGGGGGCAGAGCATTGCACAGTGGGGGCAGAGCGTTGCACAGTGGGGGCAGAGCATTGCACAGTGGGGGCAGAGTATTGCACAGTGGGGGCAGAGTATTGCGCAGTGGTTGCAGAGCATTGCACAGTGGTTGCAGAGTATTGCACAGTGGTGGCAGAGCGTTGCACAGTGGTGGCAGTGTATCTGTCACTGACCAGCGATGTGGGCACTACACATCCAGCCCACAGCACTGGTCCCGTCTCCCCCCTTTCCGCTTCTCCCCTCTCACTGTACCGATCGGTACAGAGAGGGGAGGGAGGAACCGGCGTCATGACGTGACGCCGGTTTGTGTACATGTGATCGCTCCGTCATTTGACGGAGCGATCACGTGGTAAACGGCCGCTATCAGCGACCGTTTACCATGATCCGTGATGCGCCAGGTCCTCGGGATCCGGCGGTCACGGATGTTCCCGAGTGCGCGCCCCAGGGGGCGCGCGGGAGCAAGTTTCTGGGAGGACGTCCATAGGACGTCCACCCAGGATAAGCCGACCGCGCTGTAGCCGTCTTTCGGCTATGGCCCGGTCGGCATGTGGTTAATTTCTGAACTTATTTGTTTTGGCGTCTTTGTATGTGTGGGTTGCATGGGATGTTACCTACATGTGGTGATAAGTTCATGTCAATAGCACCTTTAGAAATATATTTACCTAGAAAAATGTTGACGTGTTCAATACTTATTTTACCCGCTGTATATATGGGATGTGGTACTTATTTAGGCAGCAATATCCTCCCATTATTTTATTTTAGATAAAAAAATACTCTTCTAACCTGTGTCTGTTGTCATTAAAGTCATCTGCTGCTTGGCCTGAAGGCGTTGCTGCTCTGTAGCCCCTGTTTCTATCTTCATTATCCGTAGCTCAGTCTTTTTCGGGCCTTGCTCAAGAATGTCAATCTTCACTTGGAAACCCATGGCAGAAAACATTTCTCTGAACCTTGTGGCAGCGACTGTAGCTTCAGACAAAATTTCAAATTTGATGTAGATGTATCTGTCATCCTCTCGGTAGGTCTGGTGGTCAATGGGAGGCATTTCTCCCTCGTCGGCGCTCACAAAAATTTCTTCTTCCACGTCGGATATTTCTAGAGAAGATTTTGTTCTAAAGATCTTGTGCAGTCTCCGTCCTGCTTTTCGGAAGGCGTCGTCTAACTCACTTCCAGAGCTCTCCGTCTCGCTGTCGGTAGTATGACTACGCTTGGCCGGAATGTGTATTGGCCTATGTGGGATGTCTTGTACGCCACCCCCCACCACCAGTTTTGCACTGTGGGTCACTGCTCCAAATTTGTTTGATGCTTCACATGTATATTCTCCAGTGTCCTGGAGTTCTACAGCAGTGATAATTAAGGAGCAAGTTCCATCACTGTAGTTGTCAATATGATAATGGCGTCCATCCAAAAGCTCCTCGTCATCTTTCAACCAACGAGCTGTAACATCAGTTTTGCTGATGGCAACACATTCAAGCTGGACAGTTCCACCCGGTTCAACTGAAAGATCTTTGAAGGTCTCTGTAAACAAAGGACATTCTTGCTGTTTGATGACCTTCCGTGCTTTGTATCCCTTGAAGGCAGCTTGAATTTTTGTTGCTGCTTTCTCCAGTTCAGGATCATCATCCAACATCTCAAGTTCTTCTGGAGGCTCTGGTTTCTTAACCTCCTTGACTTCAGTGGTGGCGGCCTCAAAATGCTTAAAGAATTTTTTTGTAGATATTGTCTGAACTTTAGTTCCATATGTAATAGTGGAATGGCCAGCTTTTTTAAGATAGGACACGAGGGAGGGCGTTCCAGCACGGGACTCATCGTCCGAACTTGTAAGAGAGAAATCAGCCTCGCTGGTTTTAGCCACATCTTCTGAGGTATAGCCTGAAAAGTCTGCCTTTTTCTTGCGTTTATCATCTTCTTCTGGAACCTCTGAGATGGGATCCAAAGTGGGCTCCTTACTCATTCTTCTCTTTTTAGCCAATGCCTCCCACAGTAAATGGAGATCACCTTCTTGTGCGGCTTCAGGGGGCAAATTTGGCTGAGTGCTCTCTTCGTCTTCAACTCCAAGACTGGACTGTTCGTGGGCCACAGTAGAAGCCTCCTGTACTGTGATCAGTTCCGTGATGGATCGAACTGAGTAAAACAGAAAAAAGTTGAAAAGAAATTCCCGCTAAATTCATGTTAAATGTATAAATATAAAAAAATCACTATGTTAATAGCGGTTACTTGTAAACAAAACGCCAGTTCCAAATTTTGTATTTTAAGAAGGATTAGACCCCCTTTAGTCTTTCATTGACTCATTTAAAATTTAGGTAAAACCCAACAAGGAATTTTCCTATTCTCTCTATTTTTGGCTGTCAAATCAATCCTTGAAAGGGTTTTGTCAGGGCCGTGACAAGGGGTGGGCAGGAGGAGCGGCTTCCCTGGGCACTGTGGTATCATGTGAGGTGGGGGGAGATTGAGGGGGAGGGAATTTTTGTTGGGAGGAGAAATTTGGATAGAGGCAGGGGGTAAGAACTGTTCTAGGAGGGGAAATATGGGTGTGTGTGTGTTAGGAATAGTGATTTTGGGGTATTTGTGCTGGAAGGGGGTTTGTGCTAGGAGGGGAGATTTTTTTTGGGGGGGGGGGTGGAAGTGGGGATGGTGCTAAGAAGGGATTTTTTTTTTGGGGGGGGGGGGGGTTGTACTAGGAGGGGGTGGGGAAATTTGTGGTGGGAGGGGGGGTTTGGAGTAGAGGGGAGAATATGTGTACTTATAAGGGAGATTTGAAGGGTAGAGGATTTGTGCTAAGAGGGGGGAGTGAGCTGGGATCTGTGCTGGGGTGGATTGGGAATGGGGGGGGGATATTTGTGCTGGGAGGGGAATTTCAGCAGGGGGTGGATTTGTACTGGGAGTAGAGGGAATAGTATGTGTTACATTTTTGGGAAGCAGGATTTTGCTGACACATAGTGCTCATACATCTTTTTTTCATTGACCACCTGTAACCAAATCAGGGAATGAGGAGGAATTTATCCAGTACAGACGGCAATAAAAACCTGACAAACATTCTAACCCTCCCCCACTCTGCCGAAACGAAAGAACTTTTGACTGCAATTCTACATTCAGTTTATAGAACAAAAAGAGAAAAATCTCAGCCACCGCACATGTTTCGCCCCACCTATGGGGCTTAGTCATGACTAAGCCATGTGGGTAGGGCGAAACATGTTGGGGGGGCATGGCCTGGATGGATTTAGACTGAGGCTGCTATCACTTATAACACGCCGGGCTTGTATGGTGTGCAGTAGCTGAGATTTTTCTCTACTTGTTCTGTGGATTACATGGAGTCAGGGTGGACTCCTAGCCTGACCTGCAACCTGGGCTGGGACAAGGGTTGAGCAGGAGGGGCGGCTGCCCTTGGCACTGTGGTATCATGTGAGGTGGGAGGGTGTCGTGATGAGATTGGAGGGGATTGGTGCTGGAAGGGGGAATTTGGGGGGTGGAAGGCTGTAAGAGTTGTTCTAGTAAGGGAATTTTGGGGGTGTGGTTGCCAAAAGTGGTGCTTTAGGGGGATCTGTGTTGGGATGGGGGGTGGAGGAAGAGGATTTGTGCTAGGATTAGGGATTGGGGGGTTTTGTGCTAAATTAGGTGATATGGGGGTTGGGCTAGGAGGGGAAATGTTTTTTTGGGGGGGGGGATCTGTGACAATAGGGATGATTGAGGGGATTTGTTGTGCTATGAGGGGGAATTTGAGGATGGGGGGGGATTTGTGCTGGGAGGGGGGGTTTGGAGTGGGGGGGAGAGGATGTGTACTTGGAGGGGAAATTTTAATGGTAGAGGATTTATGCTAGGAAGGGTGATTTTTTGGGGAGGGAGGGCGGGCATTTGTGTAGGGAGTTATTTGGGGGATGGGGGCAAAAATGTGTTCTGGGAGGGTGGATTATAGCAGGGGGCGCATTTGTACTGGGAGGATGGGGAATTTATGCTTAGGAGGTAATCATGTACAATAGGGCTCAGTTTTTTTTTGGGGGGGGGGGTTTGCTGACACATAATGCTCATGCATCTTGGGAGGGGGGGTGCTGTTTGGCATGTCGCTCTGGGCTCTAAATGGCCTTGTCTCGGCACTGCCTGCACATTCAGTGGAACACACTGAAGATAGATGCCGGAGAAATTCAGTCAATGTTTGCTTGAAAAGCATGCACTCCATAAGAAAAATTCCTTACTTCCTAAAGAGACAGTTGCAGAAGTTTTAACCCCCGATGAGGTCACACAAGAATACCCGCCCTGGTCATTTGCAGAGACATTATGAATGATTAGAATTTGTTTTCTGCCTTCAGAAAAACATTCGTATTTCTTCCCTGGATGGAGTGGTTCATCCTCCTTCATCCAGGTGACGTCCCGCGTTTCATTGGAAAGTTCACACTCCAGGCGAAGACTCTCACCCTCTCTTGCAGTTTTGTCTTCCAGCTGCTGTTTTACTATGACGGGATGCTCTGCAATGGAACCGCACAGAGTTAGAAAGGCTACAAAACCAGTTAACGTAATTGTAAACCCCTATCCAGAAAATGAAAGAGCAAAATGAAGCATCTAATTTCTGCATGAGCTAAAAAGAAATGATGTACATGCTGCAAATAATGTTTGCGATCTAAAATTCTTAAAAAAAAAAGGAATTATCAGTGGATGATCCCTGGTGAAGTCATATCTGACGAAACGCGTAGGACGGAGTCACGCACACATGCTACCACGCATGCGCGGCCGAGTTTCAGCCATTTTGGTTACCTGAGAAAGACCTATCTTCGTCTCTGGCATTTTTGTACATGCTGTTTGTAATCTACACAAATGTAAGTGCAATTGCTTTTAATAAATCATGGTGTTTTACTATATTACACTATGTTGATCCCTTACTTTGCATATCCTACGATCTACTGTGAGCCGGTCAGGTTCTTTTTGTTTTTTTGATGCATCCCCAATGTCAAAAGATACCTATGCGGATGTCCTTGCTCCTGCTATGGAATCTATCTCCACTGTTTAGTCTTACCTTTTATTGACATTTTTTTTTTTATCATACACTTGAATATTAAATATATTAAATGCTAAATAGTGTCCAAGCTGTATCCTGTACTGAGCAAAGTATCCACATTTAGCAACTACTGGCCCAATATCACCACATGTCTTCCACATTAAACTTAAAATGTTTGTAAAGTCAGAAGGTTTTTTCATTTTAATGCATTCTATGCATTAAGATTAAAACGCCTTCTGTGTGCTGCAGCCCCCCTCAGACCCCCTAACACTTACCTGAGGTCTCCTCAGATGCAGCAATGTTGCAGGAGTGCCTCAGCTGCCCGGGACTCCCCTCCTCATTGGCTGAGACAGCAGCGCTGCACCATTGGCTCCTGCTGCTGTCAATAAAAGTCAGTCAGCCAATCAGGAGAGAAAGGTGGCGGGGACTGGCCGCGGCTCCATGTCTGAATGGACACAGGGAGCTGTGGCTTAGCTCCGGTGCCCCCATAGCAAGCTGCTTGCTGTGGGGGCACTGAACAGGAGGGGGGGAGGGACTAAGAGCTCTAGCCAGGGACCCAAGATGAGGAGGATCTGGGCTGCTCTGTGCAAAACCTTTACACAGCGCAGGAAAGAATAACATGTTCATTATTTTTAACCAAAAAATAAATGAGACTTTACAATCACTTTAAACTGGACCTTCACCCATAATATGACATCCTATGCTGCCCTGCCTCCTCCCTCCTCTCTCCTCCTTTTACCATTTGGCATATTTTTTTTTTTTTGCAACATATTTTTTTGTGCTGCTAAGTTTCATTGCCGCTTTTCTTGAAAGATATTCACCAGACTCTGATCCCAGTTTCCTGCCCATCTACATGGAAACACAGAACCCTGTCAGGACCCAGATCTGAAACTGCAACCTCTGCTGTGTCTGACGGTGTCTCTTCTTCCTGAGCCACCTGAGATGCTGGACAGCTCCCTGGACAATTTCTTGAACCTTGTTTCTGGTGAACCTTTAACTCTTTTGCTCCTCCCATGAACTTCCTATTTAAAATGGTTCTAAAGTCTAAACATTTTTGACCTTAATGCGCAGATTCAGCGCCGTGCACCTCTGCAGCTCTTCTCTCCCCTCACTTCCAGGTCTCTCTGGCTTTGCTGGGGCACCAGGAGCCAATGGCTCCCAGTTCTGTCAATCAAAGCCAGTGACAAGGTAGCTGGTGGGGCCGAGTCCCGCTGTCTGTGTCAATGGATGCAGCAGCGTGGCTTGGGAGCGAGCTTGCATGAGTTTCCCATGGGGGTACTGGAGAGAAAGCGCCAGTGGGGGACCCAAGAAGAGGAGGTTCGTGGCCAATTCCATTGCACAGAGCAGGTAAGTATAGACATGTTTGTTATTTTAAAAACAATAAAAAATTACCTTTACAATCGCTTTAAGCCATGCCTTTGCACTTCCTGTTTGCCAGATTATTGTGCTCTCTCCAGCCAATGTCTTTTGTCACTCCTGCTGCTGTCTGTATCTTCTCTACTACTTGTTACTGACCTTTGGCTTGTTCCTCGACTACACTTTTGCCTGATCCCTACCTGCACCCACTTGTTACCAACCTTTGGCTTATTCCTTGACTACGTCTCCCCTTGATCCCAACCTGCAACCACTTGTTACCAACCTTTGGCTTGTTTACTGACTACGCTTCTGCTTGCTATATTTGCTACTGGCCCCCGGGTTGCTCGCCGCCTGGTGGGGCAATCCTGAGGACCACGACCTGGTACTAACATGCAGCAAAACCCATCTCCACCATCAGGAACTCTGGTGAACACAAGTTAGTGCTAAGATCCTACTCCTTGGGTGAGCCCATCCACCAAGGTGACCTGCTTGCGTACTCATCTTGATGGTTGGTGGGAGGGTCTCTGCTGCTATAGCTATTGGTCTCTGACCCTGACCCCTGACTTTGACAGCATCTGCACATGCACAATAATGGCGGAGGCGTTGGAGGAGAGACTGTCCAGAGCGGATTGAAGTTACACTTTAAGCTGGCCATACACTAGTACATTTTTAAACAAACATTCATACAAAATTTTTCAGTACATTCGATGACTTGATTAGCATCATTTAAAAGTGCTTCGTAATTTCCTTTGCTTTTAACATTCGATCTTACAGTGAATGCAAATTTCCAAATGTAAACCACACACATTGTTATAAAATTGTTTGTGTGAAACAATTTTTCCATCCTGCTCCTTTGAATTTTCTTGGCACTACGGTTGAAAACAAACATCAATTTGACTCCACTAACAAAAAGAACATCGAACAAACATTCATTAAAAACAAAAAGTTTCAAATCAAATTCTACAAGTGTATAGCCAGCTTTAAAAAATCACAGTAAGCCCAAAGAAGCTAAGCCAGGAAAATTCAGAAAATATAGGAATAGAACAGTCAGGAACATGAATGTCCAAAATCCAGAATCCAGAATCCAGTATTGCAAGCCCCATTGCTGTACCACCACATTTAGGTTTGGATTTTGGGCTTAGGAGTTACTGACAATAGGCAAGCTGCCCAAAAATGTGTGCCATGAGAAGTGACTTTCTTGACTACTTTTTGGCTTATCCAAAAAAGTAGGAACCAAGGCCGGTCATGGATGGTGCGATTTTGTTCTCTGGAACCACATTTTTTTTCTTTATTTGATTTATTAATTTGTTTTTTTTTTTTTGTTTTTTTTTGGTGCTGCATTAAAAAAGAGCAGCATTGAAAATAAAATAAAAACTTTACTACATTTGTAAATACTTTTGCAAATACTTTGCACCAGAATTTGAATTTTAGTGCCACTTTGAACAGGACAAATTATAGAATAAAATGTATATCTTTATCTACAGTAGCTATACATATATATATATAAATATCATATATATATATATATATATATATATATATATATAGAAATATTGATATATATATATATATCCATATATATATATATATAGACACTATATTACCAAAAGTATTGGGACACCTGCCTTTACACGCTCATGAACTTTAATGGCATCCCAGTCTTAGTCCGTAGGGTTCAATATTGAGTTGGCCCACCCTTTGAAGCTATAACAGCTTCAACTCTTCTGGGAATGGCTGTCCACAAGGTTTAGGAGTGTTTCTATTGGAATGTTTGACCGTTCTTCCAGAAGTACATTTGTGAGGTCAGGCACCGATATTGAACAGGAAGGCCTGGCTCCACTCTAATTCATCCCAAACGGTGTTCTATCAGGTTGAGGTCAGGCCAGTCAAGTTCCTCCATCCCAAACTCGCTCATCCATGTCTTAATGGACCTTGTTTGTGCACTGGTGGACATGCTGGAACAGGAAGGGGCCATCCTCAAACGGTTCCTATAAAGTTAGGAGCATTACATTGTCCAAAATGTCTTGGTATGCTTAAGAGTTCCCTTCACTGGAACTAAGGTGCCAAGCCCAACTTCTGAAAAAACAACCCCCCACACCATAATCCCCCCTCCACCAAATGATTTGGACCAGTGCACAAAGCAAGGTCCATAAAGACATGGATGAGCGAGTTGGGGGTGGAGGAACTTGACGGGTGTGCACAGAGTCCTGACCTCAACCTGATAGAACACCTTTGGGGTGAATTAGAACGGAGACTGCGAGCCAGGCCTTCTAATCCACACTTGCCTGACCTCACAAATGTGCTTCTGGTTCTGGAAGAATGGTCAAACATTCCCATAGACACACTCCTAAACCTTGTGGACGGCCTTCCCAGAAGGGTTGAAGCTGTTATAGCAGCAAAGGGCGAGCCAACTCAATATTGAACCCTACGGACTAAGACTGGGGTGCCATTAAAGTTCATGTGCGTGTAAAGGCAGGTGTCCCAATACTTTTGTTAATGTAGTGTATATGTACAGTGTATTTTAATTTGTTTATTTATTTACTGATACTGATCAAAGTAGAAAAAAGTGCATTTTTATAAATTGTTACTTTTTTGCCTATGGATTGCATAAAAAATTAAATCCTTTTTGCAAGACAGTATCACCAAAAGAAATTCTTGTTTATCATAAAGAAACAATATACAGCATGTATTACATTGTTATCTTAGGTAATTACAAAGATATTGCTGAATAAACAGGCCCATAGCAGAAATATAAAAATTGCTCTGGTCTGTACGTGGTGAACTGGTTTAAGCAATGGGTAAACAAAAGAAAGCTCAAAAACAATGTTGCCTAAAAGCCATGCAGATCAGATATTTCATTTAGGTCAACCTTTGCACTAAATTACGTCAATATCTTAGATATTTGCATTCATTGCCCTGAATCAGAGAGATAAGGCCCCTTTTACACTGTGGGCGTTTTTCAGGCGGTACAGCGCTATAAATAGCGCCTGTACACCGCCTGAAATAATCCGGCCCCATTCACTCCAGTGTGAAAGCCGGCGGGCTTTCACACTGGAGCGGTGCGCTAGCAGGACGGCAAAAAAAGTCCTGCTAGCAGCATCTTTGGAGCGGTATAGGAGCGGTGTATTCACCGCTCCTATACCGCTCCTTCCCATTGATTAGAATGGGAAACCGCAGTAAAACCAGCGCTCTGCGGGGGTGCAGATAGACGACGGTAAAGCAGCGCTAAATATAGCGCTGCTTTACCGTCACCGCGGCTCCCAGCCCCAGTGTGAAAGGGGCCTAAGGCTAACTTTTGTTGCAATTATTTAGCGCAAATGTAGACCTAAATGCCAGGTTAGGGTATGTGCAGATAGACAGTTCAAAGAGAGGGTTCATCATTGGCGTGTATGCTTTGGAGAACACTTCCTCATCGGCTTGAGCACTGTGCTTGTTCTAGTATATCTAAAGCCAGTTCTCATTTTTGTATAGAGTAAGGAATGTTTAAAACCCCCATTAGGTTTTTTTTTGCTCTGTGTTCCTTTAGGGAGATTTCTATTCAATAACAGGACAAGAGAGGAAATGTATCTGAAGTAGGATGATATCCAGGGGCGGACTGACAACTCATGGGGCCCCCGGGCAATAGGAGATTATGGGGCCCCCGGGCAATAGGAGATCATGGGGCTCCCGGGCAATAGGAGATTATGGGGCCCCCGGGCAATAGGAGATTATGGGGCCCCCGGGCAATAGGAGATTATGGGGGCCCCGGGCAATAGAAGATTATGAGGCCCCCAAGCAATCAGAGATAATGGGGGCCACACAGTATACACATACACACACACACACAGTATACAATCACACAGTATACACATACATGTACACACAGTATACACCGACATGTTTCTATTTGGCTGAGAAGGTACTGGAGAGGTGGGGCAGCTATAATCTCTGGATTTTTAGACCAAAAGAATGTCGGTAAGGGACATTTCAGAGACAGACCACAGATTTTTACATACTGTCCCTGGTTTTACTGAGGCTGGCAACCCTGATGGGGCCCCCTAGTGGCCCGGGGCCCTCGGGCAGTGCCTGAGTGGCCGAATGGTCAGTCCGCCCCTGATGATATCCTCTCTTTGACAGTTGTCAATAGACCAGGTCTTGTCTTTGGAAGGTTTCCCTTTTATCCTCATAGACAACATGTTACTTTTAATCTTCCATCATTTTCTGTCCCAGGGACAATGGCCAACAGGACAAAGGGTGAATATTCCCAGCAAAGACAAAGACAGTAACAAAAACATTAGAAGATGGATTTACAACTGATTTTGTTCCTCATTGTGAAGGTGAGTCTAGTCAACTCTCTAACACAAGAGGACCCACAGGCATCTCTGATAATCAATGGAAGGTTTCAGGAGAATAAAAGGAAAATAAAAAACACCATACCATATATATATCCGAGTATATTTATTTCGACATGGAATTCCAAAGATGCCAACTTGTTGAAGTTGTTATACAACTTCAGGTTGTATAACAGACATTCTCAACTCAACTTTTGGGTTCCTCCAAAAGTTGCAAGGGGTTCCTTGAGCCGTGGTAATAGACTTCCCATCTGATGGTGCCTTGATATTTCAAGGTCCACCACCACTTAGAGCCAGTAGCACGACACAATCTTTTTAACTGACTGTAATGACGCGTACACACGAGCGGAATTTCCATCGGAAAAATCTTGGATGTTTTTTCCGACGGAATTCCGCTCAAGCTTGGCTTGCATACACACGGTCACACAAAAGTTTGCTGAACTTTCGACCGTCAAGAACGCGGTGACGTGCAACACTACAACAAGCCGAGAAAATGAAGTTCAATGCTTCCGAGCATGCGTCGAATTGTTTCCGAGCATGCGTAGGAATTTTGTGCGTCGGAATTGGTACAGACGATCAGAATTTCCGATCGGAAATTTTTCCAACCGAAAAATTGAGAACCTGCTTTCAATATTTTGCTGGCTGGAATTCCGCCAGCAAAGGTCCGATGGAGCCTACGCACGGTCGCATTTTCAGACCAAAAGCTCTCATTAGACTTTTGCTGGCGGAATTTCCATTCGTGTGTACGGGGCATCAGGGTGGCATGCTAAACACACTGTAAGGCATCACCAATGTAAGGGGCTTTCCTATTGACCCCCCATGTAGTAGTCTTAGTAGAGATTCCCTGTGACCTGACCATTATTTCAAGGGTTCCTCTGGGGTAAAAAGATTGAGAAAGACCAGTTAAAGGTTACATTGCTGGATTAGTTGGACTCTATTCTCAAATAAATTAAAATATATTCAAGTGATTGTAGAGCTTCAATTCTTTTAAAAATAACAAACTTGTCATACTTACCTCCACTGTGCAGTTCGTTTTGCACAGAGTGGCCCTAATCCTCTACTTCTGGGGTCCCTCTGCGGCTCTCACAGTTCCTCTGCACATCGTATAACAACCTAGGTGAAGGGCTCTACCAGGGGGGTTAACTTGCGGGCGCAATGGCTGCGCTGCTATCAATCTATCCAATCAAGAGCCGAGAACCCCGGGCAGAGGAAGAACGTGTCTCTGGCGTGGGAAATTCAAGGGCTCAGGTAAGTAAAACGGGGGGGCTGGTCACTGCCAGGTGTTTTTTAGGGGTTGCCAGGGGTTGTAAGCCCTCGTGTTTTTTAACCTTAATGCATAGGATGCATTAACCGCTTCCTGACCGCCTTACGCAGATATACTGCAGCAGAATGGCACGGGCAGGCAAAATCACGTACCTGTACGTGGCCCTTTAATTGCCGCGCTCGCGACCCGGTCGGGAGCTCCATGACCCCGGCCGCGGGACCAGCGGACCCGATCGCCAATGGTGTCCCGCGATCGGGTCACAGAGCTGAAGAACGGGGAGAGGTCTGTATAAACAAACCTCTCCCCGCGCTTCCTACTCTGCCTGTCATTGATCGGCAGTTCCCGGTCATCGGGAAAGCCGTTCAATGACGTCAGACGTCATCCCCGCCCCCTAATGTACAAAAACACACACACGTCAGAGCCAATAACCCCTCCCCTCCCCCTAGTGGTTAACTCTTTCACTACAACTGTCATTTATACAGGAATCAATGCATTTAAATAGCATTGATTGCTGTATAAATGACAATGGTCCCAAAAATGTGTCAAAAATGTCCGATGTGTCCGCCATAATGTCGCAGTCACAATAAAAATCGCTGATCGCCGCCATTACTAGTAAAAAAAAAATATTAATAAAAATGCTATAAAACTATCCCCTATTTTGTAAACGCTATAACTTTTGCGCAAACCAATCAATAATCGCTAATTGCGATTTTTTTTTACCAAAAATATGTAGAAGAATACGTATCGGCCTAAACTGAGGAAAAAAAATGTTTTTTTATATATTTTTTGGGGATATTTATTAAAGCAAAAAGTTAAAAATATTGCATTGTTTTCAAAATTGTTGCTCTATTTTTGTTTATAGCGCAAAAAATAAAAACCGCAGGGGCGATCAAATACCACCAAAAGAAAGCTCTATTTGTGGGAAAAAAAAGGACGCCAATTTTGTTTGGGAGCCACGTCGCACGACCGCGCAATTGTCAGTTAAAGCGGCGCAGTGCCGAATCGCAAAAAGGCGCCTGGTCCTTTGGCTGCCAATTGGTCCGGGGCTGAAGTGGTTAAGGTGAAAAAACACAAGGGTTTACAACCCCTCTAACCCCTATTATCCATTAAGGGCCGAACTAAACCAGCAATTTAAGCCATGATGAAGGGGAGATGGAGCTTTATAGCCCCCAAAACATCATCTTTTATATTGTTGAATCTTTGTGATAATATAAAGATACTTGTGCATGATATACCTATAGCTTTGTATGGTGTTTTATTCTATGTATACCTTCCAGCAATAAAAACCCCTCAGGAGTTCTAAACCTTCTCTACACCATATAAAACTTGACTTTGCTTTAGATATGCAAAAATCTTGGTGACACCGTCTACTCTCTGTTAGTAACATGGCTGTACATGTATCATTTTGGATGTTTGGAATTTGCACTTTTGCATCCTTTTTCTAGGGATTGATAGCTCAAGGGACAGCCATGTTTCTTGGGTAGTTTAGGAGAAGAAGTTCACAAATGGTACATATGTCTTAACACTCCAGCTGTACATACCCTTAGTAAGTATTGTCCAGTTTTGTATCTACCAAGTGGTCCCAATCAGTCGTGCTGCTTTGCATTTGACTAACTCTACAGTGAAGCATGGGCCAGTGAAAGCAACATAGAGAAGATCACATCTAGGCAAACAGCATATGACTTTTAAGAAGAAATATATACATATTTTATAATGCATTTTCAGCTCCCTTTTTTTTTTCTTCGGCCCAGGGCATAAATGAATCAAACAAAAGCCATGCGAGTGAATATCTACACAGCTTTCTAAAGCTCACGGTGCGAGGCCACAGGTTCTCACCTAGCTGGACTGTTTGAGGTAAGTGAACCGGTTCCCCAACACCCAGCTTGTTTATGGAGGAAATTCTGAAACGATAAGGCTCGCCTGGTTTCAGGTTTTGCACAACATATTCCATACTTTGAATGATTTCCACGTTGCACTGCTGCCAATCACCATCAGGCAATTTCATCTCAACATTGTATCCAATAATCGGAGAGCCACCATCGCTCAAGGGGGTGAACCATGACAGAGTCACGGACTGGCTGGTCTTACTTACAATCTCCGGCTCTTCTGGGGGATCGGCAAGGGCTAAAGGCACAACATACACCCGATAAGACACATTTTTCAAGGAAGTCATGAGTGAAGAAATCATCTAAGTGAAATGGACCATGCTTTACTAAAATGGATGATCAAAACACTGAAAACAACTAATGGTTGTATGACTTAAAGTGGATTGAAACCCCAAAAAAGATGTCATAATGCAGAGAATAAGATTTCCTTTAATTTGAGCCCAGTCTTGCCACACAGATTTACTCCAGCCCTGAGAAATCCTCTTTTATTGTTCAGTTAGAAAAATCTTGACAAAAGTGCTGAAAACTCTGTCAAAAACGCCCCCTTGCTGTGAGTGACAGGTGATTTACATATCTCATGCACTAGCCTGAGACAGGCACATCCTGTGTAATTATAAAAAGTGAGAAATCCACCCCTCCCCCACATAACAAATCCTGGTGATGGAAAGGAATGTTATCTGTGATCAGGTGACCTCAGACACACACACTGCACTATAACATTCATCAGATCACTGGATGTTCTACTCTGCCCAACTCTGACTACATACATCTCTCCTATATTCTTCTTGCTGTTCACTCAAGAATAAATTTCCTTTCACTCTGGTCTGTGGATCACATCCCATGATGAGAAACAGCCAGTCAAAACACAGCAAAGAAAGCCAATCCTGGGAGAGCTGGAGGGGAGGGGATGTGAATTGTGAACTTTTTACACAGGATGTGCCTGTCTCAGGCTAGTGCATGAGATATGTAAATCACCTGTCACTCACAACAAGGGGGAGTTTTTGACAAAGTTTTCAGCACTTTGTCAAGATTTTTCTAACATAACAATAAAAGAGAATTTCTCAGGGCTGGAGTAAATCTGTGTGGCAAGACTGGGCTCAAATTAAAGGAAATCTTATAATTTTTTGGGGGGTTTACATCCACTTTAAGGATGCAAAATAAGGCCTTCAGTGATGAAGTGTTGATGGAATAGACATGTTTTAAGCAATGTGGGCATATAAAAATAGTTTTTATGGTTTGATATAAGAGTGCTGAGGAACCTTCTTACCTAGAATGGCCAGCTTGGCAGACGCAACTACATCTCTTGAAGCAAAAGCCACTTCTCCGGAGTGATGTAGCTGGGCATCGTTAAGAATTAGTCTGTACTGGTTGCCCTCCACGTGCATGGACCAGTTCTCATCTGGCTGAATAGGCAATCCGTTAAAGTACCAAGAGACTTCATTTACTGGCACGGCTTCACTTAGTACGCAAGTAAATGTCGCCATTTCACCAGCAGTCACCTTAGCGTCAGCAGGAGGATTCACAACTTCCATTCGCCAACCTGGAGTCAAACACATAGGTTGTAGTATTGTTGAGGTCAATGTCACCTGAGAAATTCTTCTAAATTTTAACTTCAAAGGAATAAAAAGCCTTAAAGGGGATGTATTGTGAACATATTTTCTGAAATATATAGTAAGGGTAGTGTTGCGCTGTACAGAAGGATTTCAATCAATATTGTTTAAAGTGCTTGGTGCAATAAATTGACATACACTTCTTAATAAAATATATAAAATAATGTAGCCTTGTGCGTGAATAAGGTGCAACCTGTGCATAAAAGGCTAAAGTAAACAATCCTCATAAATAAATGCTTTACAAGTGCCGTAGTGAATAAAGTAAAAATAGTAAATGAATCAATAAAGAATATATAGTTGCTTGAAGGTGAAAAATAAAAAAGGCATATAAAACCATATAATAACAAAATACTTCTTGCTAGTGCGAGTCTTCAAAGACGCATGAGGAAGTCACGTCACGTGATCGTGACGAATACGCGTCGGGACACAGCCGATACCGGAAGTGAAGTACGAGCCCGCTGCTCGTTTTTACATGCTTCTTACAACTATCTTAAATGTGAGTAATACCTGTATTTATGTACTATAATAAACCTTTTTTTTAAAAACGGTACTGCACTATCGAGCATCCCTTCTGCCCCACTTGCGAGGTACACCACTGATACCAGGCCTTAAAGGGGACGCTTAGTAGGAGACGCACACTAGGAGAACGCACAACCACTACCTTGGACACAGAGGGAACCAACCCAGGGGACGCCATCCAGGGGAATCCAGAGGCACACAGGAATTGTATACCCAAAGGCTGTAACCTTACAGCAGTAAGGTAAGGGGACATCTTTATCACACAGAGGAACAGAAGTCACCCACTGCCCGTATGCACAGCACCCTGGAGAAAGACTACTAGTGTACACCAGCACCTCTTTCCGCCTGTTTGGGACTGACACCACTGTCACAGCCAACCCACACTATAGTCCCTTTTATATTTTCTTGACACCGAATATAATCTAAAATCTATTTGGCTGTCCACCTTATTGTTTTTTCCACATTGAAATATTTGCAATATATACGTATAGATATACCTCTTTTATTGCACGAGAACGCATCCTCATGCGTCTTTGAAGACTCGCACTAGCAAGAATTATTTTGTTATTATATGGTTTTATATGCCTTTTTTATTTTTCACCTTCAAGCAACTATATATTCTTTATTGATTCATTTACTATTTTTACTTTATTCACTACGGCACTTGTAAAGCATTTATTTATGAGGATTGTTTACTTTAGCCTTTTATGCACAGGTTGCACCTTATTCACGCACAAGGCTACATTATTTTATATATTTTATTAAGAAGTGTATGTCAATTTATTGCACCAAGCACTTTACACAATATTGATTGAAATCCTTCTGTACAGCGCAACACTACCCTTACTATATATTCTACTTGGAGTTTGACATCTCTCTCAGTGTTTTGCTGCAGTACTAGACCATCTCTCTATACATCAGGCAGGCGCAGGGGTACCTACCGTATAACTATATTTTCTGAAATGCATCAGGTTCTTTCTCCGCACCAACAAACTATCATCACCATATGTTTGTTACTTGTGCTGTTTTGAGGTGATGTTTTTTGTACGATACCAGGAATATTGTTGTATTTAGCACTGTTTAGCATCTTCGAAAGCCCCATACACACTATCAGTTTTTCTGCTGAGTTTTTCCTTCAGATTTACCAAAACCATATAATATGAGGTCAAACCTTAGGAGTTTCAATTTGTATGCAATCAGGCAGGCCCTTCCACTACATGGTTTTGGTAAACCTGAAAGAAAAACTGATAGTGTGTATGGGGCTTTATACACTCACTGGCCACTTTATTAGTTATACCTGTTCAATTGCTTGGTAACACAAATTGCTAATCAGCCAATCACATGGCAGCAACTCAATGCATTTAGGCATCTAGACGTCGTGAAGACAACTTGCTGAAGTTCAAACCGAGCATCAGAAAGGGGAAGAAAGGGGATTTAAAGTGGTTGTAAACCCACTTTTTGGATTTCTACCTATAGGTAAGCCTAGAATAAGGCTTACCTGTAGGTAGTAGAAATATCTCCTAAACGTGCGCCGTTTAGGAGATATTTCACTTGTAGTCCGCCAAAAATTCATACGGCACATGCGCGTGGAAGAAACAAAACGAAGTGCCGTTTCTTCCCTATACTGTGCCGTTAGTCGCGGCTCCCGTGTGCATGCCCGGAAGGAAGAGGGCAAGAAGATAGACGCTGCCCACATAGGGGACATCGCTGGATTCTTTTGCAGGTAAGTGGCACATAATGGGCTAGTATGCGATGCACTAGATCTTCTGATGGCTCCTTCCAGCAGGATAATGCACCATGTCACAAAGATCCAATCATCTCGCCACTGGACAATGAGGTCACTGTACTCCAATGGCCTCCACACTTACCACATCTCATCCAATAGAGCACCTTTGGGATGTGGTGGAACACGGAGATTGGCATTATGGATGTGCAGTTGACAAATCTGCAGCAACCATGGTGATGCTATCATGTCACTATGGAGCAAAATCTCTGAGGAATGTTTCCAACACCTTGTTGTATCTATGCCACGAGGAATGAAGGCAAAAGGGGGTCCAAACCGGTGCTAGCCAGGTGGACCTAATAAAGTGTCTGGTGAGTGTATATATAGCCATATACTGTATAGTTTTTATGAAATCTGGTTTTAGATTTTGTTAAATAAAGATTCTGATGCCATTTTTCCATTTGTATTGGGTTGCCTCTTATGCCCCGTACACACAGTCGGAAATTCCGACCACAAAATCCGTAGGATTTTTTCAGACCGATTTTGTCCGACACAATTGTGTTGCATACACACGGTCGGACAAAGTTTTTGGAAAATCCGATCATTCTGAACGCGGTGACGTTCGTTGCGTACAACGGAACTACGTAGAGGCTAGTAGCCAATAGCTTTGGTCTTGTAATGTGATCTGAGCATGCGTGGCACATTGTCCGTCGGAATTCGCTACACACGATCGGAAAAAGTCCTATCGGACTTTGTTGTCGAAAAATTTGAGAGCAGGATCCGACGGAAAAAGTCTGATGGAGCCAACACACGGTCGGATTTTCCGACAACATGGTCCGGTATGACATTTTCCGTCGGAAATTCCGACCGTGTGTACGGGGCATTAGAGTCCCATTTTTAGGGGATTGTTCACACATTTATTCGATAGAGGGATGTTGGCAACAAACTTTCTGAATATGCCTCTGGCTTAATATATACTTTATTTTTTTTACTACACTTGAATTTCCCTATAAGAAGAAAGAGCCCTTCTTAGGCTGAACTCATCAGCTGCAAAGATTACACTATACACGAGCAGAGCTTCAGTTTGGCACAAAGAAAGACTTTATTCCCAACACAATCCCGGGAATACTAAAGTGGCTTTAGGCTGTACTCCTGGAAAGGGGACAGAAAATCTCCTAAACAATGCTAAAGATTTTGTTTGCATTAATCACCGCTTATTTGTTAAGTCATACTGTTATAATCAACAGTCATTAAATTTGCTGCATTCAGATCAACATCTAAAGACCTTATTTCAAAAATGTGACTTAATTGCCTTCATTTTACACTTTTTACATGTCTATTCTAATTCTATCCATTGTAGCGTGAAAAATTATAATATTTAAGAAAAACAATAATCACCTAAAAGTGGTAGCTAATGTAATTCTTTTCATGATGTAAATAGATATCTCTAAAATGTTTCTTCTATTGTAAATTTCCTAATACAATGACCATGCCGATGTAAAGGAATTTAGCCATGCAGTGGTAAATAGCAGGGCAAATGTTCATAAATATTAGATAAAAAAAACTATTCACTAATGAGGAATAATATTAAACCCGTAAAGCGGAGTTCCGTGATCTATGCCTAACATGTGATCATTGACACCGATGGATATTAGTATTAGTTGAATTCAGCTGGACTTGTTCTGTAATATTATAAAGTAGAGCGCCACCCAAAAGGGCAAGCTCCCCTTGTTCGCACCCCCCTCCGCTCCACTGCCACGTTTGGCACTTTTTGGGGGGGGAGCGAGTACCTGGTTTGACAGGTACCCGCTCCCACTTCCTGGTAAGATCGCTGCACGACGATCTACGTCATTTCCGGCCTTGCCTCCTTTCCCCCCACTGGCTTCTGGGACCTGTGTTTGTCCCAGAAGACGACGGTACCAGAAAGTGCTGTGCTGCTTAATCGCAGTAGGAAACTGGCTGTGAAGCCTGAAGGCTTCACTGTTGGTTTCCCTTACTTGCAATGCCAGCGCCTGCACCCGAAGCTGATGGACGAATCGGTTTGGGGTGCCGACATCGCGGGATCCCTGGACAGGTAATATTTTTATATTAAAAATTAGCAGCTACAGTATTTGTAGCTGCTGACTTTTAATTTTCTTTTTTTACAGACTGGAACGCCTCTTTAAATATGTTTCACCCGTCATCCAAGTGGCTTCCTTTGTCTAGAACAGTGATGGCGAACCTTGGCACCCCAGATGTTTTGGAACTACATTTCCCATGATGCTCTGGCACTCTGCATTGTAGCAGAGCATCATGGGAAATGTAGCTCAAAAACATCTGGGGTGCCAAGGTTCGCCATCACTGCTCTAGAACATACTTCATTATTTATACCCACAAGGCAGCCAAGCCACCTTTATCCTATCTCTTTGTCGTCATGAAATATATCACAGCAGAAGTAGATTGTTCAACCATATGATGTACCTGTAGCTGTAAAAATTTTCGGGAAGCCTCCTATTCTAATTTATATATTTCAAACAAAATAGGAGGTGTTAAAGTTTATCATGTTCTTGGACCAGAGGCATAACTAGAACCTTCAGGGTCCTGGTGCAAGAAACCATGAAAGGCCCCCTGATCCCCGGGGCCTTATCACTGATTTTGGGACCCTTTACTCCCGTTCCGGGGCTGTTTATTACAGTCTCACAGCTGGACCATTTCAGATGTTCTGCAGTAGTCCCCCTTCGGGCTGTCGTGCCCCCCCCCACGGTGGCAGAACGCCAGGGCCCAGTCAGAAGTGCGTCATTTGTGGCCCTGGTAGTTCTGCCACTAGTGTCAGTCGTTTTTCATTTCTGTTTTTTTTTCCCAGGGAAGAAGGCTTTCAGTGGCTGCAGGAGGAAAATGGAGGCAATTGGTTTCTCTATACTTGCCCCTGCCACCCAGCTTACCAGATGTATAGGGGAGCTGCATGGGCCCTCTGGAACATGGGGCCCTATAGTTACACCCCTGTCTTGGACACTAAACATTTTACTTGACAAAGTTTCCCATGTGGGTATAAATGCTGAAGTATGTTCTCAACATACTCGTATGCAAAGAGGAGGCCATTTGGATGAGTGGTGAGACATCTTCAATGGAACAATTCCAGTTAAATGAGATAAACTGCTACTAGATATTTCACCACTTCAATAAATGAGACCTTCACAGATATATCAACACCGCAGTTTAAAAAGCTTCCATCTACTCATCCTGGCATTTTAATATTGTCAGTACTGGCTAGGTCGGCTAAGTTTCCAAGATTACATGCGGATCAGTGGACTTGTGCAAGGGGACGCAGCCAGTGATGGCACAGCAGGCGTAGCGGGCATGCAGTGATTGCAGGCCTTACCTCGAACATTGAGGAAAGCAGATGAAACCACATCTCCTGCCATGAATGTGACTCGGCAACTGTCCTCAGAAGTGAGGTTCTTCAGCAAGAGGAGATGCCTGCGCCCATTCTCAAAGAACACCAGCTCACAGTTCTCTGTAGTTTTTACCGGTTCATCATCTACCAGCCAGTTGTAGTTGTAGCATTCTGGTTTGGCCAAGTAACACTCAAAGAGAGCTTCGCCACCCTCTATCGCATCTACATTTTCCAGACCTTGCAATATCTTATTCTTGGCTAGTAGAAAACACAATGAAAGACCGCTATAACACCAGTTGACTACTTCGAACTTCAACTGCTTTTAAACTCTGATACAGATATTTGTTTAAAGAACTTTACAGAATATGTTTCAGTAATTAGGGGAACATGTAGAGCTACTGTATTTCATCTGTTATACCAGAGATAGTATCTATCTGGAAAAATTACTATTTGCACCCAGTTGGCAAAATATACACCTTGTTGTAAATTGTGAAATCACATAAAGACATAGAACTCTCAGAAGGCATATACTAGAACTTGACAAAATGGACAAAACTGTACAGATTACATGATGGTGTTAATACAATAAATTATGTATTAAAGTATAACTAAAGGCAAACATTTTTTTTTAGATTTGGATAAAGTGGGGAGGGATTAGAATGCTTGTCAGCCATTGTTGCTGTCTGCGCCCCCGTTAGGGAGATTCACCGTCTCCATTTGTCCTGTTTACCATTATCATTGAAAATTAAAGTCAAATAAAATCTCAAATCTTCCAATGGGAATACTAGTTCTGGTAAACAGGGGGGGCCCCAAGGGATTCCCTTAATTTACAGGGATTTCCTCTCACTTCCTGTTTTGGCAATGGGACATGAAAGGAAGTTAAATCTCCCCAATGTGACAAGGATGGCAAAAAAATAAACCTTACAGGGATTATAACCCTCCCTGACTCTATTCAAAATGAAAAAAAAAAGTTTTGCCTATAGTTATACTTTAACACTTTCATTCCCTGTTCATAAAAATTCTTTAGCAGCTACTCTCTACTTAAGTAGGTTATGTAGAATAAAAATGTTGGTTGTTTTGTCTCTCAGATAAAACCCTGCCTTGTCCCTTTCTCCTATACTGTGACCTAAACAAGCTGCTTACATATTGTCCAGCCACTGAAAAATATTTGTGGCATTTGTCTCTTTAAAAATACACTTTATTTTCTGTTTCAATATAAAGCCTGCCTTGTCTTGCCATTTTATAATGCAGACTAATCAAGCTGCTTACATACTGTCCAGACACTGTACAATATTTGTTGCAATTGTTTCTCAAATAATATACTCTAATCTATGTTTCAAGATAAAAACAGCCTCGTCTCTCCCTCTTAAATTGCGGACTAACCATGCTGCTAACATTCTGTACAGCAACTGAACATTATTTTTTATTGCAAGACAAAATCTGCCTTTCCCCTTTTATTTACAGGCTACATGTGCTTTTTTGACCGGCCAAAGTCTATCTTTTTTAATATTGAGAATAATGGTGGATACAGGGATTGAAGGAGGTTTGGGGAATGTGGAGTTGTGGTTCCGAAGTGCTTTTGTGCACTCTGTTTTGATATTGTATTAAACTTTAAAGACAATGCACTGTGGTACTGCAAAAAAAAAAATGAGTTTCACAAACTATACTAGTAAACTGTTTTGCCACTTGCCAAATTTGTTTGAAGTTGAGGGCTTCAGGTTTATTTTTTAAGAAAAAATACTTTAGATCTGTTGTGGCTGCTACATTTACTGGTCAATTGATGCCTATTATCAATTGATAAAAGAAAAAAAAATCAGATTCCAGTAAAGTGTATTAAATCACATGTTTTATCATGTTTTGCTGCAGTGTCAGCTTTCATTTTTCTCTACCTGATCTAAAACAACAACAAAAAGATTTAAGAATTTTAGCTTCAGGTACAACTCAAGTGATTGCCTATGTAACTGGTCGATGTGACATTTGATTCTGAAATTTCTGGGGTGCCTCTCATTTTATTATGTCAAAGCTTGGCTGGCAGTTCAAGCTGGGAAATAGTTCAACTATTACGACTGAGCCCTAAAAAGAATTCTGCAGCAAAAATACAAAGCAACTTATGTACGGTTGTCTTGTATTGCTATTTACTTTCCCTCTGGTGTCCAAATATTGCTCATATGCTTCCCTAAGACTTGGACCAATTATTCCTTCCCTCTGGTGTTGAAATATTGCTCATACACTTCCCTAAGACTGGGGCCAAGTCCAAGAACAATAAACACATTTTTTTTTTTAACATACGTGAGAAGAACACAGAATATTCAAATATGACAGTAAAACAATAGAAAGCCAACAATGTTCACAGACTCTACAAAACAGGATGGTACTATATAAAAGGAACACCATTTTTGATAAATAAGCAATGTGGTTCCCTTATATATGTTTGAAAAATGCCCATTTTATATCAGTATAAAATTGTGACTTTGATGCTAAATTAAAAAACAACCAATCACCCCAGTTTGCAAATAAGAGTAAATATGATTTCTTCTATTCCAGAAGGTGACCTCTAATGCAAAAACAGGGATGAAGAGAAGATGCAGACAGCCCTGTAAAGACGTAAAACCCATCCAGGTCAGTAATCAGTATTAATGGTTGGCTTGTTAGACTGGCAGGAGTAAGAGTCTTCCGCATGTGGTCGAAGACCTCACCTTCGACTTCCAGCATAGCCACAACTCTAGTGCCTTCAGCCTCGCACACGTACACGCCACCGTCCTCGGGAACCACAGACTTAATGGTCAGCTTGGCCACATTCCAATCTTGCTCGACAATGATTCTTTTCCCGTCAGAACTTACGTCTACATCATTTTTCTTCCAGGTGGCCTGCACTGGCCTAGAGTACTGGCAGATGAACTGTGCGGTGTCATCTTCATCAATGATGAGGTCATTCATTGGACTGACCACCTCAAGAGTTGGATCTGTCAACCAACATGTCAGAGGGACATGCATTAAAGGCTCTTGATGAACATGACTTTGTTTATCTTGCTCAAAGCAGTGGAAGCAAAAGCATGATGGCAGATGGATTAGGCTGTGGTTAGCGGTTTCAGCCATGTGAAAGCCATAAATCACTCAAGAGCCAGCTTGTTGGTGAAGCTTAGTGTACAGGATAAGTCTTCATTACAATTCTACAACTAGAATTTATAAGAATGCTGATGAAACGTAAAAGTGGAGTTCCAGCTAAGGGGCTCTCCCCTATCTTACATTAAAAAAAATCTGGCCAAACACTACTCACCCTACAACTTACTTCTCCGCCTGGTGTCACCAGTCTTTTTTGGTTTGAATGGTGACCAGCATCATTCATCCTACTTCCTGTGAGACCTGGCTGTCATAGACACACTTCCTGGGCTCACAGTACTCATGGACAGAGCGACACGCCATTGGCCAAACACTACTCACCCTACAACTTACTTCTCCGCCTGGTGTCACCAGTCTTTTTTGGTTTGAATGGTGACCAGCATCATTCATCCTACTTCCTGTGAGACCTGGCTGTCATAGACACACTTCCTGGGCTCACAGTACTCATGGACAGAGCGACACGCCATTACAGAGCACTGCTCAATCCTGGTGAAAAGATCCCCCACCACTGCTGCCAAGAAAGAAAATGGAAGGACCCGTGATGTCACCAAACCATTGACATCGGACTGTGGAAGAAAGAAGGTTTGCATAGGGAATTTTCTTTAAAAAAAAATCAGCAGGGTTTCAAAATGGATGGAAGGATTGGCTTAACTGGAGTTCTACTTTACCGTGTAAAGATTCCAATGCTTAAATTGTTTCTAATAATTGAAAATAAGTCCTGTGGTTTGGCTGTCAGAACCCTATACTATTTTCTAATTGGGTGTTTTATATGCCTATCAGAAGAAAAATTATAAGAGGAGTGCCCTGTGACACCATGAAAGTTGACAAAGGACATGCTTCTACATTAAGAAACATTTTCAGAAAAGGCAAAAATAAATTAAAATACCTCTATACTCAAAGTGTATCTTATGCCAAACTCTTATTTTTTTATTTATTTTAAGGTGTGGAACTGTTAAAGTTTTTCTTTTTATTGCCATCAGTGTCCCTATCAAGGTGTTTGACCCTCCTATCCTGGTGACCACAGTCATCAAGGAGAGCATCAAGGACAGCATTGGCAGCATCATCTATGGTGACATCACTAGATGGCTAGCATTGGAATGCAATGATGCATTACCAAGTACTGAAAGTAAACCTTGCAATAAAGTACAAGGTCTGATTACACTGCCTGGGGGCCCATTCTCCTTCACAAATCACTTACTTTTAGTAGTTGTAACATGTTCATGTAAAGAAAAAAAGTGACCTCTTCCCCATATTCTGCTTGTGCCTTACAGTGCCTTGAAAAAGTATTAACACGCTTTGAAATTTTCCACATTTTGTCATACAACCAAAAACTTAAAGGTATTATATTGGGATTTTATGTGATAGACCAACACAAAGTGGCACATAATTGTGAAGTGGAAGGAAAATGATAAATGGTTTTCAAATTTTTTTTTTACAAATAAATAGGTGAAAAGTGTGGCGTCCATTTGTATGGCGCCCCCTTGAGTCGTTAGTTTGTAGAAACCACCTTTCACTGCAATTACAGCTGCAGGTCTTTTTGGGGATGTCTCTATCACCTTTGCACATCTAGAGAGTAACATTTTTGCCCATTCTTCTTTGCGAAATAGCTCAAGCTCTGTCAGATTTGATGGAGAGCGTCTGTGAACAGCTATTTTCAAGGCTTGCCACCGATTCTCAATTGGATTTAGGTCTGGATTTGACTGGGCCATTCTAACACATGAATATGCTTTGATCTTAACCATTCCATTGTAGCTCTGGCTGTATGTTTAGGCTTGTCCTGCTGGAAGGTGAACCTCCATCCCAGTCACAAGTCTTTTGCAGACTCTAACAAGGTTTTCTTCAAAGACTGCCCTGTATTAGAAGTTTAAAGCAGGGTTAGGTTATAAAAATATCCCAAGCTTTGAACATCTCACGGAGAACTGTTCAATCCATCATCTGAAAATATAAAGAGTACGGCACAACTGCAAACCTACCAAGACATGGCCATTCACCTAAACTGACAGGCCAAGCAAGGAGAGCATTAATTAGAGAAGCAGCCAAGAGGCCAATGGTAACTCTGGAGGAACTGCAGAGATCCACAGCTCAGCTTGGAGAATCTGTCCACAGGACAACTATTAGCCGTGGCACTCCACAAATCTGGCCTTTATGGAAGAGTGGTAAGAAAAAAGCAATTGTTGAAAGAAAGCCATAAGAAGTCCCATTTGCAGTTTGCGAGAAGCCATGTGGGGGACACAGCAAACATGTGGAAGAAGGTGCCCTGATCAGATGAGACCAAAATTGAACTATTTGACCTAAAAGCAAAATGCTATGTGTGGCAGAAAACTAACACTGCACATCACCCTGAATACACCATCCCCACCGTGAAACATGGTGGTGGAAGGATCATGTTGTGGAGATGCTTTTCTTCAGCAGGGACAGGGAAGTTGGTCAGAGTTGATGGGAAGATGGATGGAGCAAAATACAGGGCAATCTTAGAAGAAAACCTGTTAGAGTCTGCAAAAGACCTGAGACTGGGGTGGTGGTTCACCTTCCAGCAGGACAACGACCCTAAACATACAGCCAGAGCTACAATGGAATGGTTTAGAGCAAAGCATATTCATGTGTTAGAATGGCCCAATTAAAGTCCAGACCTAAATCTAATCGAGAATCTGTGGCAAGACTTGAAAATTGCTGTTCACAGATGCTCTCCATCCAATCTGACAGAGCTTGAGCTATTTTGCGAAGCAGAATCAGCAAAAATGTCACTCAATCCCAATAAAATACATTTAAGTTTTTGGTTGTAACATGACAAAATGTGGAAAATTTCAAGGGGTATGAATACTTTTTCAAGGCACTGTAGATAAGGATGACGTCACACTCTGGCTAGAACCTGTTGAATACAGAGCAGCTAAAATTTTGCATCAAGATGCTCTTGTAATAGGGTGGGAGTTAGGCTGCTCTGCAGAATCTTCCTGGAAGGAGGGTGAGGTCATGCAGAAGAAGGGGGTAAGGTTAGTATAGTTCTGATTTTCTTTGTACATTACACAGCTATTAACAGTAGGCAATTTGTAATGGGGCAGCAGCCCAAGCAATTTAGGTGGACCTTATTTTTTACAGCAAGGTCCACTTTCAATTAGTGCAGTATGCTGGAATTCCCACCCTTCTCAGCTGGCCAGGAATTTGGCTACGGTTGCATGTAGTACCTTGAAGTACAGATACACCAAATGTTATTACTCTCCACTTAATAGCCTCAAATATAAAGGAACAAAGTCATTTAATTTTCCTTCAAAATAAAAAAAAAAAGTAAATATGCATCATTGATTGTGTATCCTGTACACTTGGCATTGGTTTTAATGGTAAAATTATAGCACACTTTATCCATCAACACACTCTTCCTAAAAATCTTAGATAGAGTCAACGTTAGTGTTTTTACAGCAAACTTGCACCAAGAGGAAAATGTGGGTTGTCGATCCTGGCTGTGCTATCCGGCAATAGAACTTTCCTTTGAGCTTTGAGTTGATATATGGTATATAATAGATATTCTTAGGAAAATATGTGTGTTTCCACTGTTGACCTCTGAGGCTGTCATGTCAATCTGGTGGTTCCAATACTTTCTGATTGACTGACCTGGCAAAAGTGTGTATATAAGGTGTGGTGACCTCACTAGTGGCATTCTTGTACCAGGACATGGACTCAGGATGTAACAAAGGCGAAGAGGGCAGACATGTAGTGTTTTACGAAGGAGGGGCTTTAATAGATTACTTTAGATTACTTTATATTTCCCCCCTGACAGGTCACCTTTTAAGTGTTAATAATCTGACATTAAAAAGTGCAAAACATGATGTTGTAGCAAAATATGAGACTAGGGGAAACTTAATATATTCTTTAAAATCTGAAATTTTAAACCTATACTATAAATGACATTTGTCCTGGACAGCCAAAGTTGATTTTGAACTCATGTTTTGACCGAACCTTGAGCTCATCCCTAATGACCATATATGGTAGTGACCAAATATGGTCAATGACATGAACTAGGGTCCCCACCCTTGTGTTTACATCATTGGAAACTGTGACTGATGATGGATGTATATCACTGATTGACTCCCTTGATGATACCATGATCCTTCCTTTCCTGGCCACCCAGTCTACATGCCTAGATAAGGGTCTGGTTGGAATATTAAGGGTAGAGATGCCACTACTATAAATTACATTTGTCCTGGACAGCCAAAGTTCGTTCTGAACTCATGTTCGGAACAAACCTTGAGTTCATCCCCAATGATTATATATGGTCATGACCAAATATGGTCAATGATGTCAACTAGGATCCCCTTGACTCCCTTGATGATGCAGTGATCCTTCCTTTCCTTGCCACCTAGTCCACATGCCTAGATAAGGGTCTGGTTGGAATAATAAGTGGTATCTTAATATAGTGGTGGTAGAGATATCACTACCATATATGACATTCGTAACAGACAGCCGTAGATTGTTTCTAGACTTTCTAGACTTGTGTTCAGACCAAATCTCAAACTCATCCCTATTGTCTATACAGTATATGGTCGTGACCAAATATGACCAATAACCTTAACCTAGGATCCCAAGCCCTTTGTTTACAATACTGGACTCCATGATTGACAATGGATACACATCATTAGACGCTGTAATTTACTCCCTTGATGATGCTGTGATTCTTCATTTCTTGGCCACCCAGTCCACATGCCTAGATACCGGTCTGGTTGGAGTTTTATGGGGAACCTTATTATAGTAGTGGTGGAAATACCACTGCTATATATGCCATTTGTCCTGGACAGCCAAAGTTGGTTCTGAACTCGTCTTCCGACCGAACCTTGAGCTCATCCCTTTTGACCATATATGGTCATGTCCAAATATGGTTAATGACATCAACTAGGATCCGAAGCTCTGAGTTTACATCACTGGATCCCATGATTGAAGATGGATACACATGACTGGATGCTGTAATAGACTTCTATGCCAATACCATGGCCCTTCCTTTCCTGGCCACCCAGTCCACATGCCTAGATAAAGGTCTGCTTGGAAAATCAGGGGGAACCTTAAATATACCACTACATTTATGACATTTGTCCTGGACAGCCAAAGTTGGTTCTGAACTCGTCTTCAGACTGAACCTTGAGCTCTTCCCTTTTGGCCATATATGGTCATAACCAAATATGGTCATAACCAAATATGGTCAATCAACTAGGATTCCCAGCCCTGTGTTTACAACACTGAACTCCATGATTGAAAAGGGATATACACCACTGGACTCTGTGATTGACTCCCTTGATGATGCTGTGATCCTTCTTTTACTGCTCATCCAGTCCACCTGCCTAGATAAGGGTCTGGTTGGAATATTAAGGGGAACCCCTAATATAGTAGTGGGAGATATACCACTACTATATAGGACATTTGTCCTGGACAACCAAAGTTGGTTTTGAACTTGTGTTCAGATCGAACCTTGAGTTCATACCTATTGACCATATATGGTTGCAACCAAATATGGTCAATGACATCAACTAGGATTCCCAGCCCTGTGTTTACATCACTTGACTCCATGATTGAAAATTGATATACACCACTGGATGCTGTGATTGACTCCCTTGATGATGTTCTGATCCTTCTTTTTCTGGCAATCCTGTCCACCTGCCTAGATAAGGGTCTAGTTGAAATATTAAGGGGAACCTTAATATAGTAGTGAAAGAGATACCAAAGTTGGTTCTAAACTCGCGTTCGGAACCGAACCTTGAGCTCATCCCTCTTGACCATATATGGTCAATGACATCAACTAGGATCCCCATCTCTGTGTTTAGACTGGATGCTGTGATTGACTGCCTTGATTATGCTGTAATCGATTCCCTTGATGATGCTGTGATCCTTCCTTTCTTGGCCACCCAGTCCACATGCCTAGATAAGGGTCTTGTTGGAATATTAAGGGGAACCCCACACCATTTATTAAACTTAATGGGTTTTGTCCCTTTATAAAATGGTAAAAAACAGATACATTATATAATTTATTTAATACAGATTGACAATGTATATACATAGATGGGTGTCATGACTGACAACGGTTTTACATGGGGGGACATCAGTAGCTTTTTTGAGGTGTGAGAAGTTTGAGGACTGCTGTTTTAAAGGCTATTTTAATCTTAAATACAACATGTAGAATGCCACACCCATCAAATCCATCTTGTACTGTTATGACTTTAGTAGAGTGAATTGGGACTTGTATGTATTATAGCACTATGCCCTTTGTATTGTTAAAAACAAAAAAGCAAAAGTGTTTTTTTTTTTTTTTTACATGGGAAGGGTGTTTTTTTCTGAAATTGGACTATAGTTGTGCCATGTCTAGATGGGGATTTTTTTTAGCAAACATCTAAAACAGAAAAAAAGTTTCACCTAAAAACACTGAGTGACTCCATCTATATTTTTTAACAGATTTTTAAAGCACCAAAACTTTTGTAGAGAAAAAAAAATGACTAAGGAGAAGGTCAACTTTAAGGTCAGCGTTTAACTTTTAGCTCCTATAATTCTTTCCTTTTGCCTAAATTATGCGCCGATAAAGGTCAGGTTTTGCAAAAAAAAAAAAAAAAAGCAATGTAAATGTAAAGTGCAGTAACCCACCCCAGCAGCCAATCAGAACATTTCTTTTTATTAGGTGATTCCACTAAAAGGACAAATAAAGTTGTTTGAAATGTGCTACTGCACTTTCCACATCGTCATTGCTCTGCTTTATGTCTCATTCTTCACTATAGAATACATAACCACCTTATAAATAACATTTCATAATGAAAATAATAATTTGATAACTAAATCAGCCCATTCTAAACTAAAATATATTAAACAATGTTACATTTTTGGAATTGTCATCTTTGTGGGAGACGTTATAATGGCATTGTATTAAATGTATGGATTTTACATCAAATCTCTGTACATGTACACAGTTCTGGTGCTTTGTTGTAAAAATTATAGATTTATGCTGAATAGGGTTAGCCGTTGAACTATTTGTTATATTGCTACATAGTATTAGATGACTACTAGTGTTTTACCTCCTCTAGAAACATTACCAACCGCAACACAGCATAGTTATACTACAGCCTTCCGCTGGACGCATCAAACCAGATATGACCTAAAAGGACTATTCACTTTTGAAACCCTATTTATTATTTTTAAAGTTTTTGCATTTTTCTTTTAAATTAAAATGTGTACAGTTTTTGCTTTCCATAGAAACAGTTGACCTGATTCTTCACTAGGTCACTAGGAAGAATGCCTATTACAGTATTGGTCAATGGGAAGACTACCCCTTATGGTATTGGTCAGTGGGAAGAATGCTCCTTAAGCCTCATACACACGATCGGACCGTGGACCAACTTTCCCGTGGATTTTTGTCCAAAGGGCGTTGGCCCCAAGTTGGTATTGCATACACAAGGCAGGACTTTTTCAGCCAACTTTCACCAAATCACTTGGGTTTTCTGCTCTTTACCGCCACCTTTGGTCAACTTCTGTATTGTTGTCTGATCTTTTGCATTGGTTCTGCATTGGTTTGTACAAAAGTCCATTGGTTTTGTGTACACACGGTCGGACTTTGTTCCATCGGACTTTTGTTGGCAGAAAGTTGGTCCATTCGCACAGCCAACAAAAGTCAGATGAAACCTGGAAAAAGTTGGTCCGATGGAGCGTACACGCGGTCGGATGTTGGTCCAAAACAGCTAATTTGCATGTTGGTTGTCAAAAAGTCCGATCGTGTGTATGGGCCTTTATGGTATTGGTTAGTGGGAAGAATGCTCCTTATGGTATTGGTTAGTGGGAAGAATGCCCCTTATGGTATTGGTCAATGGGAGGAATGTCTCTTATGGTAATGGTCCATGGGAAGAATGCCCCTTATGGTATTGATCCATGGGAAGAATGCCCCTTATGGTATTGGTCCATGGGAAGAATGCCCCTTATGGTATTGGTCAATGGGAGGCATGCCCCTTACGGTATTGGTCCATGGGAAGGATGCCCCTTACAGTATCGGTCAATGGGAAGAATTCCTTGTACGGTATTGGTCAATGGGAAGAATGCCCCTTAAGGATAGCTAAAAAGATCAACGGTACCAGTGGTCACTTATTTGAGAGGCAGAAATTGCCCATTGATTAAGGAATCCCAGGCAACTTTAAGATTCCATTGAACCCGGTTGAAATGTCAGGCGGGAAGCATCAGCTTAGGGTTTGTAGCGTGGCAACGTGAATTTGTTTATAGACAAAGAACATGAGATGGATGACTGAAGTATAACAAGGTATACTGTCTTTAAAAAAATGTAGAAATATATTCCATACCCTATACCTCAATCAAGAGTCAGGCTGTTTCTATGGAAAAGGTAGCAAAAAGTATATGCTCAATTCATAAGTAAACAATAAACTGAGTGATATTTTGAACTCACTTACGCAAATTTAGAGTCTAAAGGAACAACAAATTATAAAGCTTTCAAAAACAAATTTTTTACTTATAAAAATCTATGAACAATTTATTGACTCTATTACAATGTTTGTCTGTAGAGGCTGCATTAGATTTCCTCAAGGCTCCATTATTTTCACCTAGTGATCCTGCCAGCAATGCACTTGCTGTCCCTGGGGGACAAGGTTTCCTCACTATAATGCACCTACTGAATGCTTTTTATAGTATATTCCTCAGACCAAAAGGGAACACGTGATAGAACAGTTTATGGTTTACACTTTAAGCTGTTGGTAGCTCCTGCCCAATGACTGGAAGACCTCCAAATAGCATAAGTAGACTCACTGAAGTCAATAGACACAGATAGATGTCACTAAAAAATAACAGGCAGCCTTGAAAACTACAATCATAATACGTATCAGTCTCTCTGCCGGTGAATAGAATCTTCATTCTGGAAGGTTTGGTAGAATCTTCAACATGCAATAATGCACGGTGTGTCCTGAGTCTCTTATAGCCCCCTGTGGATCCACCAATCGACCACTGGATCATAAGCAGGGCTTTTTTTTCAGCAGGGTCTTTTGATGCTTGGGATCTATTGTCACTGAGGGGGGGGGGGGCATTTGTTGCTGGGAGGTATATTGTTGCTGGTGGGGGATATATTTTTTGCTGGGGAGATCGTTTGTTTTTAGGGGGACAGTTGTTGCTGGCTGGTCTACTGATGCTGGCTGCTGGAAGGGGATTATTACTTCTGGGCAGATCTATTGTTGGGGGGATCCTCTTATTGCTAGTGAGGGGTGCTATTGTTGCTGGTGGGGGATTCTATAGTTGCTAGGAGGATCTACTGTTGAGAGAGGGGTCTATTGTTTCTGGTTTCTGGAGGGTCTATTAATGCTGGCTGCTGCAAGATATACTGTATTGCTACTGGTGGAGGGCTTATTGCTGCTGGGGAGATCTACTTTTGTTATTATTGGTGGGGGATCCTATTGTTGCAAGAGGGTCAATTATTGCTGGGAGGGATCTGCTGTTGAGGGAGGGGTCTATTGTTGCTGGCTTCTCTATTGATGTTTTCTGATGGGAGATATTCTGTATTGTTACTAACATTTTTTTTTGCTGCTGAAGAGATCTATTGTTGTTAGGGGAATCTCTTGTAATTGGTGGGGGATTCGATTGTTGCTGTCAGGGGGTCCTATTATTTCTGGTGGGGGGGATCCTATTGTTGCTAGAGGGCCAATTGTTGTTGGAAGGGATCTACTGTTGAGGGAGGAGTCTATTGTTGCTGACTTCTGGAGGGTATATTGATGCTGGCTGCTGGGAGATCTACCATTGTTACTGCCAGGTGTTTATTGCTGCTAGTGAGATCTATTGGTGTTTGGGGGAAGTCTATTGTTGTTGGTGGGAGATCCTATTATTGCTTGTGGGGGAGTCTATTGTTGCTGGTGGGGGATCATATTGTTGCTAGGGGGGTCAACTGTCGCTGGGAGGGATCTACTGTTGAGGGAGAGGTCTATTGTTGCTGACTTCTGAAGGGTCTATTGATGCTGGCTGCTAGGAGATCTACTGTATTGTTACATTGGGGGTCTACTGTTGCTGGGGTGTATTTTGTTGCTGGGGGATCTATAGTTGCTGATGATGAATCTATTGTTACTAGGGGGTATATTGGTGCTTTTGGGAGATCCTATTGTTGCTGTGGGGGATCATATTGTTGCTAGGGGGGTCAATGGTTCCTGGGAGGGGTCTACTGTTGAGGGAGGGCTCTATAGTTGCTGACTGGGACATCTACTTATTGTTACATCAGGGATCAATTTTTGTTGTGTGGGAGGGGTACTTTATTGCTGGGGGTCTATTCTTTCAAGGGGGGTATTTTGTTGCTGAGGGGTCTACTATTGTTGCTGAGGAGGCCTTTGCTGTTGGGGGAATTTATTGTTGTGGATAGGTGACGAGGAATGACTTGAAAGGGGGGGGGGGGTACCGGAGCCTTTTCTCTGACAAAAGAAAAGCCCTGATCATAAGTATACTTGATGTAGAAGTCAGATGGTGAGGGAAGAAAGGATCCCATTCACCAATAGTGGGCCTGGCAAGCATTATGATTGGATTTTAAAGGCTTCCTATTTTTTTCATATCCATGAATCTCTAGTTCCCTCACGTCCCCAAAAATCCCTTTCAGTTTCCCACTTGAATACATTTGCCTTTGCTCCAGAAAGGGAAAACACTAGCAGGTAGTTGGAACCAGCTCAGTTAGGCTCGTGTTAGTCTTTTTAAAATACCTTTGATTAACAGTTTAGCAGAAGATACGAGAGAGCCAGCTCTGAAGGTGACAACGCCAGAGTCATTGGTCCCCAGGTTTTTTAGCGTTAAGGTGTGGACGGTGCCTCCGTGCACCGAGATCTCATTCACTGGGCTGTTCTGGAGGGGCGAGCCGTCCAGCCACCACTGAACATTCCGCACGTACGGACTGGACAGCTCGCAGGAGAAAACGGCCGTCTCCCCCGCAAAGACATCTGTGTTCTTTAAAGCGGATACTAGGTCTACGTTACTCTCTGGTGACGGGTTTGAAGATTAGAAAGAAAAACATCAAACAATGGTAAAAACAGGATGCTCGATTAAAAAAAAAAAACAACAAAAAAAAAAAACACCTTAGTTTACCAAAATTGCAAAATTTAAAAATGTATAAAATATCCTCAAAGGAAAGACATTATTACTATAAACAATACAAAACTAATGTTTTATATAAATTTACATTGCGCAATGGAGCACTGATTCTTCCTGTAGGCAAGTAAAACAAGTCCAAGTGTTTAAAGACCAACTGTGAAGCATGGTGAGAAGCCACACAAATCTAGCAACATGTTCAGAAATCACAGAAAATATAACATGCAATAGTCAACCCCTTTATAATCGTAACTGCAAAGGGAAGGAGCATTGAGAATGAATTGCTCCACATTACCTGTAGCTACAAAGGTCAGCGAGGGGCTTGTTTTTAAAGTGTAACTAAAGGCAAAACTATTTTTTTTTTTTTAGTTTTGGATAGAATGGAGAGGGATTAGAACCCCTGTTACGTTTTATATTGCTGTCTGTGTCCACTAGGATATTCCCCCTCTCTATTTGTCCTGTATATTGTTATCATTAAAGGAGAAGTACAGCCAAAGCTTATTTGGCTGTACTTCTCCTATGGATCACAGGAGTCCAGTGCATTCTGTACTCCTGTGACTCATTTTCAGCAGACAGCAGGCTGAAGCCCGCTGTAGGCTGATGTTACAGAGCTGGTCCAGACTTGGGAAAGATCGGGGGCCATATGGTCGAGATCCACCCACATGCCTGGACCGACACCTGGCTCAGACTCTCAACGAGCCACTGTTCCCATTCAGATCACAACCCCCCACTGTAGTGTCATCTGCTCCCCCACAGCAGTGTCCTGTGCCCCCTCAAAGCAGTGTCCTCTGTCCCCTTCACACACCACCACTGTAGTCTCCTCTGCCCCCCCCAAAGCAATTTCCTCTGTCCCCTTTACACCCTCCCCCCACTGTAGTGTCCTCAGCCCCCCCAATGCAGTGTCCTCCGTCCCCTCTCACCCCCCACTGTAGTGTTCCCTTCACACTGGGGGGAGGACTGTGTGCAGGGCTGTGTTCCCCATTGACCCGACGGCTGCCCACGATCAATCATGATCGATGGCTTGCCGGCCCCTGGACTAAAAAATCTGCAGCATCTGACACTTCTGGGTGTGTCAGGCTCCTGGTCATGCACTTGCATTCTGCAGTTCAACCTGTCAGCTCCTAGATCACTACTGTACCCAACAGTGGAACCAAAGCACACTGCAGGGGGACACTCCTCATAACACTCCAGGAACTGTTGGATTCTGCGGATTCTTCACATGACTTCACTACAATGGAGGAGAATTTACTAAATAATATTGGAATAAATGTCTTACAGAGAAGCTTTTACTGTTCTATAGAGTACATAGTGTCTGTCCTCATGTCCTCCTCGGCCTTTGGTGTGATAAAGGACACTTGGGGATTATATTAAGAAAGTTTTATGTAGCAAATAAAATCACGTGATCACAAAAAAACGTAACGGAAGCTTTGTCACACTGAAAGTAGATCAGGCACCCCCCATCCCCTTCCTAACATTGGTTACCTTGTACGAAGATGGAGGCGACAGTCTGGGCGGAATTCGTGCTGCAGGCGTATTGGCCACAATCTTCCAGGTCCACGTTATGGATCACTAATTCAACTAAAGTGCCGCTTTGCCTCATCTCATACTTATCACTGGGCTGTAGTACCAGCGCTCCTTTACTCCACTCTACGGGGGCGCCATCTGTGGAGACCTGGCACTCTAACATCGCCATTCCGCCTTCCTCCGGTTCGATATTACATAGCTCTTGTGTGAAAACTACAGGGAGGGCTGAAACACATCATCCACAGTGAACAGAGAGGAATCATTAATGAAACATAACAGACAGTAGGGATGGGTAGGGATGGCCGATGCCTCAGGTGCCACAGGGTAAGGGGCAGCAAAAGGCTGAAAAAATGTGAATGTTAACTTTATTTCATTATAACATAAAAAGAATTTCCAATTGAGGTAAACCTAATTTTAATGGCCAGTATGATCTTTTCATTTTACTATACAGCCAATCCTTATTTTATCCTATATGGTTTCATTATCCAAGAAGACATTTCTTTTTCTAGAATGATTTATTTAAAGAAGAATTCCAAATATGGATATTTTTACATAGTTACATTGTTCCAGTATGGACCAACTATGTATATATCATACCTGAGGGACCCTTCTAGAAGCTGGAAATCACTGTAGTGAACACCCCTAGTATAGTGCTACTACACCTCTACTACACCTCTACTACACCCCTTTAACACCCCTACTGTCAGAAAGCTAATACTAGTGCTCATTCTCAGGCAGCTAATGCTCATCCCCATGCAGCTACAGCTAATTTCCGTGCAGCTGATGCTCATGCACTTGTACCAGCACACAGACGATCTCAGGTTAATATCCAGTGTGCACTGACACATAGGCACATTTCTATGTGTTAGTGCTCACCGGCCCATACATCCACATGCATTAGTGACAAGCTGCCTATTTAAAGGAGACCCTGATGTGTGCTAATCACTGGATGTTCTTCAGCTTTCCCATGACCCGTGTTCCTGCTTGCTGACTGATCTTCCGTTGCTGACCCGGCTCGTTCCTGCCCTTGCTCTGTGAATTCTGGATACTGACCTTTGCTTGCTTCTGACTATTCTCTGCCTGCTTCCCTGGTACTGACCTCAGCTTGCTACTGGACCTTGCTCTGCCTTCTTCTCTGGTACTGACCTCAGCATGCTACTGAACCTAGCTCTGCCTGCTCCCCATCCATGCTGCTGCCTCACCAGGCATGACCCTGGCTCACCTTGACTACATCTCTGTCCGCGGCAATCACCTTCTACCTAGCTACCAGCACCCGTGCTTCTTTGAGCCTTGTACCTCGGTCACCACATTCAGGGGTGCTTGGACAAGAGCCACAAGGGAAGCCCTCTTGTCAACTTGGCCTCCAACCAAGGTACTAATACTACACCATTACTACATGAATACTACACAACTACTACAGTGATCTCCACCAGATTCTGGATCCTGTGCCGAGTGGCTGCCCTGCTGAAAATAGGAGGTTGGCAGTTCGGCATGGGCGCCATTCAGAGATCACTTTGCATCTTCTGAAAGAATGCAAAGCATTCTCTGATTGGATGAGATGGATTGCCTTTTGTCACTGCCCCCACCTCTCCACCTTGTCCAATTATTCATTGAGAAAATGCAAAATGGCCTCTGAATGGTGCCCATGTCGAGTGGGCAGCTTCCTATGTTTACGATGCAGCAGGGTGGCTGCTTTGGCATGGGAAGTGGGAGTTAGTGGAGCTAGCCAGACCAATATAACCACGTTAAAAATGCCATACCTGGAATTCTTCCTTAAGACCCAACTGAGCTTTAAGTTTTAATCAGCTAAATACATTCCAGGAGCATCTAAACAAAAGGTATGCAAAGTTTAACAATTTGGAATTTGCAATTGGAAATTGCAGCTAAAGGGGACGTGTTTGGGGGGGGCGGTAATCCCTCAACCTCATACATGAACGAGCTTTATGTGAGGCATATGCCCCGCCAGGGTGGATTAACCACAAGAGTATTCTCTGGCTTTAAATACAACCTACCTGAACAGACCCAAGGCTAGAGATCCCTTCCAATACCTGCTTTCCCCTCTATAATTTTCCTTTTGTAGCACCCTCTGGTGTGCTATTAGTGTCATGCCTCGTACACACGATCGGATTGTTGGCCAACAAATCCAAGGAATTTTGTCCGAATGGCGTTGGCCCAAACTTGTCTTGCATACACACGGCCACACCATTGTTGGCCAACAATTACGAATGTAGTGACGTACTAGACGTGGTTTTTCAGCTCTTTTGCGCCACCCTTTGGTCTCCTTCTGCTAATTTCGTGTTAGTAGAAGTTTGGTGAGTGTTGATTCGCACTTATCTTTTCACATTTTTCATTTAGCGCTTTTCATTTAGCGCTTTTCAGTTTGTTTCTGAACGGCCGTTCGTCAACCAGCCATGTTGCGGAATCGGAGGAGATAACGCGTTATTTATTATTGGCCTTGGCGTTATTGATTTGACATAATTTTTTTGGTTGAATAATAATGATTTGATTTGGTATATTTTCTATATTTTTGGATGCATAGAATGCACTTTTTGGTTAAGTTCTATTGGCAGATATCATGTCTAATTTTATTTGTTTTCTTTTTTTAATGCACAATAAAACAATTGTGGAGAATAATACTTGGCTATGTGTTTTACTTCAAATGACAGTTTGGGAGTCGGCAGTTACATTTTAAAAAATATTAACAAGGGACACCAACATAGTTGTATCTTTGATCTTAAAAAACTACGGGATAATGGTGTGTGGTAACTTGCCCAAATAAAAAACAAAAGCATAATAATATTATTCTTGATATCTCTAGAAAAAAAAAAGCCTTTGAAAATTTGTTTGCAATAACTTCATCAGTATCACCAGCAAAGCAGCTTCATTATTATCCCATTAAAGAAGAAGAGAATTGTGCGCTGCGAGTTCATAATTTGTCGTGTCACGAAAGTTAATTCTCCATTACGAACGTTAGTTTACAAGACCGACCGCTTCTGGCTCGTCCTTGCTTCCGAGCATGCGTGTTTGTACTTTGGACTTTTGTCCGACGGACTTGTGTAACACGCTCAGAAAATCCAACAACACACATTTGTTGGCGGAAAATTTGAGAACATGCTATCCAACATTTGTTGGCGGAAAGTCCGACAACAATTGTCCAATGGAGCGTACAAACAGTTGGATTTTTCCCGACAACAGCCTGTCATCACACATTTCCCGTCGGAAAGTCCGATCATGTGTAGGAGGCTTTAGAGTAGGTAAAAGCATATTCTGACTCACGTTTAAGACCCCCCTCAGGACAAACCACCCCCCTCCATCTGTACAGACCTCCCCTTATGCACCTGGAATGTGTTTAGCTTTGAAAGTTTGATCAGGCTATAGGAAAAGGAAGACTATCCTGACTTATTTTTCTGACTTTAGCAAATAACAGAAACTGTTTTATTAGCCGGATTTATGTGCTAACTAGAGCTTCTCTGTTAGTAACATATATTAAAAAAAAATATATTTTTTTTACTTTGCTGGAGAAGTAGTCATTGACATTAAAGTGACTGCAGGGGCTTGCCCCTCCTTACCTTTCACTTGCAGCTTGCTTGAGGTTTTCTCGCTGCCTGCGCTGCAACTGTATTCGCCTGCGTCCTCCAGGAGGACGTCCTTAATACGCAGACTGTGAACCGATCCTTTTACAGTGACCTCGTATTTTCCGCCATGTTTGATCACCAGGGATCCTTTCCTCCACTCCGCCGCCACGTTGGGTTTGGAGAGCTCGCAGTTCAGCGTCACGCTTCCCTTCTCTTCTGCCTCGGCTGGCTGCAGGGGCTTTGCAAATTTCAGCACCACCGCTGGGGTTTTAATAAAAAAAAAAAAAAAGAGGTAAAAGGTCAACAGGGTTCTCTGGGCAAATAAAAAAATACCAATTTAACCACTTGGCCTCTGGAAGGTTTCACCCTCTTCATGACCAGGCCTTTATTTTTTTTTGTAAAGTGATTTTAAATGAATAAAACAGTAGCGCTAATAATCACAGTGTCTGTGAATAAACTAAATATTTAACCTGTGTAAACAATACTGAATATTTCAGTATTGTTTACACAGGTTAAATATTTAGTTTATTCACAGACACTATGATTATTAGCGCTACTGTTTTATTCATTTAAAATCACTTTACATTATTTATCTATTTAAGTAGCTGCTTAGTTTATTTTTATACACATAGGTGTTTAACTAATTTTTCTTTGTGCGCAGTGGTGGTGTGGAATAGTAGGAGGGCGAGCGATTTTCATACCAGTTTATTTTCATTATTTTTTTTGCTATACGGCATGCATTACTTTAACTGATAAATGCGCGGACATGCAACACTGTACCCAAATTACATTTTTTAATCTTTTTATTCACACAAATAGAGCTTTCTTTTGGTGGTATCTTGACTTTTTTTGTGATACAAGTGGAAAAAGAACGACACATTTAAAAAAAATATACAGTATTTCACAAAAGTGAGTACACCCCTCACCCCCTTTTGTAAATTTTTAATTCTATCTTTTCATGTGAGAACACTGAAGAAATGACACTTGTCTACAATATAAAGTAGTGAGTGTACAGCTTGTATAACAGTGTAAATTTGCTGTCCCCTCAAAATAACTCAACACACAGCCATTAATGTCTAAACCGCTGGCTACAAAAGTGAGTACACCCCTAAGTGAAAATGTCAAAATAAGGCCCAATTATCCATTTTCCCTTCCCCGGTGTCATGTGACTCATTAGTGTTACAAGGTCTCAGGTGTGAATGGGGTGCAGGTGTGTTAAATTTGGTGTTATCTTTAGATATTTAAGAATCCATATCACCACCTCATATAAAACTCTATTTCAGGCAAATTACCCACCATTATTTACCAACACCAAAAATTTACTAAAACTATGGTCAACGTATCATATTTCATTCATGGGAGGAATAGTCGCTAAAAAAATGGTTATTTTACCCAAAATATTATTTTTCTTCAGAGCTCTCCCCCTTTTAATCCCTAAAAACACCCTATATTTACTCCAAAGAGAAATCAATAAATTTATTTGGCAAAACAAAAAACCCAGATTTAGCGACTCTCTAATGTTCAGACCTCAATCTAATGGAGGTTTAAGCATTCCTAATCTATGGTTCTATTATCTTTCAGCAAGATTCACTCAACTGGCACAATGGTATGCTTCAGCTACACAAATCCCCTGCCTTTTATTTGAAGAACAATCAGTACTTCCATACCATTTACAAGCCCTACTTTGGGCCAAGTCTGTTTTACCACAGAAAATTAGTCCCCTAAACATAGTAGTAACCAGGGGCATTGCTAGGTCTACAAAAGATCTGGGGCTAGAGCCCATAGCAGCGTAGTAAAGAAAGTCATACGCTTGGGCAGGCATACACATGTATATACAGTAATATACCTGTGTGTGTGTGTGTGTGTGTGTATATATCCCCAGAGAGTACCTCACTTACATCAGGGTCCCCAGAGAGCCCCCCCTTACATCAGGGTCCCCAGAGAGCCCCCCTTACATCAGGGTCCCCAGAGAGCCCCCCTTACATCAGGGTCCCCAGAGAGCCCCCTTACATCAGGGTCCCCAGAGAGCCCCCCTTACATCAGGGTCCCCAGAGAGCCCCCCCTTACATCAGGGTCCCCAGAGAGCCCCCCTTACATCAGGGTCCCCAGAGAGCCCCCCTTACATCAGGGTCCCCCAAAAGCCCCCTTATAGCAGGGTCCCCAGAGAGCCTCCTCCTTACATCAGAGTACAAAGAGAGCCTCCCCCTTGCATCAGGATCCCCAGAGAGCCTCCCCCTTACATCAGGGTTCCCAGAGCGCCCACCTTAGCTTAGGGTCCCTAGAGAGCTGCCCCCTTAAATCAGGGTTCCCAGAGAGCCTCCCCCTTAAATCAGGGTCCCCAGAGAGCCTCCCCCTTAAAATCAGGGTCCCCAGAGACCCTCCCCCTTGCATCAGGGTCCCCAGAGAGCCCCCCACTTACATCAGGGTCCCCAGAGAACCTCCCCTCCCCTTGGGGACCCCTGCAAAGACTCGGGGCTATGAGCCCCAAAAGCCACCCCCTAGTGACGCCACTGGTAGTAACCCACTCTATACAATTATGGAACCGACACAAAGACAAATTTAACATGGCTTCCACCTCCTCTCCCTTAGCATCCTTCCTGGGAGACCCCTACTACCCCACCCCTGACAACAACCAAAATTCATTGACTATATGGCAATCCTACAAACAAACTAATTTAAGATCATTTACCCATAATAACGAATTTCGCTCTTTTACAGACTTACAAACAGAATATAACCTCCCACAAGCAGAACAAATGAACTATACAAAAATCAGACAGTTCTATCAAAAATATTATTCTCTAACTATTCTTACTCCCTTTTCACAATTTGGACAAATATGCTTATCTTCCCCAAGGAATAGAGGATTGATTTCTAGAATTTACAAAAGTCCTAATGAATTCTGCATGCCAGAAAAATCCCAACCTATGCTCCAATGAGAGACCGACCTGAACCCCATCTTTTTCACCTGAACAATGGGACGCTATGATCAGAAACTTACAAGAATGCACCAGAACAACCTCCATTCAAAGGAATCTATTGGCACTATTATACAACCTGCACCAGATGCAACTTCTAATTGGGGATCACATTATCACTGACGTCTTTTGCACTTCTTCTGCCTCAGTGTGCTCGTGGATCTGCGGCCTCAGCTCCCTGGAGATGTTTTGTTATCCGGGGGACCCCAGCCATCCAATACCACCTTTTTACATATCCAACTTTTTGTAGGTAAGAGTGTTTGGAAAATATTTCCACTTACTCCTCTGCCTCCTCCCTTATTCCCCCTCTGTGACAACCGTCTGTTCACTCTGCGATTTATTTCAATATAGATCGATACATATTGCTACTAGACATGTGCAATTAGTTTAGTTCCGAATTCGTTTTTTAACGAATTTTGACAAATTCGGTAATTCCGAAATTTCCTAATTTTTCAATTTCCAAAATTTCGGAAATTCCAAAATTTCGGAATTTCTAAAATTTCTAAAATTCAAAAATTTCGGCAATTGGAGAATTTCGGAAATTGGAAAAATTCAAATTTGGAAATTGGAAAAATTCAAATTTGGAAATTGGAAAAATTCAAATTTGGAAATTGGAAAAATTCAAATTTGGAAATTGGAAAAATTCAAATTTGGAAATTGGAAAAATTGGAAATTCGGAAATTCAAAAATTTGAAATTCTAAAATTCTAAATCCAACAATCCAAAATTCAGAAATTCGAAAATACGAATTTTAAAATTTCCGAATTTCTGGATTTTCGAATATTCAAAAAAAGCAAAAAAAACGAATGAAACGAAAACAAATTTTTGGACAAAAACTGCGAATCATGTTGTTATTATGGACAATAAATTGTGAAGATATTATTCTTGCTTACCATGTTACTTTAATATTCTATGTATAAATTGTTTCAAAACCATTAACATGTGATTGTCATTCAATACTTACTCAATACTCAACAAACCTTCTCTTTTTGTTTTAACATAATAGGGATGCAGGCAGATGAACCTACCCACTCATTGCCTCATATAAAGTCCCAAACCCCCTTTTCCCCCTGTCAGGGATGGGCTCAGCCCTTCCTTCTCGGAGCTGGCCGCTCAGCTGTCGGCTAATTGCCAGCTCCCATCTCTATCCACAGTTACTCAGCTGTTGATGATATCCTGCTCGTCAGTCCTGTTTACTTAAGCCGTCCAGTCCAGAGTAGCTCTGCCTTCACCTTGGTCACATCACAAGAAACTATCTCCTGCATTCCTGTTTAAAGACTGGCTTAGCCGACATCCCTTCTGGCTCTGGATCCTGCTTGCTGTTCCATTACATTGATCCCTGACTTCTGGCTTGGCTGACTATCCGTTCCGGTTACTGAACTTTGGCTATGTTTTGACTTTGTTTGTTCTTTTTACTTTTATTATTAAACAAGTGTGATTTAACTGTACTTTTGTCTCGGTCTGATTTAATGGTTTCTGACACCCCCTTTTTCACCAGCTCCGTCATGTCGCCATGGAGGAGTGGAAGAGGACTCCAGTGGCAACCTGTGAAGCTCTGGTGAACTCCATGCCCAAGAGGGTTAAGACAGTGATGGAAAATAATGGTGGCCACAATATTGGCACTTTGGGCCCAATTTGGACATTTTCACTTAGGGGTGTACTCACTTTCGTTGTCAGCGGTTTAGACATTAATGGCTGTGTGTTGAGTTATTTTGAGGGGACAGCAAATTTACACTGTTATACAAGCTGTACACTCACTACTTTACATTGTAGACAAGTGTCATTTGTTCAGTGTTGTCACATGAAAAGATAGAAGAAAATATTTACAAAAATGTGAAATACTGTATATATTTTTAAATTTTTGTTATAAAACATACTCAATAAAATTGAATTTCTTCATAAATTGAGGCCAAAATGTTAAAATAAAATCCCAATAAGTCTATATTAATTGGTTTGTGTGAAAGTTTTAGCGTCTACAAACTATGGTATATATACTGGAACTTACGCAGCTTCAGATGCTATACTGGTAATGGTGGTGATCAGCGACTTACTGTATAGTGGGACTGTGATAGGGTGGCGGGAAATCTGGCACTAACAGACACTATATGGGAAGGTCACTAACTGACACTGACGTCGCTAGTGACACTAATGCCGCGTACACACGAAGGGACTATCCCGCGGGATTATCCGCTGGACCGAAGTCCAGCGGTTAATCCCCTCGTGTGTGGGCGCCGGCGGACTTTTTGGCGCCAAAGTCCGGCGGACTTTTTGGCGCCAAAGTTTTAAGTTTGGTTTTAAAATTATCCGCTGGACTTGGCAGTCCGGCGGACAGTCCACGGGACTTTTGAAATGAACGGACTTGCCGCTCATCGGCAAGTCCGTTCATTTAGCACGTGACTTCAGGTTACGTAGCTAGCGTAGGCAGTACATGCCGCCGCGCTAGCTCCATGACCTGGCATGGATTTAAAGGGACTCCCCACGCCGAAAAACGGCGTGGGGGTTCCCCCCAAATCCATGTCAGACCCTCATCCGAGCACGCAGCCTGGCAGGCCAGGAAAGGGGTGGGGACGAACGAGCGCCCCCCCCCCCCCTCCTGAGCCGTACCAGGCCGCCTGCCCTCAACATGGGGGGTGCCCTGGGGAAAGGGGGGCCGTGCGGCCCCCCCACCCCAAAGCACCTTGTCCCCATGTTGATGAGGACAAGGGCATCTTCCCGACAACCCTGGCCAAGAAGATGAAGGCGGCGCCGGCGGCGCGGAAGACGACGATCGCCGCAAGAACAGAAGAGACCCCCGGAAGCCCCCGGAAGACCCCCGAAGGCGGATCGAGACCCCCGACGACGGCGCGACGACGAAGAAGGTAGCCGGACTTCCCCCGCTCGGTAAAAGAGCTTGGTAAATGGCGGGGGAGTCCGGCGAGAAGACCCCCAAGACGGAAGAAGACCCCCGGAGCAGTGCAATAAAATATTTTTTCAAAAGTGTGTGTGTTTTTGTACTTTACATTTTACACCTTAGGTGAATGGGTAGGGGTACATCGTACACCATACTCATTCACATAGGGTGGGGGGCCGGGATCTGGGGGCCCCCTTATAAAAGGGGGCTCCCAGATTCCGATAAGCCCCCCGCCCGCAGACCCCGAAACCAACGGCCAGGGTTGTCGGGAAGAGGCCCTTGTCCTCATCAACATGGGGACAAGGTGCTTTGGGGTGGGGGGGGGCGCACGGCCCCCCTTTCCCCAGGGCACCCCCCATGTTGAGGGCACGCGGCCTGGTACGGCTCAGGAGGGGGGGGGCGCTCGTTCGTCCCCACCCCTTTCCTGGCCTGCCAGGCTGCGTGCTCGGATGAGGGTCTGACTTGGATTTGGGGGGAACCCCCACGCCGTTTTTTCGGCGTGGGGAGTCCCTTTAAATCCATGCCAGCTTACGGAGCTAGCGCGGCGGCATTTACTGCTTACGCTAGCTACGTAACCTGAAGTTACGTTCTAAATGAACGGACTGCTCCGTGTGTGGGCAAGTCCGTTCATTTTCAAAAGTCCCGCGGACTTTTGGCCGGCGGATCATCCGCCGGAGAAGTCCGTGCGTGTGTGGGCAAGTCCACACGCTCGGAAAGTCCAGCGGACCCAGCTGGAAAGTCCGGCGGGATTGTCCGCTGGACTAAGTCCGCCGGCAAAAGTCCGCACGTGTGTACGCGGCATAAGGCCCCTTTCACACCTGTGCTGCAACTTGGGACTGCATAGTCGCATGACAAGTCATACCCCATGATTTACCATTCATATCTGTGCGACTCCAAGTCACACCGAATTCAAAGTAGTCCCTTCACTACTTTGGTCCGACTTTGATGTTAGTTAAGGTCCATAGACCTCAAGTTTACACAGGCAGTCCCTGAAATCGCGTCACAATTGCAGCAAAATCACATGACTTTGAAGTCGTACTAGTGTGAAAGGGGCCTAATACAGAGATCAGTGATAATACTGTACACTGTCACTGTACTAATGTCACTGGCTCGGAAGGGGTTAACATCTCGGGTTATCAAGGGTTTAAATATGTGCCTAACAATGTGTAATGTGTGCTGTTTTGCAGGTGAGAAGAAACACCAGACCGCTGATCTGTGTACAGAGCTCCGCGTGTTTGTAAACACAGAGATCTGTGCTGTGATTGGATACAGCCAATCTGCAGGTCTCAGCCATAAATCATTGGCTGGGACCTGCTGACAAAATTGTGCTGCGTCCAACCACGCGCAAACCCTGGGGAGCCCCACCAATGTACAGGTATATGATCTGGCGGGGCTGCTAGCATAAGTGATTTAAATACAGCTAATATAAGTACTTCAAATAGGTTTTCATATTAGCTTCCTGTATTCACTTGAGACAGAAGGAGGCAGGTCTGTGATGTGTAAGCTAATTGTAATGTGTAACTATTGCATAGTATAGCGCTGGGTCCAACCTGGAGCGTATCAGGTTTGGGTGTAACTACCTATTATAAATATATAAAAGAAGGACACCATGGAAAGTAAATGTGACCTTGCATCCTTGTTTATTAGTAATAGAAGTTCCACCGCCCACAAACTTCTCAGGGAACACAAAAACCAACAGTGCCTGTAAGCAGGCGCAGTCTATTTTCTTCCCTGCAGGTGGTGCTCAACCGCAGAGAGGAAGTCAAGAGGAACATGGTTCCTCTATGGTTTCCTGGGTCACTGGGGCAGCAATCTGGTTGGATGCTGACAGCCCATGTGACTCTGGTGGCCATCTTGGGTCAGGCAGAGTCTATTTAAGACCCTAGCTCCTGGGTTTTGCATCCATTTAGCGTCTGGGTAGTGTAGGGGCAGTAATAGAGGCACGGAAAAGGTTACAGATGATTAGAGAAAGCTTAGGGATCTGCCACGGTCGGGCTGCCTTCTGCCGGGATTGTTGTGAACTGCTTTCCTCTGACTACAATACAAGTTCTTTCTATTGCATCTGGACTGAGTGCGTGTTATTGCCGCCACCACGCTGCACTCACCCACATGCCTGTAGCCTGTTTCTGCCTCAATGGGAAAAAAATACAAATTCCTTCTCAACCTTTCCTTATTTACCTTTAACTTCTAGTTTTGCTTCGGTACTGTTCTGACCAACCCTGAAGCTGACCAAGCCGGCGTCTTCCGGAGTGACCTTCCTCAGGGTGAGGGTGTGGATCTTTCCCTTGTGCACAGAAATCTCGTTCATCTCATTGTTCTGCAGCGGAACTCCGGCCAGAGACCACTGGACATTGGGAGCGTTATCCTTCGACACCTTACACTTGAAGATGGCGTCTTCTCCCTCCTCTACTGACACGTTCTGTAGCTGGTCCACTATATACGGTTCTGGTTCTGAAACAAAATAAAGTGCGTAAGTTGTTGTTCTCACCTTGCTTCTCAGCATGTGATGATGACGGTGTTCCAACAAATTGACCTAAAACAGCCTTCTCAAACCAGAGAAACCCTTGAAATAAATTTTTTTAGGTCCTGAGGAACTACTGCTAAAAATGAGTATACTTACACCGCCTGGTCTTTTTTCTTCCATCACCCTTTTATGTTTCTAAATCTTTGGTGGTTTATGCTGTGACCATCTTGAAAGTGCTATTGTTGAGGGCCCCGTTTACTTCCTTTTGGTGCATAGACACACGTGCGTCAGTGTGTCTTATGTTGCATGTTAATGTGGGTTGGGTTAAGGCAACCCAAATAAATCAATAGACTTCCAGTGAACCAGAACTTCCTAAAGATCTCCCTCCATGAAATTCTGGACTTGACCCAGCGAAACGCTCACCAGCTGTACACTCACCAGCTACTTTATTAGGTACACCTTGCTAGTTCCCCCTTTTTTGTCTTTAGAACTGCCTTCATTCTTGGTGGCATAGATTCAACAAGGTGTTGGAAACGTTCCTCAGAAATTTTGCTCCATAGTGACATGATGGCATCACGCAGTTACTGCAGATTTGTCGGCTGCACATCCATGATGGGAATCTTCCACCACATCCCAATGGTGCTCTATTGAATGAGATGTGGTGAGTGTGGAGGCCATTGGAGTACAGTGACCTCATTGTCCAGTGGTGAGATGATTGGAGCTTTGTGATATGGTGCATTATCCTGCTGGAAGGAGCCATCAGAAGATGGGGACACTGTGGTCATAAAGGGATGGACATGGTCAGCAACAATACTCAGGTAGGCCATGGGGTTTAAACCATGCTTAATTGGTACTAAGGGGCCCAAAGTGTGCCAAGAAAATATCCCCCCCACACCCTTAGACCACCACCACCAGCCTGAACCGGTGATACAAGGCAGGATGGATCCATGCACCAAATTCTGACCCCGACCATCTGAATGTCGCAGCTGAAATCGAGACTCATCAGACCAGGTAACGTTTTTCCAATCTTCTATTGTCTAATTTTGGTGATCCTGTGCCAATTGTAGCCTCAGTTTCCTGTTCTTAGCTGACAGGAGTGGCACCCGGTGTGGTCTTTTGCTGCTGTAGCCCATCTGCTTCAAGGTTTGATGTGTTGTGCGTTCAGAGATGATATTCTGCATACCTTGGATGTAACGAGTGGCTATTTGAGTTGCTGTTGCCTTTCTTTCACCTTGAACCAGTCTGCCAAATCTCCTCTAACCTCAACAAGGCATTTAACGCCACACAAGTGACGCTCACTGGATATTTTCTCTTTTTCGGACCATTCTCTGTAAACCCGAGAGATGGTTGTGTGTGACAATCCCAGAAATACTCAGACCAGCCCGTCTGCCACCAACAACCATGCCACGTTCAAAATCGCTTAAATCCCCCTTTCTTCCCCATTCTGATACACAACTTCAGCACGGTCTAGATGCCTAAATGCATTGAGTTGCTGCCATGTGATTGGCCAATTAGCGATTTGTGTTACCAAGCAATTGAACAGGTGTACCCAATAAAGTGCCCGGTGAGTGTATTTGGCTAATGATCATGCTATGATGATGGTTACTTGAGAAGGTCCCATCTATAGAATGTGACCAGTGATTATATGCCGGTCATTTTAACACCTTTTTTACCGCGCCACCAGTGCTGGTCGGTGAAGGACCCCTCTTACCTTTAACAAACACCGTAGCCACGGATTTCTGGTCGCCGGTGTCACATGTGTATTCAGCTGCATCGGACTGCTGCAGCTTGTGTATATGAAGTTCCACCACGTGTCCAGACTGCTTCACTTCATACTTAGCACCGGCTTTAATGGCTGCTCCACCTTTCTTCCACTGCACGGGGGCGCCAGTTTTGGAGATCTCGGCTCTGAGCGTCACCGATCCGTTCTCTTCTCCCTGCTCGTTCTGTAGGTCTCGCGTGAACTTCACGGGTAATGCTGGGAAATGACATCATGTTGGGTTTATATAGCTGAGTCAAGATAACTTTATTTAGTTCACCTATATCGTAAAGTGCTATCATATTGGTCATTGTATTATTGCTGCAATGCAACAAGTCTCTTCACCTGGTGTTATGGGTGGTACTTTAAAGTGGTCGTAGTCCCTTCCATATCCCCAGTGAAGAGACCGGCCTCAGGTGATACACAGAGATTAAAAAAATCCTCCTACATAAATTGGACCTGTTTATCTACAACCCTCTCGCCTCTAGACATGTGCCCTGCCGAAAAATGTGTTTGTTTCTGTTTTCGTTTCATTCGATTTTTCTTCCGTAAAATTCAAAAATTCGTAAATTCTAAAAATCGTAAATTCAAAAATTCATAAATTCGAAAATTCTGAATTTGTAAATTCGATAATTCAGTCATTTGGAAATGCGAAAATTCTAAAAATTCCGAACTTCAAAAATTCGGAAATTCTAAAATTCAGAATTCGGAAATTCAGAAATTCTAAAGAACGAAAATCCCAAAATCCCAAAATTCCAAATAAAACGAACTAATAATAACTAACTATTAAATTATAGCTATTGGAATTTCCTTTTAAATTTGGCTGATAGTGAAGGTAACGAATACAAATTTATCTGAGGTTACGAATTATCCGAAATGTCGAAAATGTATTCATTATTACGGATAATTCGTAACTTTGGATAAATTTGTATTCGTTATGTTCACTATCGGCCAAATTTAAAAGGAAATTCCAATAGCTATAATTTAATAGTTAGTAATAGTTAAATTATTATTAGTTAGCTATTATTAATATTCGGTAATTCTAAAATTCGGAAATTCTAAAATTAGGAAAATCCGAAAGAAAGAAAATCCAAAAATCCCCAAATTTTAAATAATAACTAACTAACTAACTAATAATAACTAACTATTAAATTATAGGTATTGGAATTTCCTTTTAAATTTGTCTGATAGTGAACGTAACGAATACAAATTTATCTGAGGTTACGAATTATCCGAAATGTCGAAAATGTATTCATTATTACGGATAATTCGTAACTTCGGATAAATTTGTATTCGTTATGTTCACTATCAGCCAAATTTGAAAGGAAATTCCAACACCTATAATTTAATATTTAGTAATAGTTAAGTTATTATTAGTTAGCTATTGTTAATATTCGGTAATTCTAAAAATCGGAAATTCTAAAATTAGGAAAATCCGAAAATTCGAAGGAACGAAAATCCAAAAATTCCAAAATTATAAATAATAACTAACTAATAATAACTAACTATTAAATTATAGGTATTGAAATTTCCTTTTAAATGTGGCTGTTAGTGACTGTAACTAATACAAATTTATCTGAAGTACGAATTGTCCGAAATAAAGAATGTTGCATCTAAGCAAATGGAACGGAATGAAATAATAATAAATAGTAATACGTTTTTATTATTATTTATTATTATTAATTCATTACGTCCCATCGTTTAGATACGGTATTCGTTATTATGGATAATTAGTAACTTCGGATAAATTTGCATTCGTTATGTTCACTATCAGCCAAATTTAAAAGGAAATTCCAATAGCTATACATTAATAGTTAGTAATAGTTAAGTTATTATTAGTTAGCTATTATTAATATTCGGAAATTCTAAAATTAGGAAAATCCGAAAATTCAAAAGAACGAAAATCCAAACATCCCAAAATTCTAAATAATAACTAACTAACAATAACTAACTATTAAATTATAGGTATTGGAATTTCCTTTTAAATTTGGCTGATAGTGAATGTAATGAATACAAATTTATCTGAAGTTACGAATTATCCGAAGTAAAGAATGCCGCATTTAAACAAATGGAACGGAACAAAATAATAATAAATAATAATACGTTTTTATTATTATTATTTATTATTATTAATTTGTTAGGTTCCATTCGCTTAGATACGGTATATTTGTTATTACGGATAATTCGTAACTTCGGATAAATACGTTCACTAACAGCCAAATTTGAAAGGAAATTCCGACACCTATATGTTAATAGTTAGTAATAGTTAAGTTATTATTAGTTAGCTATTATTAAAATCCGAAAATTTGAAAATTAGGAAAATTCGAAAGAATTAAAATCCAAAAATCCCAAAATCCCAAAATTCAAAATAACTAACTAACTAATAATAAGTAACTATTAAATTATAGGTATTGGAATTTCCTTTTAAATTTGGCTGATAGTGAACATAAGAAATACAAATTTATCTGAAGTTACAAATTATCCGAAATAAAGAATGTTGCATCTAAACAAATGGAACGGAACAAAATAATAATAAATAATAATATGTTTTTATTATTACTATTGTTATTTATTATTATTCCTTGTTACGTTTCATTTGTTTAGATACGACATTCGTTGTCATTAAGGATAATTTGTAACTTTGGATAAATTCGTATTTGTTACATTCACCAACAGCCAAATTTGAAAGGAAATTTCGACACCTATAATTTAATAGTTAGTAATAGTTAAGTTATTATTAGTTAGCTATTATTAAAATTCGGAAATTTGAAAATTAGGAAATTAGGAAAATCTGAAAATTAGAAAGAACGAAAATCCAAAAATCCAAAAATTTGACTAACTAACTAATAATAAGTAACTATTAAAATATAGGTATTTTGGAATTTCCTTTTAAATTTGGCTGATTGTGAAATTAAATAAAAATAAATAAAATTGAAGACCGATAATTTTGAAAAAAAAAAAACAATATTTTTTACTTTATGCTATAAAGCATATTTTTTGGGCTACAAACAGCAACAATTTTGAAAAAACTAAAATAAATATTTTTTTTACTTTTTGTTATAATACATATCCAAAAAGAATATATATGTATATATATATATATATATATATATATATATATATATATATATATATATATTAAAAAAACTAATGTATTCATCAGTTTAGGCCCATCAATATTCTTCTACATATCTTTGGTTAAAAAAAAAAAAAGAATATCGCAATAGGCGCATATTGATTGGTTATCACGTCTACAAACTACGGGATAGATTTAGGGACTTTTTTAATTGTTTTTACTAGTAATGGCAGGGATCTGTGAATGTGTGACATTGCAGCAGACAAATCTGACCCCAAATGACATTATTACATTGATCAGTGCTATAAAAATGCACTGATCAATGTAAAAATGACACTGGCAGGGAAGGGGCTAACACTAGGGGGCGATCAAAGGGGTTTAACTGTGTTCCCTGGGTGTGTACTAAGTGTAGGGGGGGGGGGTGGGCTGGCAGGGACGTGACAGAGATCTGCTGTTCCCGATCACCAGGAACAGTAGATCCCCACGATGTCTCCTGTCAGAACGGGGATTTGCCTTGCTTACAAAGGCAGATCCCTGTTCTGCCTCTGTACTAGGCGATCGCGGTTTGCCAGCGGAAATCGAAGTCCGCTCGACCCGCGGTATGCTCCCGCAGTATGCAGCGGGGCACCCACCCGCAAACTACGTTTGCGCGAGCCGACGTATCCCTACAGGGATTCGCACAGGAGAGCCAACCTGCCGCCCGTATAACGACGGCGGCTGGTCGGCAAGAAGTTAAGCTTTGACCAAAAAATATGGAAGTTGATTGTTTTTTATGGAGAGCTGCACCGGATTTTGCATTCTCCAATTGTATTAAATCAGCCACTCTATGTTTGGTATGACTTTAAGAAATTCAATTGTAGCTGTATATCAGGGTTTTTCAACCTCTTCAACAAAGAGGAACCCTTGAAATAACTTTCTGGTTTCAGGGAACCCTCTGCTAAAAACGACTATATCTATAACTCATGATACATTAGTGTGATGGTCAGTGGGAAGAATGCTCCTCATACTTGTGGTCATTAAGAAGAATTACCCCCCTTACAGATAGCTAAAAAGATCAATGGTGTCAGTGGGAACTTATCTGAGAGGCAGAAATTGCTCATTGCTCAAGGAACCCCTAGCAACCTCTGGAGGAACCTCATGGAACCCTGGTTGAGAAATCCTGCTGTATATTGAGGTATGTCAAGAGTTTATTCATGCAAGCCTGTAAAGTTGCACAAAAAAAGGTCCACATTGAGGATGTTTGACACCTCTGGAGGAACCCAAGGGTTCCATGGAACCATGGTTGAGAAACCCTGCTGTATATTGAGGTATGTCAAGAGTTTATTCATGCAAGCCTGTAAAGTTGCACAAAAAAAGGTCCACATTGAGGATCTTTGACACCTCTGGAGGAACCCAAGGGTTCCATGGAACCATGGTTGAGAAACCCTGCTGTATTTTGAGGTATGTCAAGAGTTTATTCACGCAAGCCTGTAAAGTTGCACAAAAAAAGTCCACATTAAAGATGTTTGACACCTCTGGAGGAACCCAAGGGTTCCATGGAACCCTGGT